>OZ014438.1:50158055-50758055 GCA_963966035.1 Acleris laterana | reverse complement strand
CCTTTATCTTCTATATCTAAATGATCAGCTTTCCATGAAGATAAACGATCTTTTTCTTTCGAATCATTTTTAACCGACTTAAAAAACTAAATGGTTCTCAATTCGTCGGAATACTAAAGAATATTGTCGTACTGAATTAATTTGTTATTCAATGTAATTTCAACGGTTGTCAAAAGTGACTCGAGTCCAGAGTCAATGTCAGATACCGGTTGTTTGTATTATAAGAGGTTTGCACATAATTAAAAGTCATTCAAACTAGGCCATTACTTATTTTAATGATGATCAAAAATTGCTTTATATCGTTGTCGATAAATTTTGTCGATATTGAATCACTAGCACTGCTACATTTTTGACCCCGTCATACCGGTGTATGACATAACATGTGTCACAACGTAATGTAAATAAACAAGTTGTTCCATATCAACAAACTTTCTAATCACGGTCAAAAGCTCCACGGTGTTTAGAAAACTGAAAATAGACTGAAACTGAACTATAATATGAATGAAAAGATGATCTCTGATAAGGGCTATTATGTGAAATAATTTAAAAATGAAACTTACGGTTACGATGTTTACTCACACTCTTCCCACACTCGCACAGGTAAAATAGCACTTGTACTCGTAGGTACATTAAAGTTATTTTATTAGATCATGAATCATGGATTTATTTCATTGATTTCTACCACCATCAGGGATAACTATGAATACAACACACAATAATTAAAACGAATCAATAAGTTGTTATTGTCCTTTGACAGTTCAGCATAGTATTTTTTTTAATCTTGTACCATTGAATACTTTTTATGAAAAGAGGTTTAGGTTTAGGTTTTGTAAAAATAAAATCGTCTCTGCACGTAAGTTTATCTATTCCATGGCCTAGGAAAGGTTGGTATTTTTTGTTCTCTATGGTAAGTGTGACATCATAATAAATTATAATCAATTATGCGACGGCCTTTATATCCATGGACAAAATATTTTGCATTCGGGCTGTTGGCTACTGCCACAAATACCACGCAGATCAATACGGAGGGCAATAATCGGATCGTTCAATCCATGTCTATCTGAACTCTATGTCTGAGTCTATGAATTTATGGCTGTCATTATAATATTGTGTCATTGTTATGTTATTTTGAGATATTCAAGTCGTAATTATTTTTGCTGTAAACCGGTTATACGGGCCACTTTAGAACAGAAAAGAATGGTAAATAAGAAGGACGATAATATGGTCTTGCCGAAGCGTGAACAAGAGATCTAGTGAATTCACATTTAAAACCAGCTAGTGTTCAAATTGCAAAAATGAAAATACAGTAAGTTGCACTAATGAAAATACAGTAAGTTGCACTAAAATTTATAATTATTTTAAAATGTTAGTCAGATTTCTGCTTACATGGAACGAACTGTTTGTTTACATACCATGTAAACAACGTATGGTGTCAGGTCATTGACCTTTAGAATTTTGACGTTAGTTACTACGAACGTTTGTAGTAGTATAGTATCAGCGTCAAAATGTCAAGGTCGAGATATCGGCTGCGATACATCAAGTAACAAAATTAATATAATTAATCCTTTTTTTTTACATTAACAGAAACAAAAATGAACCATACCCCCGTGATCAGAATCGTGCGAACTATTACCCCGCCAAATATCTCTTATTCGATCCAAGACACCCTGTATAGAGCTGTTATACCCACCTGTGGATTCTTACCCCCTTACTTATAAACGTTGAATAAGCTTGGAATAGTTTATGCCATGCTTTGTCACTTTCTGTCAGATGCAAATGTCACAATTGCAGATAAGGACAAAGCATGGCATAAACTATTCCAAGCTTATTCAACGTTTATAAGTAAGGGGGTTAGAAACTACATTTATATATTTAAAAAAAACGTAATAACGGAAAAGACATGTCTGGAGGCGGTTAGACCATTAAAAAAGTGTATATTCGCTAGCAAACGGCTCTGCTAATTCAAATTAAATTAAATTATATTATAGACAATAAATACTACACTACTACTTAACAATAAATAATATACACACTTCGGCAGTGCCGCCGCCCCGGAAATTACTCAGGGATATTGCTAACGGCGTGCAGATACATGAAAAGATAGCTAGCCTCGTAGCTAGGATATTCACCAGCAACTTGCTCTTCTATACCATCTTTTGTGTTCACCCTTCTTTTGTACCGTGTGGTACCGTGTTAAATATGCACATAATTTACACGTGACACGACCTATTGAGATCAACCTATCATCACGGGCAGGAATATTGTAGCGAATAGGCCTGATATCGTGCTGCTGGGATTGATCACCATGACACCATGATGAGAGGTATGTTCACTAACAGCTTAACAGACGATTAGAGATTAACCGCTGTCAAAATGCATTGGTTTGGTGCAGCCAATTAAAATGCTTGGTGAACACTGACGTCCGTGGCTAAGAAGAGGAAAAATCGAAATTAGAAAAAAATTACTCATAATCAGCTCATTGTATTCTATTCTGGATCAGATGGCTTAATACAAAACGAATTTGTTTATTTCAGAATTTTAAAAGCCTCTGATTATTAAAATACAAAAACAACAAACACATAAGACGATAGAGTATCAGTTGTGTAATTAATTTAATTGAGGATATGGGCCTACTATAGGTGCTTGATCCTAGTCAATATCAGAGTCATTTGTATTAATTATAATTCGATCACTATAGTCATCTATAACATTTTCGTATTTTCGAAACTCTTCTTCGCACTTCATTGCGTGCTGGCAAACTTTTCTCCACTCATCTGAAGCAATCATATTTACCTTCTCTTGCCACAGATTCCTTACCGTTGTCATATTCATGTCAACGTTGCGTTGGGCTACGTATTGCCTTAACTGGGACCATATATTTTCGATAGGGTTAAAGTCTGGGTGATATGGAGGTAAACGGAGAACAGAATGACCCTGTCCAGCAAGTATTTTATCTATTGAGTATTCCATATTATGTTCGTGTTTGTGTTTCAGGATAATGTCATAAATTCGTGGTTTTTTTAAGTTTGGATTAACGGGAATGTCACTTGTGGTTAACGAATTTAACATGTCTTGTTTTTGGGTATTAGAGTTTGGAGGCTTTTCTATGTATTTGTTATGATATGGGGCGTTGTCAACTACTAAAACTGAATTTGGTGGTAGATTTGGAATAAGTTGGTTTTTCAGCCATTTTTCGTAATTTTCATTATTCATTTCTTTATGATAATCACCAGTTGAATGAAAAATGTGTGAAAAATGTAAACATAAAATTGTGCAAAGGTTGGGACCTCCTAGTAAGTAAAAGAATACCTGTAACAGGAGACCCCGCTCTGCTGTGCTGTGTGTGTCTTTGCGCGCGCGTGTGTGTGTGTGTAACTAAACAAAGACAATTATTTAATGTCAACCAATTTTTATTCAGGACGGCTTCGATGTCTTCATAGCTCAGAGTTTTGAGCCAATCAACACACAGTTTTCTTACAATTAAATAGTCTTAAGGGATAGATATTAATATATTTATTTATTCTTTTATATACACGAGCGGAAAGGACCGGGAATTGATTACTGGCAAATTGAGAATTACTAGGGGGGAGTGGGGCTTCATCGTGTTTTCTTCTTCGTGTTAACAGGAGTGGGTTACATTTTAGAGATTTGTGTACTTTTACTACGGTCTGGAGGATGTACCATTTTCTCATTGATAATAAGTTAGATGTATTGTAAAGGTCACTCGTACAATATATATACGGTTTAAAATACATAACTTTTATTAGACTTCTCTGTCCCCTCTCTACTTCGAGGAATTTGGTCTTTGTGGCACCACCCCATATGGTTATACAGTAACTCATTATCGATTGGGCCAGAGCAATATATATTTGGTTAAGTAAGGGTTTACTGGTAATATGCATTAAATTTTTAAATATCCAGATGAGTTTTCTAATTCTATTGTTAATGTATTCAATATGTGGATGCCAGGAAAGGCGTTGATCGAGCATGACTCCTAAGTATTTCGTGGAATTAACTTTTTTTATTTGGGCACAATTACAATTTGAAGTATCATCTAGGTTACAAGAGTGTATTTTAAGATTATAATTACAAAATGGTTGCGTAGCTATATTTTTAGTAAAGCAGATATAGTTTGTTTTCGAGGTATTTAGTGTGAGAAGGTTAGAGTTAAGCCAGTCACTGACTTTACTTAGCTGATTTTCAGCATTACTAAAAACATTATGCCACGACTTACCGTTAAAGACAATAACTGTGTCATCTGCATATGAAAATACACAACCATTTCCTATGTTCATATTAGTTAAGTCGTTAATATAAATTAGGAATAGAGTCGGACCCAGCACCATTCCCTGTGGGACACCAAAGGAGATGTCAGAGCTCTGACTTATACAACAACCTTATACGACAACCATCAACCTTAACCTGCTGACCTTTATCACGTAGGTAATCACTTAGCAAATACAGTTTTTGTACCATAATTGGAAGAGATCTTAAGATCCAAATAGACTGCCATGCACTTGTCACCCTTATCAACTTGCTCCGTTATTAAGGAGGTAAGTGCAAGTAGAGCATCCTCAGTAGAACGTCTCCTTGCCTAAAGCCATATTGTGATTTAGAGAGTATTTAGAATTTATTTAAATCGGATATTAACCTGTTATTTATTAGTTTTTCTATAATTTTAGAAATTGCAGAAAGAACGGAGATAGGTCTGTAGTTGTTGGCATCGACTCTCTTACCACTCTTGTACACCGGTGTGACTATAGATTGCTTAAGCGAGGTGGGAAAAACCCCTTTTCCGAAGCATAGATTTGCTAGATGACTAACCACTGGAACAATTATAGGTCTAGCAAGCTTAAGAAATTTGGTAGGGATGTTGTTAGGGCCTGGGGCACTTTCGGACTTTAGGCTCATAAGGACTTTATCTACTTGAGCGTCAGTATCAGTAAGGACAAAAGACGAGGGATTAGACTGTAGTAAATTAGTAAAGTTACTGGACGAGGATGATGAACCATTGGCTAGGATATCATCAGCTAGGTTCTTACCCACGTTAGCAAAGAAGTTGTTTACATGATTGACGGATTCATAAGGAGAGGATTTAATGTTTAAAAGTTCAGAATTACCAGTTTTAACTATTTTGTAGTGTGTTATCGTCTTAATTGAATTCCAAAGAGCTTTTGGGTTTTTTAATGATTTATCTAGTTGTTCCCGGTCATAATTATATTCGCTTCAGTTTCTTAATTAAGTTATTGCAGTAATTGCGATACCTCGAATATGTGATTTTCAATATCTGGTTTTGCGGATCAGAACGAAGATTTATTTGCATTTTATTTCGGTTTTTAATACAACGCAGGATACCAGGAGTGAATCCATGGTTTGATGATTCTATGACTTTTAGGTATATGTTTTATCTTTTTACTTTCTATGAGTGAATTCTGAAGTTTTTTTACTAATTGTTCTATTACAAAACGTGGATCATTGCTGGATAGTAGGTCATCAGTGTTTTGGTCACGTAAGATATTAACAGCTTTGTCATAGTCGTAAGTCTCAATTGTTTTGAGACTTGTTTTAGATATTTTACGATCTGTTAGACATAAAAATATAGTGTGGTGATCCGTTACTGATGTGTTTAGAATAACTGTAAATGCTGCTATCTTACTACGTTCAGTTTTAATAATGAAGTGGTCCAAACAGCTATTTTCCTTCGTGGGTAAGGAGTGAGTAGGAAGTAAACCATTTATGTAGAGAGCATGTTTAGGTATTGTTCTCTGTTCAAGGTTTCTTGAGATGATTCTTGCTGACGAGGAATAAGGTTTATATTGATATCACCGGTTATTATTATGTTTTTATAGGATTTAATGGTTTCTAGGTAGGTATTAAGGGAATAAATAAAGGTAGATTCATTAGTGTATGAGGGAGAGCGATAAATACCAAGAATTATAATATTATTTATTTTAATTTGTATGCTTGAAGCATGGTCAAGTTTAATCTTTAGATCACTACACCGTCATTTTGATTCATGTTATGAGTAGAAAATAATGATGTTTAGTAAGGAATAAAAGGTTTATAGTCATTTAGTCTACATTCTGTTAATATTATGACATCAATGTCGATATTTAATTGCGTGATTGTAATTATAAAGTCATCAAAGTTACAGTAAATGCTTCTAATATTTTGTGAGATTATGGTTAACTTTTTACCTATGCTGGGGACATGGTTTTGCCCCCAACCCACCCTTTTTACCCAAACATCCCGTGTCATCAAGACCTGTTTTAGTCCCTCGTTGAACAATCTACTATTTGCTGTCATCACGTGTTGTGATGTAGACTTATTTTTAAATAAAAAAAAGAGACACCCTTACCTCTTTATAATTTTAAGCCTTTATCAATTGCAGGTCAGCTTCTCACGGTGTATGCACTGGTTTGCAAATTTTGTAATGGCTCATATTGAAACGAGTAAGTACCTTTTCTATGTATAATGGTTGATTTAGAGAAATTTCATTTTGATTAGCATTGCTCATAATTCTATAACCAATGTAACATTTTACTTGACCCATTACTTTCGGGCGAAGTTTTGAATATACTCAATTTATTTTATCATCATGGCGGTTTCTAAGAGTACATTATTAAAGAACCTTCGACATACATGTCATACATGTCATCGACATACACTGTGAGAATCTATATCTTGCTTATTAACTCTACGATAATAAAGCGAAATTTGAAGCATTCCAGGATTAAAAGTGTTATTGTTTTTTAAAATAATTTATAAATAAAATTAATCTCGCCTACTCACTGTGCAAGAATGGTTAAGCTATTTAGAAAAATGGGTATACTTCGTTTAAGATTTAGAAAGACGTTTTTTTACTGTCTGTGATCTGTTTTTAAAGTCATACATATTAGACGAACGTCATTCTAACCTAATGAAAAAAACAATCGCAATTACAATAAATTTATTATTTCAGAGTACTTTAATTTTATTGCTTATTACCTAAGCCTTAATTAATTCAACATTTCCTACATGACCCTTGTTTCTAGAGTAGATTCACTGGCCACATCACATTGAATTTATTTGTAGGAAATTCCATACTTTCAATCATGAGTTAATTTCTACAATAAACGTTGATGCCGTCGTTTTGAACCTCTTGAAAAACCTCACCACACAAATTCATCATACATAGCTCAAAAGAGAAATGGTCTCATTAATATTAATTTCATCATAAGGATTACAGTAAATGAAAAAGTCCTGAAAAAGTAAGTTACTGACTAAAATACGTTATGAATTCTCCAATGATTATGTTTTAAAACACTTTGTAAGTAAAAATAATTAGGAGAGCCAATATGACCAGAAAACCAGAAGAAACCAGAGGACCAATATTGCGGAATTTCATGAACTGACATTTCTATTGCAATTCAGGACGCTCAGATAAAAAAAGGAGGTATTAATAGTGACTAGTACTTAGTAGTTTCTCTGATCAGGTTATAATTTAGTCGCATTAAAGGTGAAAGCGTTTCGGTCTTTTGTGAAATCTGCTTCTTTGGATTTTTTATCAACCAATGATTCAGTGATAAAATAAAATTAGTACAAAAAAATGTAAATGCATTATTATTGAATAGTCTTTATATGTAAACGCAAACCACACATTTTGCGATTTTAAAATGTTGTTTGGTGTTGATAGAGTATGGTTCCGAAGTGGTCCCATTACAATCAAATCTGAATCTGATGACGGAATCCGTGAGGAATTGAGGGAACTCCTCAAAAATTATTGGCATACATACAGTAGCAACAAGTTTAGTATTTACATTCATTTGGTGGCCAACGGGACTCCTCAACAACGGTACCTATTTCAAAGGTGGCAATAAGATATGTCGATTAAGATAGTTGAGCGACTATAACGAAAAACATTTAATAGTTTAACTATGACTATGTCTTCCTGCGGCGTTGCTTGCGGCGAGTTTGAAATATCTCAAATTTTCATATCAACTAAGAAGTAGGACTACATAAGTAGGTATAAAAAGTAACTTCTTTTAAAGTGGTAGGTACCTAAATAGGTCAGTGCAACTCAAGTCGGCGACTCACAATATTTTAACCAAAAGCTGACCTACTTATTACCTAGTACCTACCACTTTAAAAGAAGTAATTAATTGCGTTTTTGATGGCCGTTTTTTGTTTTTTAGTGCATAACTTGTTTACAGATGGAAAAAAACGGGTCCGTAGCATAATATCGAAAATCAAATTTCATAAGTACGAAATTCCTAAAAACAAATCTTCGAATTTCAAAATATATCATGTACGAAATTCCTAAAGATGCTTGTCCTATGTTTAATTAGCCTGATTTAAAATGTCTAAAGTACAATACCACTAGTGCACGAAAATACTAACGACATTTTTCCTACGCCCAGTTGACCTAAGTTTAAAATGTATAAAATGCAAAATTTCGAACGACATTTGTCCTACGGTCAGCTGACCTTCGTTTAAAGGATACGAAACTGATTATTATATTTCAAACTAAATCATAGCTGGGATTTCCATTACAAGCTATATGTATGGAACAGATCTCTTTTTAGGGATAAGTTTGCTGTTGTTAAATCATCAATTTGCGTTATTTTTTTAACCTGTTCTTATGTCCAGTACAGTGTGCCTGTACAAGTGGGTTTGTGTATTTATTTTACTTCCTAGCACAATTCAGGAAAGGAGTATACGAATGGCTACTTACTCCATTGATATTATTGGTAATGAATGATAAGATCGTTTCCATAGCTAAATAATCAGTGTAAAGACTCCTTCAAGTACGTAGTTCGCATGCTTGAAGTAGTCTTTATACTGCTTACTATCCAGTGTACAATAGTAGTATTTGACTATGAGTACATTTCAATATGTGTCATCTACTGTCGAGAGTGACACTTGTGCGACATAAAATTAATTAATTATTTAATTGGTTATTTTACTATTATTAAAAATGTCTCACAATTTAAAACTAATTGATGGGCAGAAAGGAAAAAAAATATTATATAATAATGGATTTACATATTATAAAAATAGGGAACTTAATGAAAAAATTTATTGGGCCTGTGAATTTAAATCGAATGAGTTATACAAATGCAATGCACGTTTAATAACAAAAAGTAATGAGAACAGTGTTTAAATCTAGTGACCACAATCACGAAGGAAATGCCGTGAGAGCTTCTATAGCAAATAACGTAAATGATTTGAAGAGAAAGACAGGGGAACAAACCTATGTTAGAACATGCACAATACTTAGAATAATAACACATAGAAACCTAGTCCGCGCACCAAACCCGTCAGACTTAAACTACACCATATTGGTGTACTCGGCGATCGCCGCCCGTCAGTCGCAATCACGTCACACAGCGTCAACAGCTCCCGGATTTTTATTTATAATGACGATTTGCGTTGTTAATGGGTGCCACAACCGATCAGACAAAGTAAATAAACACTCTAAAGTAACATTCCACGTGTAAGTACAATGTTTTGACTTGTCGTTTTACGTAAAACATTCACTAAAATATTATATTATTTACTAACGACATTGCATGAAAATGTTGCCAGTATAACGAATTTTATTCCGCTAAATTGACGTAGTGAGTACCTACTTGTACTATTATCTATTCTGTGATATTAGTTGAATTCTGTTTATATAATTACTTGATTTTCTCGTTCAAGATTTCCTTCTGATCCGATTATTGCTCCTAATAGTTCTAGGTATTACAACCTTTATATTGAAATAAGAAAAATAATTAGTTATTATTTTTACAGTGTGACACGCATGACAAATTTGTGTTTAAAAACGCTGATTTAATTCGTGAAATTATTCGTTTGTATCGAGATGTAGTAAAATTAAGTTATAATAGTTGTATATCATGGCTTCAACGAATTTAAGACATGATATTTTATGCGAATTAGAAAGAGACAATTTTTATTCTTATTTATTACATAAGTGTTAATAAACGTTTGTATTACTAAGTAACTGCAAAGAAATGATATAATTTAACAAACTTTATTATGTGAAAAAATCCTCTAGTTTAGGGGGAAATGTAATCCGCTAGCAACATTATTTGTTTACTTGTGTGCGTGTTGTCGTGTGTCAGTACGCGTTGATTACGCCCACATGAATCCATTTTGTGCGTCACTTTTGACGGGTTGGCTTTAGGAAACTATCATTCTATGTGTTATTATTCTAAGGCACAATACTACAAAATCATCTGAACAGTACCGACGAACAGTTGGCGACAAGCCTTCCATCTAAGGAAGCGTTGCGGCAAGTGATCCATCGAACTAAAAAGAAAGTACTCAATTTTCCGAAAGAGCCGACATCGATTGATTTTTCTATAAATACTGAAATGACAATGTTTGGAAACGAAAATTTCGCTATAAAAGATTGCTTATTCGAAAATGATTCTCATAGAGTAATACTTTTTAGTACCAAGTATTTGATGATTTTACTGGGGCAAGCAATTTATTGGATTATGGATGGAACATTTTGGGTCGTGCCCAGTATTTTTCAACAGCTCTACACTTTCCACGGATCTTTTCAAAATAGTGACAAAACATTTCCCTTCTTATTTGCCTTGTGTAGTCACAAAGACAAAAAGTCTTATAACGTACCGTAAAACTGCACAACCAGCAAGTCCTGGCCTACAACTATAGTCCAATTTTACTTTTCATATTATTCTAAAAATATGATAGATTTAGCTATAGCTAGAGTTTAGAGCAGTCAATTTTAGGCCAAACAGTACATATAGATACCCAGCAATAATAGCAGTAAGGTATCATATTTTAGAATAATGTAATGAGGAAAATTGGACTATTGTTGCAGGCTAGGACCATAGTTTTGTAGTTTTACGGTACTCTTTGATTTGATCAAAGAGTACTGCACCGAAAATAAATTTGTGCTAAACCCGTTAAGGGTCATAATGGATTTTGAACTTGGTACGATTCAGACCGTGCGTCAAAATTTTTAAAATATAAATGTTAGAGGTTGTTTTTTCCATTTTAGACAGATAATTTACCGAAAAATTCAGAAATCAAAATTGAAAATAAAATATGACACGAACCATCAATTCAATATTAACATTAAATGCTTGATAGCTTTGTCATTTTTACATCCGTCAAATGTACAGCAGTATTTCGGTGCCCTGAAACTCAGTAGTAACGATGACGATGAGAAATTAATATACGAGTGGTTTGGACAAAATTATGTACATGGCAGTGGTAATACCCCACCAACGTTTAAACCTATATATTGGTGCACTGTTGGAGTGAATGCTGTTGCAGATATCCCAAGTACCCAAAACAACGCGGAATCATTTCATCATCACCTAAATTTAATTAGCGGTAAGAAAAATATGGGGTTTTATCCCTTGATAATCGAACTGAAGAAAGAAACCAACTGTAATTTAATTGAAATGGCTAAAATTGAAGCCGGGTTACCGACTGGCTGGAAAAAAGCAAGGAAAAACGAATGCAAACGTAGAAACATTATAAATATCATTGGTAAAATCCACGAGTACGAATGCGTACAATTATTAAAATGTATCGCAACAAATTTGTGACTTCGTCAATAATAACTACCTATGTCAATTGGTTGTACACTGTTTCACCAGCATTCATTTCATAGGACGTATCACTTCGCAGAATTTTCATTTTCATAGAAAGCTAATTTCCGCTGAAACCTTATTAAATTGCTGAAATTAGCTTTCTATGAAATGAAATTTCTGTGAAGTCATACGTTCTATAAAATGATTGTCGGTGAAACAAGGGGACACCATGTCAATGACATATATATATTATTAAAGTAGATAAAAGGTAAAAACTAGATTTATAAGTTTTAAACTTACGTACCTATTTTATGAAATGCTGTTATTGTTATTCATTTATCTTTTTTTATTTTTAAGTAGCTGGTTATAGATTTTTTAGTTTTTAAATTACAATGAGAAAGTACACTCAGCATAAATATGGTATTTTATTGTAATAGTATCTTTCTTACTACAAAGTATGTTACACGAGAATTTAATGGTAAGTATTATTCAAAGATTAAAAGTCAGCTCGAACTCGATACTTGTGGTTGTCATTTTAGTCTTCGGAATAAAAAAATGAACTTTAGTGCGAGCTCTCCTGACATTACTATCCCTATCCGCTGCTTCAACAGACTACTACTGTTTATTCATCATTTCCATAACCATAACAGCTACGACAGTTTTCAAACAACAGCAGCGATCTCTTATATACACCGTGTTTTTTTTGATTTACGATAACTTTAAGGGAACGTTCTTTAGGTCAAATAAAGTTAATTTCCCAAAGACAGACAAATGATAACTCTTACGGTTTTAAAGATATTAAATTTTTAAATTTAATCAGTTAATCACGTTAAACTAGTATAAAAGGCTCTTAATTGATAACAACAAATTTCTTTTAATTCTTAGGAGTAAAGAGTTTCCAATTGTTAGGTTTGTATACGCGTCCATGGAATTAGTAAGTACTAACGTACATCTGGAAGGTGCACTACACCGATAACGCGAGCCGAAAGAAATGTACTAAAGCTTACTGCGTCCCTTTCTAAAGGTGACCATATTTGAATGGCAATTTACGGACAAATTAATTTTACAAGCCGGTGGGGCAGTAAACGAAACAATATTTACTTATTCATCTGTTACTCTTATTCTTACTTATTCAACTTACTCCCGAATCGATATCTGTGGATCTTTGGATCTGTGTGGTCTCCGACAACTAATCCGTTGACAAATTGAGGAACAGTAGCCGCCATCTTGAACTTTTTAGTTATTCAACTGATTGTCTCCAAAATCGATATATGGTAATCGATACGTCAACCGTCAACCGTCAATGAATCCGTGGACAGACTGAGAAAAAGTAGCTGCCGTCTTGAACTTCTTAATAAGAGCAGGTAGAACAAAATACAAGCATTGAAAGCTTTCATACAACATCTAGTATTAAGTGGTCATTCAAGTGTCAATTTCGAATTATAGGAGACCACACGGAATACACAGATCCCCAGATCCACATACAGGTACATTTCTTTCGGCTCGCGTTATCGGTGGAATGCACCTTCCAGATGTACGTTATTACTTACTAATTCCATGGTTACGCCAACATTGACGTATTATTTGACACTCACTATTAGTTAACTCTAAAGGCCCTTTTAGAATGATCAAAGATATAACATTCAATAACTTTGTTCTAAACAGTTTTTTTTTTTTTTTGCAATATTTAAAAATCTAATCTACCAATTAGTTTCTATGGATATACCTAGTAATATGCCGAAGTTATCGTAAATCAAAAAAAACACGGTGTATACTATTTTTATATTTATCATGCAGTGTCACGCCACACACATGCAAAGCATTTATTCTGTTCTCATGCTTCATATGCCATGCCGCGTCTGCTTAAAAAGTATTATGAAGAGAATAGGTACGTTCTGTTGTGTTAGGAATTTCGTACTTATGAAATTTGATTTTCGATATTATGCTACGGACCCAAAAAAACGTACTTTCAGCATGGACTCTGACTGGATACTTTTCCATTTGGTAAGTATTTATAGTAATGATTTATTTCAAGGGTCCCTTGTAATAAAAACAGTTGCCGCAGCTTAACCTACAGCAATAAATAGCTGCAAAGCGCGATGAACAAGATATAACCAACAATCATATAACCAACCTCTGAGCGCGTTGACTGCGCCGGCGCGGTGACGAGGATCATAAAAAACGTGAAGCGCTCCACGCAATTTTGTGACGACACAAAAACCATTTTAAAAGTTATAAAAACTACCTATCTATCGTACGTGAACGTGAATGAATGGACGTGTTTGATAAATCGTCTTTTTATTCGACAGTTTTATTCAAAAGGAATATCGAATTTATTCATGAACTAAGCGATTCACCACCGTTGGCGTTGCGCAGAGGGACAGACCGCGCCAAACCGTGTTTCAAGTTTTTTTTAGGATCTTGTAAACTTTAAGATATTTGGCAATTGAATGATACGGCAATTATAAGAGATTGAGTGATAGCATACACTACTTTTTTGAGGAAAATAATTTAACCCTGTAAACAAGATTGAATCACACAACAACATGAACGTATCACAGTATCCTGAAATAGGTACTCATGTTGAAATATAAAGAGAATCTTACCTTCTTAATCACGGTGCTACGTAAGTTTTGTTTTGTTTATTACAAGATTTTATTTAACTTGCAATGTATGTATGTATGCACGGGTCAAATCTTGCAAAATAAATTTGACCCACTCCCCGTTAACGGAATGGGCTGAAATTTGGACCACATATTAAGTATGTAAACTCGATGACAATGCAATATAAGAGAGAGAGAGATCTAAGAGATGATCTGATGATGGAGTCGGAACGTGGCGACAGGATCTCCGCTATTCTTAACGTGGACCCATCCACCGTGTTAGAGCTCAATAGTTTGGTTTCGATAACCAGATAAAGATTTTCCAAAAATAGGTACCAAAAGGTAACAAAAGCGTGTAATATACCAAAAATGAATTTATTGACAGTAACATATAATTAACTACCTGGAAACCCTAGGGTTGAAAACAAATTTTCCCGAAGATGACAAATCTACCAGTCGGTTGTTCTCCCCCATAAACCCCAATGTTGCAACCGTGAATACAAAATATGCAAATATTGTTCATTTACCCATTTTATGTTTATCGTGTAATTTATTCAATAAATGATTTTGATTTTGATTTTGATTTAATAGTATAGGATATGATAGGATTTCACTAAGTTGTAAGGCCTCGTCAAGGTTCACGTTTAAGTGAATTCACTGGAAATCCTGCATAGGCCCTTGTTATTGTATCCCTTATTGAGAAGGCGAGTAAACCTTAGCAAGTATCAAAACGTGCCGCTCGGCAAAGGCGACGGCTGCGCCGCGGTAACAAGTAGGCGTATTGTTACGACGCCGGCGGCCGCGGGGAAGTGGCTGTCGATCGCACTTGAATAATGACGCGTGCGGTGGCGACATTTCGTTATTTATTTATTTTATAGCGACTCCCCCGCGACCCGCTAGACAATAGCCAGATGTTGATATTTTTTCTGTATTACAATGTATTTTAAGTTTCGACCGTCCTTTGTGATGGAGATGTGCAGTTTCCGTTGCGCTATGAATGCACCACCGAACCAACCCCTGCCAACTGACTGAGCGAAAACGTCGGTTGAACCATCGCGTCCAAAATATAACTTCTTTCAATAACCAGTATAAAAATTCAAAGCCTTATTTTATACTAGTGTATACACATGACTAGCATAGCATCACAGCAAGTAACTGGTTCTTTCTTATACTTGGTAGGTACATTAGTTCACATAAGTACTTAGATTAGACCCATTTTACGTGCAGAAAAAATGTTTTCTCATTTTGTATTGAGGTTAAAATGTGTAGTTCCATATAACAAACGGAGAATAGTAACAATAGATTATTTCTCACATATATAAATAGGTAACTTGTATGTTAAGTAGAGATGCTTAAGGCTTAAAATACTACCTTAATTACTGCAGAGACCCGGAAGAATGCCGTGGCGGGCCGAGTATAGTTACTGCGGAACCGTACCTTAATTACAAACGCGTGGCATTTTAGCCTTTTCTCCGCCAATAACTTGATACAAAAGCCGTCCTCACGCCAATGACAGCTGAAAACTACAGCTAATTCCAACCTTACGTCACAAATACTCGGGTCTATTTGTCACTATAAGCGTCGATGGCGTGGTAGGCACGACAGTACACGACACCTTTACCTAGGTGTTCTTGGCGTTCAAAGTCTTAATCGTATATAGGCATTCCAGACGTACCTAGTTATTGTGACTGTAGATGTTTTGACCGTTGGATATTGTAAGTTTCGATATTATGGACTTAGATATTTGAGCTTCAGATATAATTATCGATATTTAAATATATACCCAAACAAAGCCGCTTTCCGCCGTCTGTTCCTCTGAATGTACGCTTAACTACATCTTTCAAACTGCGCAACGGATTTTAATGCGGTTTCATAAATAGATAAAGAGGTTCAAGAGGAAGGTTTTTAATTATAAATAATTATGAGGGGACCATGTCACAGCAATTGCCTTGGTCCCAAACTAAGCTCTAGGCTTGTGATATGGGTTCTAGACAACGATATACGTACGTGGTAGGTCATATTATAATGATCTGGCCTAACCAAAATGTGGTAAAGGAAATGAAAGCAAAGTCTGATTATTTTCCAATAAAAATATTCTCCTTTAATATGTACACACTTCTGACATCTAAGAATTAACATCTCTATGCCTTTAAAAAAAAACTGCTGCCTTCAACTCTTCGTCATTATTATTTTTTCTTTGTAGGTCCCGTTTCAAATTAGGGAATATACGTAGTAGTCACTGGGGGCCACGTCCGGGCTGTTAGACGGGTGGTTGACTTCCGTGAACCAGGACTCGCGAACAGCAGAATTCGCAACAATTGCAGTATGGACTGGAGCATTATCGTGAAGCAGCAGTACCCCTTTCGAAAGTTTACCTCTGCGTTCTTCCCTTATATCCCGCAATTTATGTATAAGTGAGGCGTAGTATTCACCGTTTATAACGGTAGGTATTACGTTCTTTAAAATCAACCATCAGGATACCCTCACAATCCCAAAAGATGGTGCACATGAGCTTTTTCGTAGATTGCTGCACCTTGGCTGTCCTGGGCGGCTACGCGGCTATTCGTTCTTAAAACGCCACTCCATCGACTCGCGTTTACCCTCAGGGTCATAATGAAGCACCATTGTTTCATCCCCAGTCACTAGCTGCCGGATAATAATCGTTGGATTTTCACCACAAAGATCCAAAAACTGTGAAGCGCATCGCGTTCTTCTTTTTGCACCGCTGACAGAAGTTTAGCCACCCATCTTGCACTCACATTACTCATATGAAGATGGCCATGAATTGCACGGTGCACTGAACTTTTAGAGAGCTCTGTCCTTGCTGCTATCTCCCTAATCTTCAAATGGCGATCACTCAATACCTGTTCTTGAATAAGAGCGATATTCTCAGGAGTGACTACTTCCAGCGGCCGGCCCTCATGTCCCAGGTCTTCAACAGCAGTGACATCTATAGCAGTGAGTCCGTGACGTCACAGTACCGTCGCAGTATGTATGTATGTAAACACTTTATTTTACAAACAAGAGAGATAATAATTATAAAATAAACAAAAATACAACAGGGATGTACAAAGGCGAACTGCCCTCTTAGGGGATCTCTTCCAGTTAACCTTTGAGCGATTGAGAAATAGTTAATTACTAGCCAAATAAGTACAAGACTACAAGTGGTATATGTAAGTATAAATATCAATATGTAAAATACCTACTTACATAAACAGAAACATATATATAAAAACAAACACAAAACATAATACAAATAAAAATTAGTGTCCGACCGAAATTTCGGTTTCGGTTTCGGTTTCGGCCAGTTTCGGCCAAAAAATCAAGTTTCGGCCCGAGTTTCGCTTTCGGCCAAAAACGGCCGAACCCTTCGGCCGCGCCGAAACTTACAACATCGTACCTTCGGGTCGCGCTCGGCTAACGTCGGGCGCGCTCGGCACGGCTGGCAATATGGCGTCGCTCGCCTGACTCCGCCGGCAACTACCTAAATCAGTGCGCTTTGCTAGTGTAGACGTGTCAATACGTGTTGTACGTATTGTCGTGTGTGTACAAATAAATAATGTATTTTTTTCACTTTATAGGGTAGTTAAATTTTCAAACAGAACCTCTGTAACTGCTGAAATTTCATTGTGATAAATCTTTGAAAGTAGAAACCTGTAATTATAGGTCGGCGAGATATTAATTTTAGAAAAAAACGGGCTTACTAACATTTTTTCGACATTTTAAGGACTTTTTTTTTTATAAAAGTTTCGGTTTCGGTTTCGGTTTCGGCCGAAACTACAATGAAATCGAACCTTCCGTTTCGGTTTCGGTTTCGGCAAAATATCATGTTTCGGTCGGTCACTAATAAAAATTAAGAACATGTGTCAAGCAGTCCCGCGCTTACTCCAAACCCGCGAGGTGTTAATTATTTGAAGTTTCACGAGTGAAACTACATTTTTTTTTTTTTCTACTCGATAAGGGAAGCGCGCAAGGAGCTTTTGCTTATGTTTGTTGCTTATATTTATAGAAACAGCATTCGTTTTTGGTAGTCTGCGGCATGGTTATTTTCCACCGTTTTGCAAGTGAACCGTCGTTTGGACGCGAATTCGGCGGTGGACACGAACGGGCCACATTCTACTAGTGTGGTGACGATTGTGAAGCGCACACAATCAGCGCGCTTCTATTTTATCTAGTATACATTAGGTACATTAGAACATTAGTAATACCGCGAAAACATCTTCACGACATCCTTGTAGATAATAGCTTTACGACAGTGTTGAATATGTCTTGTGAAGTGATGTTTTACTTAATTGAATTTATTTTTAACATTATAATTATTACATACATACATACATACATACCGTCACGCCTTCATCCCAGAGTGGGGTAGGCAGAGCTACAGAATTACCAACAACTTTAACAGCCAGTTGTTAATTCTGTAACCACATTTTGCACAAACAGGCTAATTACACAGACTGGTTAACTTGTTAAAACGAAAGTTCGTAAATATTAATATTTAAAGAAGTACCTAGTTAAAGTCTAGCGTTTAGTTTGATGGTACTGACTCAATGTGCATGAGATGTCCCGTGATACATTTTTTCTTTTTAACATGAAAGAGTACCTAAATATATGCCAAGCATTTTTTATTATCAACATGAACACACCGCGGCGCCATGTGTGTATTTTTTGTTAGTTGAACTGGTCCATCAAATTATGGATTCTACATAACGTGTACAGATAAACATGGAAAAAGTTTGAGCCTCTGTTTAAAATATTAAATTCCTTAAAAAGGTACAAAAGTAAGTTGTATGTTGTTTAATAACTCTTTTTTTAAATAATTACGACAAATTTCATGGACGTAGGATTTTTTTAATAATAGTTAACCCGGCGAGCATGACGTGAAAAAAAGTTACGTCAAGCATGAGGCAGGGTATGACATGCCCGTAACGTAATGTACCGTAAAATAGTTTATATTGATTTTATTTTGTGTTTTGTGATGTCTATTGTTTATTAAAGGATTATTTAATGAAATTCAATCAAACACAAGTTTTAATCATGAAATTATTTTCATTTATTAGTGTTTACATTATACTATGTAATTATAGTAACAAAAATATTAATGTTTACAAAAAACCAACAAATCAACAAAATAAACAGTATTTAGTATAAAAATCAACTTTTTACTAAAAGATAATGAGATCCTCTCTTTAATAAAGCATAGAAATATTTTTTTTATGTGTAAATTATGCTTAATCACTACTGTCCACATCAGCACAATTCCCGCACATAAATTTTGCATGCTCCATACATATGGGCTTGCTGCAAGCATTACAAGAGTATTTGGTTTTTCTGTCCTTCTTGTATGGTCGGTACATCAACAGGTTCGTCGGCCTCTTGTTCCGAGTTACACTGTACTTCATGCTCACTGCAGTGATCAGTTTCGTCTTCCGAACTGGATAGATCAGAGAAATCTGATCCTACCTCCTCTAACATGACACGAATCCTTTCTTCTTGCCTCTCATAATCCATTTTGATGAAAAACTAAAAATAATAAAAGAAACAACTAAAACAAATGAAATAAACTCAAATCTATACATCGCATCCTGTAAATAACTAAAAAAAATGAAAAACAGAAATTTAAATGACTACGTAAAAAAAATACGCCTGAAATGACGCAGGGTGTGAGTTGTGACATACCCGAAGCAGGTCCGTGCACGTATATTCCGGCGGACGGCTCACGTCGCACTGCCATCACGCCACTATCCCCTCCCGCACACCCCTCCCTCCAGCTACTGAGCGGGCTAGTGTTGTCAGGCAAAAATTTTAAAAATGCTAGCACTTTTTAGTAATGTCAGGGTTCAGGGTATGAGATACCCTGGGTCATGCTCGCCGGGTTAATTATGGCAAATCGAGAAAAAATGCGTCGCAAACTTTTTGTAGTTTCTTAGATACACATCCTCTCTGATCGAAAGCAAAGGTCGTGGAGCATATTACACAAAAGGTTTTGAGTCAAAGTACAGTTTATAGTATTTTGATAAGTTTGTAGTTTTCCAAGGCACTTATAAGGAAATTAAAAACAAAAAATACAATTGAATTGAGAATCTCCTCCTTTTTTGAAGTCGGTTAAAAATATTTTACTCTCTAGGGATAAAATGCATCACTTAAGTTCGTCTATACATGACTATTACGAGTCATTTTAGAGCGTGAGAAGTGAAGAGAATAATGTATAATCGATGGCTGGATTCAGTTCCTGAATCCTTTACCTAACCTACCAATACTTCCGCGTACGAGGGCTGCCTTTTAAGTTGTGTCGTTTGGAAAAACTAAAGACAATTTAAGTGTTAAATGGTATTTATTGTTTTTCAAAGTAATCACCGTGATATGTAATACACTTTTTCATTCGATCGAACCAGTTTTCGAAACACTTATTCCAGTCCGAAGTCGGGGTCTCCAAAATGGCCGTTTTGTATGCCTCAACGGCTTCTTCAGGCGTCTGGTACCGTTGACCACGAAGTCGTTGCTTGATTTTTGGAAAAGTAAAAAAATCGTTAGGGCTTAAGTGTGGACTGTGCGGCGGGTGTTCCAGAATTTCGACGTTTTGCTCTTTTAAAAACGCAATTGTTTGCCGGGCGGTGTGCGAGCTCGCATTATCGTGATGCAGTCTTATACGACGTCTTGGGTTATTTTTTCGAAACTCGCCGATGACTTCTGGTAAACAGACAGTGGTATACCAGTCAGCATTAACCGTTTTACGATCCTCGAGCACGATGTTGGCCACGTGGCCACTTTTCGCCACAAACGTGGCGACTATTTTTTTCGAAATGCTCCGTGAGCGTATTACTTTGGTCGGTTTTGGCTCATCTTGGAACACCCAAACAGTCGACTGCTGTTTAGAATCGGGTTCGTAGGCATATATCCAAGATTCGTCACCACTGATAATGTCGTAAACATGTTTCGAGTTTCCTCGGTTGAATTGCCGCAGAGTTTTGCGACACCATCGAACGCGAGCCGTTTTTTGGTCTTCACTGAGTAAATGTGGTATCCAGCGAGAGATCAACTTTTTTACGCCTAAGTGATCATGCAAAATACTGTGAACACTGGTCCCTGAAATACTTAAGGAAGCTTCTATCTCACGGTATGTCGCATGGCGATCTTCGACGATCAGTTGCCGTACAGCATCAATGTTCTCCTGGGTTACGGCTGTTTTTGGTCGACCTTCACGATGTCTATCACCAAGACTAGAGCAACAACGTTGAAATTCTAAATACCAGCGTTCCACAGTCCGGAGGCATGGTGCTTTATCATTGAAAACCGTAGTCAACTCTTCGAAGCACTGAAGTCGCGTTAAGCCCCTTTTGAAGTTGTAAAAAAATATCGCACGTAAATTTTCCTTCGAAATTTCCATTTTCACAACTGACTTGTCAACTTTGAACGAGCGCTGTACTAAAACGGTTGGGCCGATTTCGAGTCATTCTTTTGTTTTCGAATTCTAATTTCAAATATTTTAAGATGACACTAGTTCTTTTTTATGCAATCACGGAAGGCTTGCAAACGACAGAACTTAAAAGGCAGCCCTCGTATATTCATAAATGATTCGAGTACTTTTTTTCTTCCCAGTCGAACAAAGGAACTTCCCCACTGAATGAATACATCTGATACGGTATTTCGTGAGCACGCGCCACAAAGTCTTGCGGGGTAGCATTTTTATATGATTTTTATTAAATAACCATGAGAGCGCGCGGGAGCGGGCGGCGGGCAGGGAGTGGGGGAAGGGGTGTCGGCCCAGCGGGGGACGCCGCCCCTAAAAAGTTATAAATTTTTTCTCCTCTATTGTTCCGATAGACGTGATGAAAGCGCGAACGATATTGATTTGGATGGTTGGTCCGTATGTACTAAACCTCAGTAGGTAGCATTATGAGTAAGTACCTACCGACCTATTATGTTATGATTATATCATCTGCAGACGCTTATCATGCTGTTGCAAATGATTAGGCCAATCAGGGGGGCTTGCAGCACTGCATTGTCGTGTAGTCCTACCTGACATAGCTATGCAGTTCATTTTCGCGTCATCAGCGTAAACTGAACTGCATTGCTATGTCAAATAACCCCCCTGTTCCGAAGAATAAACGAACCTTGGGAGTATTAATTGTCATACTAGACATAGGACTTATAACAAAAAAAAGTAGCTTTGCCAGATTTATTGAAATGCAGCATTTTAATTTCGTGTTCCGCCATTAATGACGTGACTAATTATATATATCATCCGATAGTCTTATATTTCACACCACGACTGTTTTTTTGAGTTAGTTATACACCATTGCACACAATATTTAATTTACTTAAATTAAATTAACGACGACGCGCTGGCCTAGTGGGTAGTGACCCTGCCTACGAAGCTAGCGGTCCTGGGTTCAAATCCCAGATATTTGTGTGATGAGCGCGAATATTTGTTCCTGAGTCATGGATGTTTTCTATATATTTAAGTATATATTTCTCTATATAAGTATTTATTTCGTTGTCTAGTACCCATAATACAAGCCTTGAGCTTAGTTTGGGACTAGGTCAATTGGTGTGACATTGTCCCCTAATATTTAATATTTTTATTTAATTAACAAACGAGCGGGAAATATGAAAACGACAAAATATTTGTCGGAATAAAAACTTTGTTTTTAAATTGAAGTGCACTGACAGGTTTTATATTTAAAAAGTTTTCCTTAAGTTGGCAGTGGTGCACTAAACCAAAATGGTAAAAATGTATTTTGTTGGATAGTTTGTGTTTATCGCTTAATACTTTAACCTAAGTTTTCTAAGCTTTGGCAGCTAGGCGTGTCATTTTGGCTCAAAAATGCACAAGTGCTGTTATCCGGAATAGACTTAATAGACTTTTCTACGGATTATTGTGTGGGCATATTATGTATGTTCTTATATTAATTTTCGTGACTAGATAAATGACAGAATAAAAATCATTTTATATTTGTTATGTTCTGTGCTTGTTATTATTCATTGGGCCTACATCCTAAACAAATCCGCAAATATTCTGAATAACTGGATTCAACGCAAGGAGTAAGTAATGTGTAATTGTTTGTACAGTCAAGGGCAAAAATATGTATACACTTTAGTACCTTGTCTAATTGTCGTCATATTTGAACTGCCATATTATATGAACTGTCACAGTGGTTAAAGTGACAAGGTACTAAAGTGTATACATATTTTTGCCCTTGACTGTACTGTGTTATTACAAATGTACCAAGGGTTTGGTTTTATTATGGAACACATAAGTAGTAAAACTGAGAGGGTCCGAGTTAGAGACCATTCTGCAATCAATAATAAATTGAGCTTGTGTTAAACTGGTAATTTTGAAATCTGAGCCGGAACAGTTGCAATATTGATCGAAGCGATTTTTTACGCGAGAGTGTGTCAGAAGCAGGTGCGGGGCAAGCTGCCGGCGCGGCGCGGGCGGCCGGCCGCCGACCGCCGCCCGCCACCCGCCTACAGGGTGCGATGCTCACCAAACCGCCAAGTCTATATTTTAATTTTTATGAATATATTTTTTTCCTTCCATATTTTTTTTTGCTGAGCAATTAATCGATGTTGAATAAATTCAGTTCTAATACCGCTTCCATCCCCCACTACGAATAAAGGCCTATGTTTGTAGGCGTTGGTAATCAACATTTCAAAATTATTTAACACTAGCTCTTTCGCGCGACTCCGTCTACGCAGAAAAATAAAACATAGCCACAAGTGAATAACATAAACATACTCGTAGTGAATGTAGCTTTCCAATGGTGAAATTATTTTTGAAATCGGCATAGTAGTTTTTGAGTTTATTCATTACAAACATACACACACACAAAAATACAAATCTTTCCTCTTTATAATATTAGTGTAGATAGAAGTTATAGAAATACTCTACAGGCGTCGGTGATTTTATAACATTGTTGAACGGACGACATGAGGGCATTTCACAGCTCTATATTTGAGATTAATACAAACACGACGAGCTAACCAGTACCTATGTCTGTTTCCAAAACTATTTCTGATCCATTCCAATTTATACTGGCCCGCAAAACTAAGTATACCTACCAATCACACTTTTAATGAAAATTTCATTGAAAGTGTTATACTTACTTAGTTTTGCGGGCCAGTATAGTTTACCATCATACTGTAGTTGTGCGCAAAATTGTTTGGACAAATACACGTTTAGATATAAAGCTTTTTTCGGGAGACCGCTGCTGTTTTGTCCGGTACGATGGTCCGCATTCACGGAACACAATTCCGAGCACTCTTTGGGGTCACTTTTTGGAGATTATTGCACATTGTGGCCCGAAGTCGAAAAACTGAACAAAGGGCTAAAATCCTTGTTGACTGACCGTAGATCTATAGATTTTTTGTACAGCGGATAAAGTAACGGTGGGTTTAGTCAATAGGTTCGTAGGTACTGATCGGTTACACATCTTGATTCGGTGCGAGAGCGAACAGCGCCGTGGGTCGGGCACGGATCGGCAGAGTTATCAAGATATCGCATGTTGATTGACTGTGAAATAGGCTTTGCGCCCTCGATTGCCGTGCAATTGGCACACGACAAACTAACATTAAAAAAAATCCAGTCGATATTGCAACGAGGTTACTTTTAAAATAATCATTGTGATATGTAGGAGGTGGTTCATATTGAAGAGTGTCTTCTCTTCACAATGTGTGCTGAATCCGGTAGATCAAAATCCATTTGAAGATAGACCTCCTGAGTAACCTCATAATATAACTTCATAATTATTTGATAACCATACGTAGAAATAAACTTAATAGCCATTTTCACTAACCTCTCATTGATAGGATAGGTACTACCTACCCTATCAATGAGAGGTTATTCCCGGTATTCATTAAAGTACACCTACTTAAATATGAGACTTCTTAAAATGGGTTCTGTACAGATTGTGTACGCTAAGCCGCGATGTGCCCGCCAGCACCAGCCGCCGCGGCCAGCGCGGCCGCGGCGGCGACGGCAGCTCACTCGGCCCGAAGGCGGCTGCCGCGCCGTATTTATACTTACATCAGTTCTACCTCCAATAAAATGCCAACAGATTCAGTTATTTTATTGGCTCCTAAGCATATACTATTATACGACTCTTTGTAGGAACCAGACCCTAGGATAATAAATCTGGATGACATAATGGCCAAATGTATAGGTGTGACTCCGTGACGACTGACGTCGACCCGCGCCGACTCCGGACCTGCGAGATTATCAATTAGGTATTTAAAATTCGAAATTATGAATTGTGTTGTTTTGAAAGCTACGAGAATGTTCTATTTAGTGGGACGTAATTATTCAGAAATCTGAGAGATAGTGCTTTTATGAATAGTTGACGGTGGACTGGACAGTGAGTTAGTTGGGAACATTTTGTTCTTTTTCTTTGTTGTCAATCTTGCTTACATTTCTTTGCAACAAAACTGACAATTACGTAGGTTTAGGGTCAAATCAAGAATTCTTAAGCCGAAGTGTGTGTTGTGGAGCTTGCTTGAAAAAAGGGTATCTGCTGTACCTTGGACACCGAACCTACGTTGTACAGTCAGCGTCATATATAAGGTAACATTTAAAATGCTCAATTATGGAGATTTTTTTTAGGTAGGTATAGTCGGTAACAATGGAACGTATTACAAGTTATTTATTTTTTATTATTACTTCTTAGGGAATGAGTAAATTAAATACACAACTAGTCGATTGCCGTCAAAAGTAACCTGTTGTACCTCACACAGTTCTATGTTCTTAATTTCTTTTTTAAAGTTTTAAGACTACAATTTCTGAATGCGCGAATAATTAATGATAAATTATTAAACTACGTTCTGGGATGTGACTTTAAATTAAACGATTATTTTGTTAGTATAGATCGGATAGGCTGAACATTGTTCATGGCATGGTACAACCATGTACAACACCCTGTCGTTTCTGGGCAGTCGTTGTTGTACCAGGGACATACATTGGGCCTAAATTTTCCTTCTGCCTGCAATAAATGGGGTAGGTAGTTACCTCCCTGAGATCAATTAAAAACATGAGTAAAAATTTATATCAAACATTATAAAATAAAAAAATATTTTAGCCGTCGCAAATATCCAAAGAAGTTGTACCATGGCCAATGTCTATACAATTAGTTACTATGGTGTACTGAACTATTTGAGCATTTTAAATGTTACCTTCTATATGACGCTGACTGTACAACGTAGGTTCGGTTTCCAAGGTACAGCAGATACCCTTTTTTCAAGCAAGCTCCTCAACACACACTTTGGCTTAAGTTAGGTTAAAACGACATTAGGTACTATTCGATAGATTAATAGCTATTGAATGTAACGGGTAGATAAGTAATAGAACGTATAACAACAAAATATCTGTTATACATAAGATATAAGGCCAGTTTGTATACCTAATTGCATTTGGTTTAACACTTATTATAGTTAGTATAATGAACGAAACGTATAACCAAAAAATATATACCTATTTTCATAACGTATAAGTATTCATATGGTAACAAGATTTTACGGTCTAATGGAATTATAATATTTATAATATCTAATAATCAAAACTGATCACATTAATTTAATCTAACAACAGAAAACATAAAGTTCATAATATATAAGAGAGTTCAGTGGAGAATAAATAAAACCCTGAAAAAGAAAGATTCGTAATATCCGTTTCACAGAGCAATGGCTTCAAACTTGAGTTTAGAAAAACAATCAAAATGTGTATTTTTGATTACTAGGTACCTAGTTAAATAGGTAACTTTTCATGTATTTTTATCTGTATAAATAGGTATTTCTATTTCACAACATGCGAGTGCAGAACAAAAGATTTTCTCGAACGTTACAAAAAAATAACCGGTCAAGTGCGAGTCGAAGTCGCGCACCGATTCCGCGACGGTTCCGTCCCACCGCGTAATAGGTATTATTTTTCAAGTACCTATACTTGACCATTTTTTCGTATTCGTTGTTTTTTCCAAGTTTGTACTATAACCATACTAAATTTGACGCTTGTATGTTTTACCGTTTTTGCGATGCAACTAAAACTCCTCTGGGGCTCTCATGCAAACGCTACTAACACTCGATGGCTACTACGAGTAACAACAAATTTATGGGATGACGACGACATTCTCGCGCGCAACGATAGCACACGTGGTCAACCATCATCTCCATACGTTTTGAGTGATAGAAAAGAAAAACATTAGTAGCGTTTGCATCTTGGCTACGGCCAGCTAAATCGTAAGCGTTATGGAAGCGAAATACCTACTCGTTGTGAGCTTAACTATAAGTAGGAACACATAGTTTACCAGAAGATTCACGCGGACGCCGCACCGCGTCGCTGCTGCCTCTGAGCGTCCACGGCCAAAATACTAGCTTGCAAATGAATGCAAATGTGTAAATGGTTATTTCTCATCCGCACTATTACATGAACACGAACGTTTCGTCGACAAGCGAGTCGAGCACCGAGCAGTGAGCACGATTGAAGACATAAATAAATCTTGTAAGTATTACATTATGAATACTATTCGGGGTAAAACTAAAAAATAATATAGTACATGGTAAATATGTAGAATTCTTTTGAGACTGCATGCGGTGGATTACTGGAGCATAGATAATTATTAATTACAAGTGCAGGAGAGGGTAATGCCGTTGTGAGTATGGGCAACTAGGCCTTAGGGGCGGAGGTGTATTCATTCATACATTCAGTATAGTTTAAAGACCATAAAAAAAACCATTCCGATCCGTTGCGGGCCGTTTGGTGGAAATAGTGCTTTTCCCGGAACAATAGCCGCGGACCAGCTGGCAAGGGAAGGGTCCAAGGACCTGAACTATTTGTTAACGGCATGAAAAGAGTAGAAAACCATAATAAGATTAGGACATGCAAAGCTCTTTATAGAAAGAGTTGACCAGAGACAAATAAAAAAAGTTTGTGGACTAATAAAATTGGGAAACTCACCAGAAGACAACAACTCCTATGCATTGGTATGCGTGGGCACTTTGGGGTAAAAAAACTCCTAGAAAAGATGGGCCTTTATGACAACAGATTGTAGAATGTGCGGCGAAGTCTTGGCGAAGAGGTGTTAATGTGATGCCCTAGAGTAAGAATGAAAATCCTTGGCTGTGGCTATAGGTGAAAACTCAAGAAAGTCACCTGTTGTATGCGTGAGTAATGTGTGCAAATAAAAAAATCATTTTTTAGGGTTCCGTAGTCAAACTAGGAACCCTTATAGTTTCGCCATGTCCGTCCGTCCGTCCGTCCCCAGTCTAGCTCAGAGACTCATAGTACTAGAAAGCTGTAATTTAGCATGAATATACATATTAGTCACGTCAACAAAGTGGTAAAATAATTTTTTTTTAAATATTTTTTTTAATGCACCTCCCCTACACGTAACGTGGGGATGCCTTTTTTTTTTCTTGCCTACCCCGTAGTGTGGGTGTCGTTGGATAGGTCTTTCAAAAATATTGCGGGTTTATGAAAACAATTTTTCGATTAAGGGATCCGTTTATGAAATATTAAGCTTTAAAGCGCTATTTTTTGTTAGAGTCAAGTGTCCCCCCCCCCCCTACAGCCAAAACTACAAATACTAAAAATCTGAAAAAAATCTTCAACGAAAGCGCATATAACGAATTTTAAAGGAAAACTATCACGGCTAAGTAGACAAGATTAGTTCCTGAGATACAGGCGACTAAAGTGTTTATACCTATCAAAATCGCCTATGATAACTTTGATAGAAAAATTTGTTAACGGGGCGTGCAGGACGCGCGGGGGGAGTCTGTCCAAGTAACAAATCGAGCGACAGCCGCGCTCATAAGCGCGAGCGCCTAGATGCTGTTCGGACGTGCCCCGGAATGCTACCTACAAGTTTGCGATTTGCGATCTGAAAGTTTACAAATTTTCGATTAGATTATTGATTTGAGTCGAGTATCGTTTTTAAAACTTAAAATTCTATTTACTGGCCCTTGTTTTTTTTTCAATTTCTATTAATTACTTTATAAAAGATTAACCTTTTATTGTAATTTAAAGTCGGTTTGAAGCAGTTTAGATACCTAACTACCTACTTAGGTATACTGATCTCACACTTAAAAGCTTGGCTCTTGTTTGAGATATTATATACGAATTTATAACAAAAAGAATCATTACTAACAATAAGTAGACTTAATTAGTCCCTGAGATACAGGCGACTAACGGGTTTATACCTACTAAAAATCATCTAAGACAGCGCCAAATAACTAAATAGAAAATTGGTTCATACATGTTGATTTTTGAGATAGTTTTTTGTGTTTGTCGTTACGGCTTCGGAACCCTACACTGAGCATGGTCCGACATGCTCTTGCCCGGTTTTATATTTGTAATATCTCGTATGGTTTGTTAACTCATTATTTACTTATCTTTCAAGTTCGATTATTCCTGTTTACTTATGATTCTACTGTCACAATAAGATATAAATAGTTGTGAATGTCGAGTAGGTAATAGTCTTTGCATTTTTTGCGTCATTCATGAATAAACAATAATATAGGTAGGTACTTACAGTTTACCACAGAACTAAATTGTAAAACATCGATTTTGAAGATATAAAAAGTTGTCAATGTCGAGTAGGTAATTGTCTTTGTATTTTTGCGTCATTCATGAATAAACAATAATATAGGTACTTACAGTTTACCACAGAACTAAATTGTAAAACATCGATTTTGAAGATATAAATAGTTGTCAATGTCGAGTAGGTAATTGTCTTTATATTTTTTGCGTCATTCATGAATAAACAATAATATAGATACTTACTAAATTGTAAAACATCGATTTTGAATTCAGCTCGGCAAATTAATATGGCACTATTTCCTAAATTTGGTAGGCGACGACCACTGCATACTCAAACGAAAAGAGTTTTGTGTAATTTGTACAATAATTTCCAAGAGGTTTGCGATAAAGACACAATTTTTTTATCAACACCAAAACAATTTATCATTAAAATATCTGGTGTACCGAAAAAACAGGTTCTCAACACAATAAATGAATTTGAAAGTATGCATTCAAATCAAATGTTTCTGTACAGTCCACTGATGAAAATGAGAATAACGAACTGGCGAGTGATTGAGGTAAAAAAAAAATACAGTATGTTATTAATATGTACAACTCATATTAAATATTTATATAATTAATTATGCTTATGCGTTTTTTTGCAAACTGTACACAGCTACGAGTACATACAACAGGTGACTTACTTAAGGTTTTCACCTGTACCCAGAACCAAACGATTTCAAACGCACTGCCATTGCCCTCCACACTCCACTTTCTGGAAGGTGTGGAGGCTTGATTGGATTATGCGCTAAATAAAAAGAGAGGTACCTAGGTACTACACAAAAGATACCATAGGGTCGAAGTGTATCCGTAAGGTCCCACCAATAAGATAAGATATGACCTATATTTTACAAGACCTAACAGACGAATTAAGTAATTAATTACTTTTTAATACAGTTGCTCAAAAATGGGTACATTCCGTAGCCGTATATCGTGCGGAAAGTTCGATATTCCGCACTAGTGCTTTTTACTTTTCCAACTTTTTTAATTTCTCTACTCTTCCAACCTATACATTCAACCAAAGAGTTTGCATGTTCAATCACTTTTTGATTACGTCATTTAACATTGAAACTATAAATATAGGTAATATAATTTTAAATATAAAAATTACATAAATACATACATACACACAAATTATCTAGGTAATATTAAAAAAAAACAGCTCTCATCAAGATGGCTGAATCGGATAGTTGAGTATTAAGGTGGATTCACGTTACACCATGCCGAAGCCGGGCCCAGTCCAGCACGGTGTAATGTGAATCTACCTTTATGCGTTACCACTGGCTAATAGAGTATTTGTGCTTCTTGATTTTTAAGTAATATAAGTAATTAAATTACTATATTTCTTTTTTTTTCTTTTATTTGGCTGAATGGTCACAACCATTGCCATTATGAAAAAAGTCTATCAATTAAAAGTAAAACAAAATCCCGCCTTTTTAGCTAACGATTAAATATTGTTGTGAAAAAATGAGCGATTTAGACGATTGTGAAATAGGTACATTTATTGTAGTTTTTTCGCAGATGTATTAAAAAACGTCGTTTGATATACGTGCGGAACTGTCATTTTCACTCGTCCCGAGTCTTGGCCCTCGCTTGCAGCTCGGGTCAAGACACCTCGGGACTCGTTTGAAATGACATACTTTCCGCACTAATATCAAAATGTACTATTATATTACAATTGAGCTAGTTCTAGAACTTCTAGAAGAGAAAATATATTTTCGTGGCACTTGTTATCGACAATGAACAAGAAATCACCCAATAATGAAATAAATAATGATTTTTATAGATAATGGTACGGAACCCTTCGAGCGCGAGTTCGACTCGCACTTGGCCGGTTTTTTTACCATTAGCATTACCTGCGTGACGCGAAGTAGCTAATTGCATTGTGTTTCACATAGATCTATCTATACTATGTCAGTTCATACGTTCCCAGAGTCGAAGTATAAAGTTGGCCTAGCATGCTGGAACACCAGAATACGTTAACACACGAGTTAAATGTCAAATTCTTGAATTCCATATTCTAACGTAAGCGTAAACGTTTAAGGTTAAAATAAAAGTGTATTTTGTGCGACTTGAGACCTTGTTGTTACTAAGCAACTTAAAGTACGAGTTAACCTCACGTTTTTCGGTACTTATAGACGGATAGTGAAATTAATAATGAAATAAATCGTTCAAATCTATCTAGGAAGTTGAGATAGAAACCTACAGAATAAAAATAGCATAGAAGATAGAAGCTGGACTATAAAATGAAGTTCGCACCAGTTATATTTCTCTACTAACAATAACTTTATAGATTGCGCATTATAAACTAGGACTTTACAACAAAACTGGGAACGATCTCGGAAATGGATTATGCTAGTTTGACAGGATTGAGGGCAACTCCCTGACTCCAAATATGTCGGTCTGCTTGCGCACAGTGCTCGCGTTATCTAGATATGGCGGCTAAAAACGTGTTATCGTTCCCAAAAAAAAAAAGAGCTGGGAAATGCCCGAATGTTGTACATAAAGTAAGTTGTATGTTTAATGAAAGCACATATAACGAATTTAAAAGAAAATCTATCACGACTAAGTACCTACACTTAATTAGATCCTGAGATACAGGCGACTAAAGTGTTTATACCTACAAAAATCATAGACGGTACCAAATAACTTTAATTTGAAAATTAGTTCTTACATGTGGTTTTTTGATATAGTTATTTGTGTTTGTCGTACCGGCTTCGGAACTCTATACTGAGCATGGTCCGACATGCTCTTGCTAGGTTTATAATATCTACAGGCTAATAATACCTGTTGTCACTTTTATCGTATTGTATTTCAATATTTTAATAAATAAGCAATGTATTCATATGCGCTGCACTGCATTATTTAATGTTCAAATCACCCAATTACATGCAACTTTTTTAGAACCGCAAAAAACTTGAAGGACCCGCCACGCGCTCTCGCTTCCCCTAATAAAGGGGCTTTAAAAAGATAAAAATGAATAATTTGCGTTTTTTGGGCTTCGCGTGCGGCTTAAACCGCGGGGTGGGCAAATGTCAAGTAAGCACGCTTCCGGTATTGTGCGTTACCCTCCCAAGGATTTTAACTTGGGGCTTTTTTTTGGCATTCTATTGTGTCAGGATTATTTTGTAGCAGTAAATATATAATATATCAAGTACTGTTTGGGCCACTTTATCAATATCCATGTCACTTCGTCACCTTCATATTTCGCTACACATTATAAAACAAAGTCCCCCGTAGCGGCTGTCTGTCTGTATGTTCGCGATAATCTCAAAAACTACTAAATGGATTGTCACGCGGTTTTCACCATCAGTTAGTTATTTTTTCAAGGCAGGTTTTTATGTATTTTAAATTATGGTTTGTGGTACGGGTGTTTTAGAAAATTCACATAAACCGATGCGAAGCTGCGGGTCGCTAGTTATACATCTAATAAATTGTAGGTACCAACTGGTACATTTTATATGTATTAAGTAGGTAACAACCTTTTCTGACGGAAGTTGTAGTACCTAATTAACTAGTCACTCAATATATCTTCATCGATTCAAATAGATCTATTTCAAGAGGTTCCATTATCCTGAATCTTTCTTCTTATACTTGGGTTTTACTAAAAATACCGTGAAACGTCTCTTGGGTAAGAGCTTCAATATGTTCTTTTAATTTTCACATAACGCTGTTAAATGTGAACTCGGAGTTATTGGGCGCTTCTCTTCCTTTTATGATTCCCCAACAAAGTAGGTACAATAGGATTGAGTTCAGTATGGTTCGGTGGAAGACGTAATACTGAGTGCCCATTAGGGTGGAGCGTCAATGTATAGAGAAAAAAATAATGTCCTATCGATCTGGAATACCCCCAAAATGTTGTGTATGATTAAAATGTAGGCAATAATGATTATATTTGGGACATATGTTTAAGCCCTCTACCATTAATACATTTTATGAATATAAATATTTATTTATTAATTAAAACACAGTTAATTGAAAGAAAATATTTTGACCGTGAATGAATTTTGGAACGAATAAATCCATCTCTTGCCTTTTTCCATCAATAGTTATAGACGCTTCACTCACCATTTTCACACACCGTTCAACTGCTTGAGTGTGACAAGGATAATGTGGAAACTCGGTAATGTCTTGTAGCTGCGAACACACTAGATCTTCTAATTCTTCGTTGGTGGCATCATGCCGTGCCCAACAGGGTCCACAATTAAGTTTTATTATATACCAACTAAAACTTAAGTTAACCTAATATCCTGTAAACTAATATTGTGGAATGCAATAAATGATTGAGTATTGAGATTTTCAGGATGTGCAAAAATTGCGTTTCGTTGAATTACTGGATCTATAATTTTCTTGACGTCGGTAGTTAAACATCTCGAAAACGCAATTAATTTAAAGATATGATGCGGGCCTTGTTTAAATAAACTTTTTTGTTTTATACTGAACCACACAGGGGCGTACACTTTTACAGTATATTCTGCTAGCTTTTTCAAGTTATTGGATGGATTTTGAGTGGCTACGTAGTCTTAAAATTCTATTGGCTGTCGGCAATTCATTTTTCTACCCAGTGTTTGTTGCGGTACCATCACACCCAATTAGGTACTTTTACATTGCTAAAATCCAGTCCCCTTGTCTGAAAAAATGCATACACGCGTCAGCTACGGATTTTCCTGTCCCCGACAAAGTTGTTATACTTATGTCCTAAATACATCGACGCAGGTTCAGTTACAAGTGAAATTTGTTCCCTTGTTACAATATTTTTATGCAAATGTTGGCCTCGTTTTTCAAAAATCAACGTCTTATCTTTTCTGCCATCAAAGTAGATGCTGTCGATTTCTTGGTCGCTTTTAGACTGAATTTCCTCACGAACTCGTTTTCTAGCTCGTCGAGCTTTGCTCCGATCTATTACAGTATCATCCTTAGATATCAGACCCACTTCTTGAAACACTGCACTAGCAACTGCGGCAGCCGATCGATCATATATTCCGTATCGATCACACACTTCGGCTAAAGTTGAGATATCTATTGTATTTTGTCTTTTAGTAGGTTTTGGGGTTCAAGAAGAGGATGGTTACTTAATAAAAGGGGTAAATCCGTAGATATGAAGATTTAATATTTTATAATATGGACACAATCGGTAGACACGACAAGAGTAAAAACAATAATGTAACATTCAAAAAGATGACAGGATATTCTAATTATAAAATCGTATAAACAAACATGAAGGTTTAACATGGTTGAGGTTTGATCACCTTATGGGTGTGGACAGGTTCCATAGGAAGTACTTTGGTTAATGAAGTAGGAAGTTCTGTTACTGGGTCACTCTTGTGGGCTGATTTTTCTCTTCTTGACAATTTTTTTTTAGATTTTTATCTCCATTGTGTCTATTCCATCAATCAACATATTCCTTTTCTGTCTCTGATCCAAAAGAAAACCTCTTTCTAGTGCAGACACTTTCTTCTTCTGGGGACAACTACAATAATTAAAATCACTGCATTTGCGAGTGCAAATATCAAACAGCTCTGAGATGCATTTATCCTTCCATAGTTGTAATTTTAACTTGAAAGTTTGTTTTGAAGTTGGGTATCGATTATATTTTATTCGATACCCAACTTATAATACTTGTTATACGTGTCCTCCAGTTTTTATTTAACACGTTGAATGGTGACAACGGGCAACGACGCTGTGGTCCATGTTTCGATAAGACCACGTCCTGCTGCATCAAGTACCTGAGATTATAGCTGGTTGTTTTCCGTATCCCTCATTTTTCAGTAAATAACGAACAAATATTACATGTCTCAGTACGTCGGCAGTCGTTGGCAGCGGCAGCATACCTTTATTAATTAAACTAGGTGTTCGTAAAATAACACAGTCTATTTCCTGTCGCGTTATTGGTCGTGTATACATTATTTTAGCTCATCGAAGTAAACAACACAAAACTTAACCTCACAGTACTGTACACAATTTACCCCAAATGCCACACAAATGTCAAATTACCCCCCGACGCCAATATAATTTAAAAACAAATCTATAATAATGTTGCCGCACCCAAATATATGAGTAAAATAAAGCGTTGATTACACGATCGGGAGTTTTTCTCAGTTTATTACCCGTAGGAGGTATTGCTCAAAATTTTGGCACTGACGAGAACTTTTATTGTATTTCAATTGCTGTGATTAGTATATTCTTGTATTTTTTAATTAATTGAGTGATCTATCTAGACTATAAATATTCATTATTTTAGGTAAAAATTAGGGAATGCAATTTAACCGGTTATTAGACGATTTTGTATGAAAATAACCGATTAAAACCAGTAATAACCGGTTATTTGCATTCCCTAATAAAAATACGAGATGGTACATAGTTGTGATTTTTTTATGCGGACCCTATTTTAGGTCTTTTGTTTAAACTTTGGAAGGGGGTAGAGGGCTAAAAGTAGGTTCGTTTTTTTTTAATTATTCTTGTCGTAAACTATGGGGCTAAATGCGACATTTTAGAACTATTCCAATGTGAAAACAAATAAATAAATAATTCGCTCCACCCCAGTGCCCATGTTCTGCCAGAATTTGATCCAAAATGTATATCTTAAAACGGGTTTCGTGTTCTTTTCAGGATATGTTATGTTCTGCTTATTTAGCCAAGTCAACATTTCTGGTTTGTTTGAATTTTTCGATGGACACTGTTCATATTGTAGGTACATTATGTCTACAACCAAAACTGAATTTGATTCTAGATTTCGCAAAAGCGTCTCCGTAATTCATTTTCTGTAATTGGCATTCTGGATCCAGTAATCGCCTCGTATCAATTCATGAATCTCTCATACAAAATAGTCCTGATGATTCGGATCGTGCCCGTCTCCTCGCTGTCTCAGCAGGCGAATCAGGTCACTGGCTCAATGCTCTTCCTTCCCACAATATAGGCACAGTCTTGGACCCAAGCTGCTTGCGCATTGCAATAAGCTTGCGGCTTGGAGCTAGAATATGTGAACCTCATACTTGCTCGTGCGGGAAGGGAGTGAGTGAGCTGGGTCGACATGGCCTTTCATGCTCTAGAAGTGCCGGCCGTTTGTACCGCCACGGCACAATTAATGATCTGATCCGTCGTTCGCTTGCCACTGCCTCTGTACCAGCTGTCCTGGAACCAGCAGGTTTGCATAGAAACGATGGCAAGCGACCAGACGGAGCTACTTTAGTGCCGTGGAAACTGGGTAGGGCACTGGTGTGGGACGCGACATGTGTTGACACATTCGCCCTATCCCACGTATCTACAGTCAACCCGTAATCGAGCCGGTGCAGCAGCTGATCAGGCCCAAACCATCAAGCGCCGCAAATATTCATCTTTATTAAATAATTACGAATTTATGGCGCTTGCAGTAGAGACTATGGGACCTTGGTCAGCAGATATGAAAAGTTTTATAAAGGCCCTATCATCCCGGCTCATAGACGCCTCCGGAGATGCTAGAGCTGGTTCTTACCTCTCCCAAAGGATTGGGCTAGCTATCCAGAGAGGTAATGCAGCCAGTGTTATAGGGACTATGCCGCGCGCGGACCTGCTAGAGGGGGTATTCTTTTTGTAGTGGTGATTTTTATTTTAATCTTTAATTTTTCAGTAGCTTAGTTTTATTTTAATTAAAATAAGTTTAGTTTTTAACTTTGAATTGTAGATACGATTGTATTGTAGTAAATATTTGCGGTTAATTACACTTTCTATTAATATTGTAATATTACATCGATGAATAAGTAATAAAGATAATCGCCATTTTTTTTTATTTGGTTTGATCGGGTCGTGAGAAGTGCGTTTGATAAAAAAACATCTTTGATGTTCAATGCGATCGATCAATGTGGGATTCAACGGTGTACACGATAGGACGCCCCTGGTTATTATATTCCTCTAACTTGTTTAGTTATAGCCTCCGTTTCAAGCTAATGGCGAAAATAATGCATACAATGATTAAGTGTAGGTATAAATAATTAATATGATCGCATTCAAACTTCGAAAGTACATGGTTATGGAGTAATAATGATAATAGTATTAAATTGATTTGTTTGTATGAGAGCAAAAACATAAAGGTCCCAAATATTATAGTGGTTTCAATCCAGGGCGGCATGCCCCACTTTATCTTTTGAGGGCTCCATAGCCAAAATGGTAAAAAAGGAAACCTGGCAGTTTCGTCATGTCCGGCCGTCCGTCCGTTTGTATGTCACAGACATTTTATTCAAAAACTACAAGAGGTACCTACGAGTATATTGATGGAGTGATGAGTAGGTATATCTAGGGTGTCTTGTATAAGCCGTTACTTCGTTTGGTAGTGCAACAGTAAAAATAAATATTTCTATGGGGGGCACTCCATACGTGGAACAGAGGCTGAAATAAGCAAACATCGACGTGTGCACAGTACATATTTCCACAGTTATTTTTAAACACTTTCAGGTTTCTAAGCATTTATTTTCGATTACCTAAATGAATATTTTCGGAAATGATCGCTCTCAAAGTTGCATAAATCGTGTCACTCTCCTTTATCTTTTAAACCGTAACTGCAAAAAATATGAAAAGGATTACAAAGGTAACGCTTAAGTTGCTTAAAAATTTGTTTTCAACATGATCGGATATACCTCAGCCCAAACGAAAATCTACATTATATTTAACATAACTGCGGTATTGTAAGTTTAAGGTGTACTTGTTATCTTACCGGTACAACCGTAAAGTTTAGGTTGTCAATTACGATACTCGAGTGTAATAATTTAATAACACTTTGAAGGTATATCATCAAGTTACGCTATGCAAATAATAATACGTCAAGTAGTATAATCATTGTTCATTATTTAATGTTGATTGCAAAAAGGTACTATGGTGTTAGAGGCGAGCGCCGCGGCACGGGCATGGCGGGCAACCCTTCCGCGCTGCCGGTACCGCACTACCGCTAAGCGGCCGCTCGGGGACATTCGTTACTTTTCTAAGCTTTTTATGACCGGCTGCGCGGCCGGACGCCGCCATTGTTCCCGCTGGAACGCCGACAGATTTGCATATTCAAATGAAACTTTCGCATTATCTTCTCTTGTCACTATTTATTGTCAGCATGACTTTTTAATACTACCTACTTTGTCAATTCATTCTAAAAAAGGGGTCTTGTATTTTATGTAAATTTAAATAACCCATTATACCCTTTTGAATCTACATTACAGTACCTGACTGTCTTCTTTTACAGCCATCTGTGTTCGTGTACCTGCGATAATAATTAAAAAAAATCTCTTATCGAAGCCTTTGATCGTAGCTGATACAAATATGTTTTTGGTACGAGTGCACCTTGGTGTGGCTAAGGAGTCGGCTTCGTTTCGTCGAAGGATAAAACTTTATAAGCGCAGGTCTTACCGAACAAAAGGTGTACAATCGGGGGGCCTAGCCAAGATGCATAACGCTAAGTACTTAGTTAGCGATTTAAGAAAATCGACATAAAAAATAAGATTGAAGTAAGCTAATGATATAAAAAACCGCGTCAACCGCTTATGTCAACTTCATCAATTTCAGGTCTCAGACTGTTTCAAGTAAATAGACAACAGGAACGTTAGCAGCAAGCGTTTGCATACCGTCTAGGCCTACAGTTGGCTTTGCATGCTGCAACACGAACTTAGAGTCTGGCAAAAAAGAGTAAGGTTACTGTGGGTAAGACCGGCATACTTTTTTTTTTTTTACTTGGGAGTGATCTAGCTGCGTTAATTATGCACCTACGTTACCGCTTGTGATCGCATACGTAAGTCCGTCGTAAGGCCGTCTAGACATGGGAAGTCCGTCTAGTGATGATATCAGCCATACTATGGGTGCTTAAATGTTCGTATTCGAATCCTTAAAAAGAACGAAGAAAGACAATGATAAGTGTACTCTAAACTGTGGTTTAGATTCGAAATAAACTCAATTTTTCTTATTCAAAGGCAAGCCCGGCAATACATTATTATTGTCCACCGTAACCCATTCAAGTACAAATAAAAGCAATGTGAAGGTTAGTCCATATCGATGGTAGGAACGTTAGTAAAAAGACACTTAAATCCAAACAATGTTAAGGTGATGAAATGGTATTTATATCCTTGACACTAGTAGCGGTGGTTCGTAACATTATTAACCGTTTCCTAATCGTAACCCCAGTGCGACAGAGCAGCGCGACGGTGAGACGGGCGGGCGGGATCAAATTATAGCCCGGGCCTCTATTCAAACTCGGTCAAGCTATATTACTTCTGACTCGTCGAGTCGTTTTATCATGTTGTTAACGTAACCTTAGCTCTTATTTACATGACAATGAAGAAAAATACCATAAAAAGTCAAAGGCAATATAGTTTTACTTTGTAGAATACAGGCCCAGTACACGACATTATACTAAAGGGATAAAGTAAAAAATACATTTTCTGAAAGATATTTCGATGAATAACTGGACAATAGGTTGCAATAGTTATTATTTAACTTTTTGCCAACTCTCAAGGATGAATAATTCGTGAAAGGTATTTTTCGAAAAACCAATATCTGGGATAACATTTGAAAAAAGGAATGTGCATGTGGCTGTGAAGGGACAGTGCAGGTACCCAAGTTGGTTTTTGCATTTCCTTTCCAAACTTTTTACAATAAAAACTTTCTTTTAAATAAATAATCCTGACATTCGCTTGACAGGGATTCATTTTAAAATAATAATTGCAAATGTTGCAAATGTTGGAAGTTTTTAGAAAGGATGTTTGTTTGAATGGCAACGGCTTATATAATTCTACGCTGCGGGAGCGTCGTCCCCGTGCTGTCCCTCCAACTAGTGTCATCTACGCCATTGAAAGACCTTGGCCTAGGTACATTTAATATGTACAATTTTAGGTCGAATACACTTGTGCAAATATTATGTTATTATATTTGAATATACATACATACATAAATAAGCTCACGCCTTTATTCCCAGAGTAGGGTAGGCAGAGCTACAGAATTACTAACAACCCTAAAAACTTGTTAATAATTCTGTAACCACATTTTGCACAATTAGGTTAAGAGGTTTACCAGTGTATTAGTGACAGGTTGCAAGCCCATCGCCTAACAGTACTACACAGCCTTTATTCCCTTAGCCGTCTCTTACTATTTGAATATAATAACATAATAATTGCACAAATGTATAAAATAATTCTTGAGAATTTCAATTAGGTACTTTTACTTTAATAGTTACGACGACGACGATGGCGCGCCTAGCCTCGTGGGTATAGTGATCGTGTTTACGAAGCCAGTCACAGGTTCGATTCCCGGTTTTGGAAAGTATTTGTGTAATGATCACGCGTATTTATTTCTGGATCTCGGATGTTCTCTTATTATTAATTATGTATTTCCATAAATAAGCATGTTTATCGTTGCCTAGTCCCTATGGTAGGTGCGCAGGAAGTACAAGCCTAGAGCTTTAGTTCGGGACAAGTTAATTTGGATTGGGTGGGATTGTGCACTGCTATTTATTTAAATAATATGTTGCCATCTCAGCTTTTGTAAAAGGATTATTAGACTATATTTATAATGCGAAATGTACTATTTTATGTACACATATTGTTTAATTTGGGGATCAATCCAGCTAGAAGCTTTGTTCTCGAACACGTATAAATCAAGAGTTAGGTGATTCCCTTGAACGACTCACTGTTCAATTCGTTGCCGAGTTCAAATCTAAGTAATCCAGTCAGAGCCTAAATGTAAGTGTATTTTTGCATTTTTGGTTACTTTGATTACCAGTTGAGCCAATTCTCCAAAAATCAGTGAATGCAGTTATTCTTTTTTCTAAAATTAAAGAAGTGTTTTTCTTGAGAAATTTCTACCTTGAATATTTAGGGTAGAGTAAGTTCCCTAATATCAAAAACGGCTGGCCCAAGCTAGATGCAAGTCGCCAAAGATAGAGGAAACTGGGCATCTTTGGAGGAGGCCTTCACCTGCGGAGGGGTTCATGCAGACTCTTTAATTTAACAAATTTAATATAGATCATAAATCCTTCCTTTAATAACATTTATTTGCATAACACAAAAGCATAAAGCACCAGGATGGGATTATTTTATTTAAGTTATCTTATTTAAGTTACATTTTAAGAGTTCTTTTATTGTTTGCATGAAATTAAAAGGCTTTTTTATTTTTAATTTATTTAAGTTCCCTAAATATGGACTACCTTATGGATTTATTGAAATAAAACACAGAACTTTGAAGTTAAACAAGTGTAACTAATGTCAATCAGTCGAGAAACTATCTGGTAATAACATCCTATGCCAAAATTGCAATAAAAAACAAATCCTCAAACAACATTTTCGTTTTTATAGAATATCTCATACTTAGGTAGTATTACAAAAGAGGTAACTTAATATGGACCACTAGGTATTTAATACGGACTAGGGGTACAAAATATGGACTATGATATATAGAGTATGATATAATCTTAATTTTGCAAAAAATATAAGAAACTTGTTGATGTAGGTAATCAGTCTTAAATGACAAGTAAATATATTTTTTTAAATCCCGCCCGGATATACCATTATATTTTGCAATATTCCTATCAAAATTAAATACCACTAACACCAGCTTATTTATCATGGTGCAAAACACAGAATTTTTAAGTTAAACTAGTTTAATTAATGTGATTCAGTCAAAAAACTATCTAGTACTTACATCCAATAATAAAAATGCAATAAAGAAACAAATCCTCTAACAACAATTTATTTTTTATAAAATAATGTCATACGTAAGGCTTACAACAGAGGTAACTTAAACCACAACTTAAATCATCATACCACATAATATGGACCACTAGACCATATTTGAAACCTCACTATCGGTCCATAATATAACCTAGTGCCATTTGAGCGTTAAACATTTAACAAAAAATATAGGTATGACGTACAGCTACACATTATATCAAGAATATTCCCTAACAAAACAATGTTTCTAGAATATGGAGATTCAAGAATAAGTTGCTGTAATTAACGTAGTAATAATCTTACAAAACTAACCGTAAAATTACATAATATGTGCCTTCTATTTCAAAATGGCGATCACTGACGCGCACGGACATGTAGCCTGGCGGCAATCGACTGACAGAGGGGCGCGACGCCAGGGTATCGAAAGCGGCCAACTTCACTAAGATAGCAGTGACACCTAGCGAAATATTGTCGTGGTCCATATTATGTGACTAGTCCATATTTAGGGAAATTACTCTACTTTCCTTCCAAGTTCAAAGTTCAACATTCTCGATCATCTGGCAGGTAAAATGAATCGGAATAACCCTAATACCTTTTAGCCAGGTCTGCCTCTTAAATATCATAAAAGAATGACTGTACAAGTTTCCAGAGGGCCCCATCACCTACTCATAAATGCTTAAGAGCTCTCCTACTTATATCAATTCAGAATCAATAATCATTTGGTACTTGGGTGCAAAACCTTCTTATTTAGTTGGCGAAAACGTGCAAAAAAATTCGTTGGTAGCAACCTACATAGCTCATTAGTTAATTGTATTATATAAACTTGCCTTTGCAAATAAGTACCTACCCGGAAGAGCGAGCGTCGCACGGGTTGAAATAGTTATTTGTTCAACAAGAGAGCAAAGTTGGTTTTTGCTGCGAGTGATGATTTTGAATCCCGAGTAAGCGAAGGATTCTATTATTGAATCACGAGCGTAGCGAGTGATTCTAGGTTAGAATCCTGAGCGTAGCGAGGGATTCAAAGATACGAGACGTAAAAAACTTTGGTCTCGTGTGAGACATACAACTTTTCACCTCAGCAGCGAGAACAACACAGCGTGAAGCAGGTAGGGCCAACGCAGGTCTTCCGTTGTGACCATTTGGTGAATACACGACTAAATAACGACACGATCGCATATTATGCATCAATCACAAGCATTTTTGCAAAATACTAATGAAATAAAAAGTGGAAAAAATATACATGAAACAGATAAAACCTGTCACTCAACTTGATAATGCCGTATACACAAACACAACTTTATACAGCTTTATGTAGTCTGTGGCTTTAAAAAAAACCTAACTAGGCCTTGTCTATGGCTATTGGCTATGGCGGACAAATTAACAAAAAATACATCGTCATTTATAGTACCTATTACATTACTTTTTTTTTTTAAGTACAATAATCCCGGTATTTTTGAAATGCGTTCTGAAACTGCCCCCGCGGTTTATGTCATGAAATTAAAGATTGTTAAAACGATGACAAAATTATGTACTTAGATACATGATAAACTTCTTATTTTTCATTAATTTTGTCTTCAAAACATTAAATATTTTTTTTTATTGTACCTACTGTATAAAATAGTTATAATAAACACATTTCAAACTTTAACAGATAGTTTTATTTGCAATTTTACGGTTATGTGTGCATCCGAACGTGCGTTTCTTTTTGGGCCTACTATGTGTGGAATTTGAAAATCGAACTTCGAATCAAGTTGTTTCTATCTCTCGCTTTTTTCCTATAGAAGTGAAAGTGACAGAACCAAGTGAAGTTCAATTTTTTCGAATGTTGTGAGTAGCCCCAGCACTGCTCACGGCATTTAAAAAATAAAATTAAAAAGCTACTTTGCCTCTCGCTCGCAGCAAAATTGAATTTTGCTCACTGTTTTTAAGCAGCAAAACCTGCTTGTTTGAGCTGCTGAGGTGAAAACGAATTTTCAGGTGCCAGATCAATTGTTCGCCCCCGTAAACCGCTGTTCTAAATTTCATCGAAATCGTTTGAGCAGTTTTCGAGAGCGGGATTAGAAATATCATTTAATGTTAAACTTGAAATGAAAGTAGGTAATGATCGAGTGTATAATTCATTGCAAACACTATAGAGTAATAATGACAACTAGGTACGTTTGGTTTTGTTTACATCTTTGCCAATTTCAATTGACACGTACTTTAGTTTAAAGTGCTAGTTTAATTTGAGGACGCCCGCGTCTTAGTACGCGTAAAATTACGAGTAGTTTCCCGCTACTCGGTCTATTTCTTCCCGCTGGAGGCCATTTTCAAAAATCCTTTCTTAGTGCGGCCCTACGGTAACCCACAGAATACTGCCTTCAAATTTCAAGTCCCTAGGACCAGCGGTTTGGGCAGTGCTTTGATGTGTTGGTCAGTTTCTTCTTTTATATATTTACATTAAAAAATCTAATTGTATTAAAGTTTATTTTGAACATTCTTCTAGCAAACAACTCTTTATAACGCAAAGTTTAGGATATGCCGTGTGGTGGCCGGCTCAGAATAGTGCCACTCCATGTCTCCCCGTGGAAGTCGTAAGAGACGACTAAAGAAATAAAGGCTAGTAGTATTGTTAGGCAACGGGCTTGCAACCAGTCACTAATGAACACTGGTAAACATCTTAGTCTGTTTGTGCAAAATGTGGTTACAGAAATAACAACCAGTTTTTAGAGTGGTTGGTAATCCTATAGCTCTGCCTACCCCACTCTGAGAATGAAGGCGTGAGTTTAAAAGGTAAAAAAAAACGTTGGTCCCTCAGGTCGAAATGTTGGATTTTTATTACACGCTTATATAAAAAATCCTACTCCCTCCTTAAAATAATAGTCTATATCAAAAAACCGGGAAAGATCGTGTCGGACCAAGGTCAGTACACAAACAAAAAAGTGCACCAGTAAAAGAGCGTATCTTCATTGCACTTACGTCCTTTTGTTGAGAAGCGCAGGTATTCGGCAATAACTCAAAAACGGTATACTTGTATAATCATGTTGAAAATAATTTACGTCGAAAGTATTTACTAAGCGTTACCTTTGTGATTTTTTTCATATTTTTTGGATATACGGCTATATAGATTATTTCCGAAAATATTCACCGTATCTGAAAAACTACTTACGAACCTTAAAGTGTTTTTAAAATAACTGTTGAGATATATGCCACACTATGATTTGTGCTGAAATGTATTTTTTCATCTTCTGTTACATGTATAAGGAGTGCGCACGCTATAAATATTTATGTTTGTTATTTAACTATCAAACTACCTAAGTACCAGCTTCTACAAGTCACCTTTACTCCAAATTTCATCAATGTACATCTTGAAGCAATACTAGAATATAATTAACTACCAACTTGATAGTAAAAAGATACGTCGATTATTTTCAGTCCATTCTCAAAAACATTTTGTGTAGGTACACAAATGGTGTCTTGTTCTCATAAGAAATTTTAAATTCTTCCTCTTAACGTTCTTACTTTAGGTAGAATTTTTATAATGTTTGTTATATTTTTGAGTCTTTTTTAGTCTATACCAAATAGAATAGAATAAATATAAGGGAATAAATGTGTCTAAGCCACCGTCGGGATGTTTGCGCTGACATAGGTACCCTTATTTGATTTAAAATCCTATTTACATGCTCTAAAATCAGAATCTTTAACAACGGTCAAGTTGTAATCTCAAAACTCATTATGTATAAAATCAAAACACTACTTTGATTTAACGCTTCCGCTCGTGGTGTAATATAAAAAAAATTGTGCTAGCCAGAAACTGCATAGCGCATTTTAGGATTCCGTACAAAACTGGAGAATAAATATTAATATGTTTATCTATTGGCAAGCCATTGGCACGCCTGCTCTTAACCACTTAATTTCTGATTTTTAAGATTAAAAAAAACCGTACCCAGCCAAGGTTTGTGTGTCAAATGAAAAACGAGCGTAACGCGGAACACGTGTCACGGAGAGTAAAGCGGTGACGACGGCAGATTAAGCAAGTGCTGCATTCGCTTCCTAGAAGGCGGCAAATTAATTTCTTTTTCAATAATGTTTACCGTCTCCGCTCGTTTTCGCCATCCAGGTCCGAGTTGGGTTTGAGTAGGTACCTACTAATCACTGCGTCAACAACAGCCTTAGATCAAGTATTTGAACATTAAAGGCAAATAAGGGCTTTACTTCAGATTGAAGAAATAAGAATGAGATTGACAGTTGACCCGCACAGACGATGCCTTCCATGATGCGAATCAGGCAAGAATCGCTTTCCGCCCGAGTATTAAAAGATTAATAAATAAGACAAAGCTAGTATTCGAATAAATCAAATAAGTACCTATCTACTTATAATTATAAGTAAGTACTTACATTTCCGAAAAAAATATAAGACAACATTTAGACCGTAAGTGCGTCGTTTTAATTAGAATAGAAGGTAGGTAGGTATGCTATGAATTATCATCAGGATAAATAGATATAATAATTTTATATTAGTACTTATAAACTAAGGTTTTTGAGAATTCTGCTCTAAGTCTTAATGATGCGATGCAGGAATCGATGCTTAAAAACATCTGTTTCATAATAATTTCTAAGTAAAATTTCTACTAATAGTGTCACTTATCGTCGCGCAAGCACAAGAAAAAAAACGCGAACACTATGAGTGGTCATCAAACAACAGCTGTCCCGTCACGCCGCAAAAAAAAACACTTGGAAAAAACGTGCGTTCCAGGAGCAGGAGCGTGCCATCGGCCGCCGCGGGGCGCAGGCGCGGGGGCGCTGAGGTTTGGGCCCATATGCTCTACTGGAAATCACTGAATTAAAAACAAAATGATACTTTTGGTAACCATTTAAACTAAATTCTACTAATCATCTAATGGCGCTAAGACCATAGATTCCGGTATAAGAGTAGTAAGGGAACACACCGTTTTTTTTTGTTGACGGGCGATTTATCAATATTTTATCTCATTCTTGTTTTAATAGCGGGGTGTGTGTGAAAAATCACAAATTAGCAGCCGATTGTTGTTTGTAAGTAAAAAATACTCTGGCGCCGCTTTTGATACTTAGATACATAATCCTTAATAATAGTGCGCCTTTTAAACCTAGCCTACTAATAAAATGTTTAACTCATTAGCAACTGTCATGGATATGGACCTTCCTAATTTAAGTTTTGCATTGTAACTATGTATTAGAATCAAAGAACTTGATGCACCTTCATTCAATAATGTATTCCCATTTCACTCACGCAATGAATGAATACGCGTCAAGTTTAGGCAAATTAGCTCTACCTATTCCGATCTCTGATTATAATTAGTCCTGTGCTGCTACCTAATTGATAAAATATTATTATGATAAAGGTGCGAGTTTGTTTTTAAATTTTGCTGTTTCCACGAAGATGAACCGCATCATAAAGATTGCCTAGAAACCATTTTTTATATTATTTATGGGCAAAAAATTATCAAGATAAGGATAAGTCTTAGGCCGACAAATATTTGTTTATTTTAAAAAAAGGCTTCCTTTCTATCCTTGGTTCTCTGAAAACTGTCCTTTTGGGGATTCGTGTCTCTTAGGTATGGTACGGTTCCTAAATTAAACGAAAAGGACAGACGGATTTTCGTTGCATTTTACAAAATGCCTCAAAGAGAATAAATCAATCAAAATCATATTCCTAATTTAGCTACACAACTAAAGAGCTTTAGCTAAATAGTTTTTGGTGACTTCACTTAAGGGGGTGCGGTCAAGTCAAGCCTTTGCAAGGTTTTGGTTGCGTAGTATTGTACAAAACCTCTGCGAAAAATAAGAGATTCAATAATTCTGCCTTATTCATTACTAGCTTCTGCCAGCGACTTTGTCCGAGTAGAATTTGTATTTTTGTCACCACGCCACGGGAACCATTAATTTTTCCGGAATAAAAAGTTACCTTTGTTACTCAGGGATAATGAAGCAAAAATACAAATGTTTACTCTTTATAATTAGCTGTTGCCCGGGGCTGCGTCCGCGCAGAAGGTAAAAACGTAGCTTATGTTACTCAGGGATAATGTAATTAATGTAGCATTCTAATGGTGAAAGAATTTTTGATACCGGTCCAGTAGTTTTTGATTTTATTTGTTACAAACATACAATAATACAAATATTTCATTCTTATAATATCAGTGTAGATATAAGGTGTAGGCACATACTGATTATAGGGTTTTTAGTACGAAATCCTAAAAAATAAAAACATAGATCGCCCATTTCACATTCAACACAAATAAACGAATAAAATCAAAATCGTAAAGGCAAGAGGGCTTAAGTAAGAATACAAAAGTTTCGACGTAAATTATTTAGGCAAATTGTAACACACAATTCCGATTCACTGTATTCACACAGGTTGCCGGCCTTTGTCGCCGCTGCGCACCTGCGCGCGTCGGCACGATCCTGGCGAAACACCGCATTCTTCCGAGAGGTACTGATTCATACAGCCATCGCGTATGGAACAACTTCGATGCAGTACTTATATTTTATTTTGTTTTTTATACATTATAAAAAGTATCCTATGTGCCTTTCTCGGGGTTCGAAGTTTCTTTTAAATCGGTTCAGCGGTTTAGCCGTGAAAACATAACAAACAGACAAAGTTACTTCTACGTTTATAATATTAGTATGGATTGAGCATAAGGTTAAACATATAAGTACTCGTACCTATATATTTCATGTATATATTTTACAGATGTTACCAAAGAGAATAACTGAATTGATTGATTTTTCAATTCGAAACCCATAACATTAACAGGCGAGTTGCAATTTTACAATACAAAAAACATTTAGGGCGTTCATTCTCAATACAGTGTGTTTTCTGAAGGTGAAGTTAAGACAAACAAGTTAAGATTAACCCCAAGATAAATAAGGATATCTTTAAATTAAAGTTATTACTTTCCTTTTCTTTGTCAAATGATGTACCTTTAGAGATTTTTATGCGCATCTAAATTAATTTCGGGTTTTACCTGGATTCCTGGGGTATTTAATTTTGGCCACTTCAACCATAGAGTAGGTACATTGGTACATTACTTTATGTAAGGGCGTGGCCACGTCACCACGGCACGGCGGCGGCGTCGCGACGTGAAACGACGTGGCTCCGTAGAAAGGCACGTTGCCGCGTCGTGCAGATTAACGGTGCCGGTGTTTCATTACAAAGTACTTTTTTTTAATTAGGTGGTTTGTCTTGCACGTAGAGATTAAACTATTTTGAAGCTGTCACCGTGTATCCGCACGACGCGGCAACATGCCCAAGGCGTCGCGCCGTTTCACCTTAACGTCGCCGTCGCCGTACAGTGGCTATGTGGTCAGGCCCTAAAGAAGCAGAAAACAGAACAATGATAATGTTACTTGTCTGTTTAAACTGCACAACCTCCACACGGGTGTGGTTATTCGGCGCTTACCTGTGCAGAACGGTCACCTTACGTCGTTTGTTGTATGTCTAAACGTGGAAAGTGCAAAAGCCAGATCCTGGATTTAGGTTAGGCGCTAATACTTGGCCAGTGCTGGGAAATAAACGGTAGATATGTTTAAGTATAGTGATCGAAGGACAATTTGTTAACAGGCCCCAATTGTCAATACAAATTGGTGGTAGTGGAACTGAGCTGAGGGCCTAGAAAAGATGCAATCGTTCCCATACATTTTACAGTTTTCTGATGCCGTTAGCTTTTGTAGAATGAAACTTGTCTAGGCCCGCTGCTCCGGTGCCAAGATTCTACTGTATTTGACGTCACGATTTCAAACACAAGTAGCTACGAGTATTTGAATATTCCACCGGACCGAGGCGCTGTTATAATTCCTGAGTAAGATCACGTGTATTTCAGTGAGTCGAATACATGCCATACACAGTAACTTCACACGTTTTGTAACACTATTTCGGCAAACGCAGGTGTAATGAATATTCATATAGAGTTTTTACCCGTAACGGTGACATAAAATTGTATTGTTCGGTAAAAAATAGCTACTTCATAAATAACAATTAAGTTTTGAAACAAAAGAATAAGTTATTTTTAGATTGTTACTTGTACTCGCTATAGTCTATTGTTTTGTCTGTTTTAAATACAAACTAAGGCTTTTCGCAAGCAGAAGGTCGATCTTAACATAAAGGACATATAACTTCGAAGATATTTTTGGAACAAACGCATCGTTTTGTATAGTTCAACTGCGCGTGCATTAAAAAAACACTAAATACATATGACTTTTCATATTTATCTTTTGAACGTGTTGACTGCGATGATATGATGCTTAGAGTTCACCTGAAACGTAACGACACCAGGCAAGCTGACAAAGGTGGCGTGCTTTCTAAAAATGGCGACACATAGTTAGAAAATCGCTGGTGCGGGTAGGTATGTTGGCCACGGGATTTCCTTCGCAGTGCTTTCACGTATTATACACATGGGAATAACATAAAGACATGAACATGACAACAGGAAAACATTTGGAATTAAGAGCATTAGTTCTAAAAAAAATGCGGTAATATATGCCTGTACAGTAGGTACAATGAAAATCGCCGTGCGAGTTTAATTGTTCTGTGCAGGCCTATTCAAGAGTTTGGTAATCGGGACAGCCAACGTTTAAAAAAATGAAACAAAATGTTGATGAAATAATTATAATTACATATTTTCAGCACTCAAACAGAAAACCCTTACATGACACTAGATAAGAAAGCATTTCCATACCGCACGCCGCCGTCCACCGCGGCAGCCCGGGTTACTATTATAATATTACAATCCATAACACTGTCATACAATGTAAAACCGAATTATACAATTAAAACCACATTTTACACCAAATGTGAATTATAAATAAATAAAATAAAATCTTTTACGCTTATATAAATACGTACAATATGTCTAATTTAATTCCCTACATATATATAATAAAGAAATTTGGTACATTACATAATATGTTGTCCTTATTGATTTATAAATCAAAGTTACTAGTATTCTATGTTATATAAGACTAATAGGTAACTTAACCGCGTGAGGATACTAGACTTACAATTATGATCACATACAAACGAATAACACAAATGCTAAACATTATAGGTAGTTAAATGAAGTTTGCTTCGTTTTGTACTTAACCAAGATAACAGTCTTGTTTACACATTGGTCACTCTGTGTACTCTAATCTACCGCAACTCGTTAGGTCCTTGTTACACTAACTTGGTTAACACAGGGTTTCACATATCAAATCACTATTTTATGCTCAGTTCATTTACAAACTTTCATTTTTCCAATGCTTATCCGAAGATGAATAGTAAAACATCAACTCAAAGACACTATCCATACAGGCCCTTATATTTCAACCAAATATCTATAAAAGACAATTAAGGGATATCTTTTAAAAACCCTACTATTTCTTTGGTTTGATGAATATAATTACTATTATAAAATCCATAAAAGATTGACTGCCCTAATTATTTAAACACATTATTAAATGATGTACTTATCTATCTTTACGTCGAAATTTTACATTACAAGCAAACTTGGACTAGGAATATACGCTTACAGACTGGATTACAGTAAATTAGGCGTGTTGACCTCGGCCCAAGTGGATGAAGAAGGCGACGCGGTCGGCGCTGCGTTCCCCGCACTTGTTGCACATAAAGGGGTCGTTGTAGCCGTGGAAGCCCATGTGGATGGTGTGCATGGTGAGGTCCCCGAAGGTGATGTCGCAGTAGCGGCAAGCGTGGCCGGCCGGCGCGCGCGCGCCCGACGCCTCCGACTCGCAGTCGGACGCTGCTCCGCGGTCCTCGTCCTCGTGCTGCAGCCGCAGCGCTGCCGGCTGCAGCTTGAACGCGCGTCCCTTCCTCCTGTTCTTGAGTGCCGTGGTAGGAGTTACTGACATAGCCAGTTCTGCCGGCGGCGGGGATGCGGTGTCGTTTGTTTTTGCGTTCGTTAGGTCGAGGGCATCGTTGTTTTGACAGATAGGAGATTGGAATGCGGTGGGTGGCGGCGGTAGACAGTCAGGGGATCTACCAGGCGGTGTTGTCACATGGATTTCAGAGTTGTTGTTGCGCTCTCCTAACGATAGACGTTGATGCAATATGGAAGGCAGGGGTGACGCATGTCGTTTTTCAATCGTTACATCGGGTGCTTGTGGAGATGTCCTCTGTTCATAATTATTGTTTGGTGGAAATAAGAAAGAATGAGGTAGAAGCGGAGGTAAGTAGGATAAATTTACAGGAAAGTGAGTTCCGAACAAAGGATGCGATTGTGAAGAAGTTTGAGATTGATTATTGTTGTTAACAGAAATTTGTGGTTCAAACATTTTTGAAATGGATTTTTGTTTTGGGCCGCGTCGGGTACCATATACGTCAATAATTGGCAAAGGATTAGGCGTACCATCCACATTTAGCACCATTGCAGGGTTATGTTGATATTTGCGCAAATGTAGTTTGAGAGAGTGGCAATACTTAGTTGCATAATTGCAATCAGCGCATCGGTACTGGTAAACGTTAGAATGTGACTTCAGATGAGAGTTGAGCATAGATTTGTTAACGCATGAATATGAACACTGGCTGCACTGGAAAGGCTTCGAACCTAAATGGTTTCTCATGTGATATTCCAGATGGTGTTTGTATTCTGTAACAAAAGGGCATTTTCTGCAGCAAAGCATTTTTTCCGGTTTTATATGCTCCTTGCTGTGTTCCCAAAAACTAAGTTTGGTAACTGCAACGAATTCGCATTGTTTGCATTTAAAGGTTTTAACTTTTCCGTGCGAGTTAACGGCGGGAACCCGAAGCCCGGGCTCCTCGTCAAAGTCATCCTCTAAACCGGACCCCTCTCGGCCCTCTTCACTGTCGCGTCTAATTCCTTGCCCCACACCGTCGAATCCAGAGTCATGAAAGCGTTCAAAAGCTCTCTGATCGTGCTCTCTGTCGGGAGATGACGGTGTTCGTGGAGGTGATTTTGGGGGCGTGGCATCAGCTCGCATTACTGGTGTAGACACATGCGGTGGCGGTGCTAGAGTTCTCGGAGAATATTGGGCGTTGTATCCGGGTGAAGATTCAAGACCTTCAGTGCTCCGGTTTTCGAACCCAGGGGGTGTTAGTAAGCTGTATGGGACACCATTACGATAAGATTCGAGATGCATACCTAGATTAGCTTTTGCCTTCAGGGGCAAGCTGTCATAGAACGGTAAAGATTCGCCAACGCTGCCGACGCTGCGCGGTGAATGGCCGTTAGAGTCCTTACTTGAAGAAGACGGGGACGCGCTGTGGAATCCGTCGGAGTAGAAGCCACTCGTTTGTTCCTTTGAAAAACTGCTGTCTTCCATAGGTTCTGATTTCTGAAACAAGTAAATTACGGTTTTACATGTATTTCCTTTGCATTAATACTTCTGATGTTATTGCATAACCAAAGGTGGGTGTGTAGGTACTTACAACTATAGCAGGCGGCTGCAGTAGGGCAGCCCAGGGCTGCGCGCGTGCACCGTGCGCGGCGTGCGCAGCGTGTGCTGCATGCGCTGGCGGCATGCCCGTGGGAGGCGCGCAACTCAGCATACCTGTACACAAAAACGGGGCCCGTTTAATTATGTTTGTCCAATTGAAGTAACACCTAACATAACATGCTTGCACTTAAACAAACGGCGAAGAATACCCTTAAATCAATATGGTACATAATAAATCATAAAACTTATATGTGTTGACGTTTTTTGTAATATAAATTAAGTATCTGCAAGTCTTTAATGTATTTACTGTTTCTCTACCTAGGACAAAATTAAATGCAAGTAGATATCTGTGAGATGACGTCATTATTTTCCCGTGAGATTATTAATTGTACACCTATTTATGATAAAGCGCACGAAAGCACATTCTGCGTCTTGCTTAGTAGGTAGTTATTTGATATTTCACGGAAAGAAACAAACACGTATCTCGCCAAACATGTCCCGCTTTTGTTATTGAAACAAACTCATTAGATAATAACTCCACTGCAATTATGTCATAATTCAATTTAGGTTTAAATAACAACAATTAGATAGGTACGCTAGAATCCGTCGGCTCAGCTTTTTATCATTGAACTAGGTGATTAGTCATACATTGTCCGAATACCTACTGTTGATGATAACACGCTTTAATTGAAAAGGAGAAAGTACAGACGTATTGGAAATCAACAGATCACAAAACACGTTTATTTAGATCACAACTCTTATGATAAAATATTGGTAGGAATAAGTATTCCTTTTAAATCAACACCACGCACCGGCAATATGCAAACAAACCTAACTGGATACTATGAAATAATTATTATGATGAACGAGAACTAGGTATCCCAAAAAATATTTTAATGTAATGTTAAAAAACAGACGTTAATAGCTACCGTACCTTTTTAAAAAATAACAGCAAATGATGCACAATCACTGTTACCAACGCGTTAACTTTAAATTCACTTAAGTCCTTCAACGCCACACTAGTTCAAAGTATGTAATTGTATTAAAAAGTTGACGTAGTTTCACTAGACATTTTTTCGACAACCCTTCGTTGCGGAAGCCGGGAGCGATGTGAGCGCTTCTGCCTGCTCCATACAATATACTGAACAAAAAACTGTCAATTTTTATGCCCCAAACATCGATATTGTATTCTACATTCGTAGGCGACGAGTTTTCTGAAAAAAGAGAGAGAGATATTCTCCGATACGCGCGTCTCTTTCACTCGCCCTCAGCCTATTTTATTTGAGCCAATACGATGCGGCGAGCCGACTCGGGGAGGGGATTAACTTATTAAGTTATTGTTTACGCGATATTAAGAATAAAAAAAGAATCATCGGAAGGATGTTTCGATTTCGGGCACAAGGGGCGATTTATGTTGTCAAAAAATAAAACAATGATATTTTCCGAGTAGGTAGACCCCGAGCACGGCGGCGCCGCGGCCGGCGCGGCGCGCGGCCGCGTTTCGCTTCACTGTTGTTCTGCTGATGGGCTTCTAGTCAGTAGGTACATAGGTGTACGTTGTTCAACAGAATATTTCCATATTCTTTAATTCAACTTTTTTAATCTATACTTGCCTAGGTATATATGAAAATAAATTGCCGCATATGACTGAGCATGATTTGAGAACGGCTCGACCGATTTAAATCTTTTTTTGTTGTGTTCATATTTAATACATATTCATTTAGCTGATAAGCCTTGGCCATATGCCCCTTTGTCCTAAAGCTTATGACCGCTTACTACTGTTACAATGAATTATTTTGTTAGGGCACGGGGCATATGACCTAAAATCACTGTGAATCTATCTGATACTGATGATGAAATCTATTAAATGGGCGCCTGTCGTATCGCATAACGTTTTTTGTCCTAAAAATGTTTGGCCGAGAATGTTTGGCATACTGTTGAATGGCATACTACTCGTTTGTCCTAATAATTTTTGCGCATACTCATTTAACGTGCTAAAACAAGTTTGTCCTAATATTGATAACTCTAAAGTCTAACTACCTAAAGCATAATATTCCTAACATGAATTGTCCTAATAATTATTTTGCCTATTATTAAACTGGCTACAATTACAGCACCTAAACTAAACTATGGTAGGCGTGAAGTCGGAATCGTTACGTATTCTACCTTCAGGCAGGTCAGATTTCGGTTAGGTTAGGTACGACGACGAGCGAAACGAGGAGGAGTGTTAGGTAGAACTGTGACATGTAGTCAAAACAATTTTAGCACATTAAATATTAGGAATATTACAATTATGCACATCAATCATTCGACAGTTGAATCTTAGCCACATCAAACGATAGGACAAATAATATTTAGGACAAACGATAATAGGAGCAACAATTTCGGACAATCAAAAATATGCGGAACAAAGTGTATGCCACACGATATTAGGACAAAATACGTTATGCGACACAACGATAGGACTAATAATTGTATGCCATTCGATATAGACCCCTATTAAATACATTAAAACATAAAACGTGTAAATCATTGATTTTATGAACGATAAATATTATTGAATAGTTTGTACATAACAATTTCAGATGAGAATACTTTCTTGTTTCATACTTTTCTGTAGTCGTAGGGTAGGGTTTGAGAAAGAAAAATGTTAAGGTTTTATTGTTTTCCTTGTAAGGTCAGCTCGGGTAGTTGTTTCGAAATTTGAAAGACTTCATAACCGTGATAATTCCTCAAGATCGTAAGATGAGGATTTCTCAGTAATTTATTATGATCTACGGAATCTTATTAATGTTAAAAATGAGAAAGTTTTCATGTTTGGACGTTTGTTACTCAACCACGCTTCAACCACTGAACGTATCGGAGTGAAGCCACATTGCTCACATGTACGTTCGGACCTAAAATGGGACATAGGATATTTTTAATCCCGTAAAATTGTACTGTTCCCGCGGGAGCAGCGATAAACGACTTGTACGCGGACGGAGTTGCGGACAAAAGCTAGTAAATAAATAATCCATTTAATAAAGATCTCTAAGTCTGCTGAGGGCCTCATAAGCCCGTCCCTTAGCGAACAGTGGCGCATTCCCCCCCCCTTGCCACATCAATTATACTGCTTCATCTGGAGGGCATCCTAGCAACTCGTGCATAGTAACCGCCTAAGTATCTACCTAAGCACTAACGGTAGTAATGCGCTAACGGTAAAACAATATGACGATGATACGATGACCTTTAAAACAAATTTGGATAAAGTAGAACCAATGCAAATAAAATTTCAAAAACTACTAGTGAACAAAAAAACTAAAAATAAAGTTAAACACGACTATTATAAATTATTTAAACTGTGCAAAATCCTACCGGCGACCCTTAGACACAAGTACTTACTGGCAGTTAATCAGCATGGCAATCAAGAGATTAACTTATCGCAATTGAGCCAAGAACATGGCACCAGGTCAGTAGCCGCTGGTAAATATGCTGTACCCAGAGTGAGCAACGACTATGGAGACAGGCTTATTGAGAAGCGCTTGCCTTACATCCTCAACAGCATACCTACCTGCGGCTTTGAGACTAGAACCTAACAAAAATAGATTTAAGAGAGCTTTATTTAAGCATTACCTTAATATTATTAAAATTTAAATTATCTACTTAATGTTTAATAACTGTAACTTGTATAGTAACACTAAGACTCGCGGATGCCACAGTCAAACTGTGAAAACAGTTTTGCGGGACGTTGTTATAGAACTAAGTTTGATAATATGTTATAATAAATAAATAAAATAAAATGAAGGTAAAAAAATCCTTTTAAAATAAAGAATGACCAGAATTATGTTGCTATTTCGTTTCATATGCATACCTACTTTATCGATATAGGCAATCCCTAGCTGTCATTTAATTTTGCCCCGTATGTTCCTATGTCTGATCATAACCCTCTTTTTTGCTTTGCCGTAGTTGGGTATTTAGAATTTATGTGTTAACAGATGACCTTATACAAACATACATATATACCGGTCAAACCCATAACCTCATAAATTGCCTCATGTATGACTGAACATCATTTGAGAACGGCTAGAGCGATTAAAATGTTTTTTTGTTGTGTTCGTTATTGACATGACAAGGTTTTTGGTGTAAAAAAATCACCCGAGCGACACCGGGCACAAACAGCTTCCTTATAACAAAATTATTAAGTTATATTTATAAATTATCTTAACACAAATGTAGGGATGTATTCTTGAACCGCTACAAAAAAGGGAAGTTCTGGGATTGAACTCTATCCCGTCCCTATGCATGTAGATATGTATGTGTATCTTAGCTTTTATCATAAAAACTAAAACAGCGATCTTAAAATTCTTTGAGCAATGTAATCAAAATAATTCTGTAATATAGTTTTAGCATATTCTAAGCTATGACTGTTAGGCGGAGGCTACACTAACCAGCGATTTGCGATGAGAATAATTGAGCGAAAACAGATGCTCAAAAAATGGCTTGATTAATAAGCGAAAACCTAGCGATGGAGTGGCAACATTGCATAAAGCATACGTGGCTATTTAAAGAGCGGCTTAGGTGACTACACTAAGACAAACCAACATAAGCGAAGATACTCGTGATACAATAATGTGTCTCAAAACCTAGTGTTGATTCTCTACGAGAAAATAGTTATCTCAAGAATGAACTAATTATTCTTTTATTTCTGCCCATAAGCGCTAAAGCTCTGGTTTCCTGGGATAGCGGTGCCGTCTTATAGCGGCCGTAATATGACGGCCGCTATAATATTATTTGACATTACAGTGTCAATCACCGCCCTCTAGGAAACCGCGCCATTTTGTTTACATAGACGACGTTCTTTGTGACGTCATTCACCACTTTATTACGGCCGCTATATGACGGCACCGCTATCCTAGGAAACTAGAGCTTATCGCTTTAGGGCCACCTTATTTCTCTGTCCACCATGTTTAGCTAATGCAGGACGTGCCTGGATTTCCGATATTATTAATAGTCCGATGTCCAACATAGAAATGGTTGAAATCAATAATCAGTATAACAACAACCGCACGTATACAGCGATCGAAACAAAATAGGTTGAACGGGTCGTGCGAATACACCATCATGAGAGTATGTTTTCTATTTCGCTGCATTAATGTAGTCACTTGACAGCGATAGTAAGTCTGAAACTGCCGCGGTTATACCGTGGGTACCCACTCATTAAAACAATCACGTTGTGTTAGAGCCGCTGCACAACTACCTATCCGAAAAAAGTTGGTTTAGTTGGAGGTCAGGCTCCCGTTTGGCACATAAATAAAGTCCCATCTCCTTGCACACTCTATACTGCCCCCCTACGGAGAGAAGGCACAAGTGCAATTTATTCATAGAAGCAGATTAAACTCAGCGGTTATTATAAGGTTGGAAGTGCTATACAATTCATATAGCAGATGTGTTTTTCCGTAGGAGGGAAGTATACTCGTAAATGTGCCGAAACTCAACCTCCGGGAGTTCAATTGGTTGCTAGACACTTTTAATTTTGCTGTGAATCTTTTTGTTCTCCTTCTCTTCTTGGAGCGTGAGTCTGTAATAATAATTATCTTGCTATCTTACAAGTTTTATTATTATTATTGTCCTGCAAATAATAGTCACCGACCGCTGTTTTCGACAAGTAAAATATTAGAAAAATATTACTTACTCTTATTTTTTTATTTCACTTATTAATAAATAATATTTTCGATTGCCTGTCGTCACATCATGCCACTCATATAAAAGTATCTAAACACAGTTGTCAGAAGAGGATACAAGTGGCCATCCGTGTTAAGCAAGTCGATAAATATGTCGATTTATCATTTATATCGGTGGATAATGGATAATTCAACTAAATCATCGCCACCATGTAAGCAATGATAATCGTCGACAGAGACAATTTATCGCTTTTCTCGAGATTAAAACGGTTTTTCACGTCTATTGGTCGTCTATTGTACATGGTAATAATGCAAACTTATATTGTAATTTGTTTCATGAAATAAATAAACTAAACTAAACTATTTGAGGTAACCATATTAGGCCCTCAGAAAGCAGTAAGTAAAGCTAGCAAATAAAGAAGTTATCAAAATAATAATAGGTACCTACTTTACTACTTACCTACTAAAATGTCCCACATACGTGACATTCTATCGAAAACTGGACCTTTCAGGTTAAAATCGTCACGGAAAACGTAAAAAAAAGGGGTTATTTTAGCGAAGTTGCGTGTGGTGCTCATTGTCGAAAACAACTCAATGATTCGTGAGACCAAGTTCCATGTCTCTATATCAAGTTAAACCTTTAAATTATGTATAGAACAGAGCGCAATCTTTTTAACAAGATGGACGTTTACCCGATTTCAGAAATATATAATTATACAACCTTATTTCCTTGCTGTAGAGTCGTGTTTAAATATTTTTGAAAGCTTAACTGTGTCCATATTATTAAACGTGACTGTACCTAACATCCAAAAATACCACTCTTTATGTACACTTAAATTATCTTTTAAAATATAATATATAATATCTTGTTGGCTGACCTAATTTCGTAATTTATTTATTTATAGTCTCAACACTAGGTAGGTATATCGTATCTACTATCGATTTCTGAATTGTTTTTATGTAATACTGGGAGGGGATACAAAAAGTTAAAGCGTACGTATTCCTTTTTTGTCGAGACGTTGTGATTGGTCGACCACGCGGTGTAAAAAGTGCACCGCGCGCCCCTTCGCGCTTTAGTAACGCCCTTACACACATTATAACTGAAGAGTTTTTTACTGGAACCAGATAAACGCGTGCTGCCCTATTGCATATTACATAATATTGCATATTACTTGCTCGAACGTGTTTGTTTCAATACATTACGCAGCCTGCCGAAGCTGCCTTTTCGTTATTACGCGTCTGTCTAAAAAGAGTACTTATCGCAATGTTTTTCTAAACAATAGTTGACGCAGCGTTGGTGAACGTTACCGTCTGTATTATATATAATGTACCTACACTGCTTTATAAATTACTATAACCTACTGAATAGGTCATACGTTTTCCTTTGTGCGCCGAACGGTTATATAAATATAACCGTTCGGCGCAAAGGAAGGATTCCCCGTAACGGGATAGCTCATCCTTGTTCAACCTCTGTGTTTGTGCTTAGCGTCCCATTCTCCGCTGGCCTGCTTTACGCGCTGACGAGTAAGCGAGCTCGTATGACTTTTCTCACTCGATGGACTTTTCGACAGAGGGCCGTTTTAATCCACCTGATGTGAATTCTCTTGAAAACGGCTTCTATTCGATTGATCGATCAATCGAGCGTGCGAGCGGTTACTATTTGAGAATGCACGTCCTAAAATGTTGATTGTACGCTCTGAAGCCTGTGACGGGACAACTTAAAGTCGCCGGTTAATTATTAGTCCGTCGAAATGAAAATTTCCTAAGATAATAACATGATCGATCGATCTAGCCTCGAAAGCCTGAAGATACGAAATATTTAGAATAGTTTTCAATAATGCGCGATGAGGTCCTAACAAACATTCGACGAAATAAACCAAAACATGCGCTCTTTAATAGATTTTAATCAGTGATCGGAATATGTTGACCTTCTTTGCCTGAAGCTAGCGCATATTTAGAGAAAGTTCAGGATGAGGTACTTAGTTCCATCTTTCTATTCTGGGTCAAGTTAAATATCCATACAACATCATGTTATTTTACTGAATGTTATTTACAGAATAAGGCACCTTTTTTGGTGCTATATTTTTAAGACGCGGAATATTAGCCGACCTCCGGTAGGAGATGTAACTTTAACAAGAAGAAGAACATTTCAAAGGACACGAAACACCGCGTGCATGTCATATTATACCTATGGTTTATTAATTCTGTCCCTAATTTATGAGAATTATAGCCCAAAAGAATTTCGCATAATGGTGCTTTAGTTTTGAGATACCTAACCGCTAAAGCACTTGTCTCACCACCGGCGAGGAAGCTATTAGCTACCTATCGACTGTTTTCTCGCTCAATAAACGAACAAAAGAAACAGACCCCGAGTCGATAAAAGAGAAGCATAGTTGATCCCTAGCTGTTCACACTGCCGGCGAGAACTCTCTCTCTCCAACAAAAGCTATAGATCCCGAGTCGATCAAAGAGACGTATACAGGGTGACACCTAAGACGTAATACAAAATGTTATTTTCCGAATCTACTCATGATTACGATCAACTATTAATATGGGACCAACTTCGAAAACGTAAACACAAAATCGACGTCTCCATACAAATTGTGAAACCAGCTGATTGCTTTTAGTATGGGAGATTCCATTTTTTTCTACCGATTTCGATATTAGTCCCATGGTAAAAGTTGATCGTACTCATGAGTGGATCCAGAAAATAAAATTTTGTATTACGTCTTAGGTGTCACCCTGTATATTAATAGTTGATCCCTAGCTGTTCACACTGCCGGCGAGAACTCTCTCTCTCCAACAAAAGCTATAGATCCCGAGTCGATCAAAGAGACGTAAATATATATTAATAGTTGATCCCTAGCTGTTCACACTGCCGGCGAGAACTCTCTTTCTCCAACAAAAGCTATAGATCCCGAGACGATAAGAGAGACGCATATATTAATAGTTGATCCCTAGCTGTTCACACTGCCGGCGAGAACTCTCTTTCTCCAACAAAAGCTATAGATCCCGAGACGATAAGAGAGACGCATATATTAATAGTTGATCCCTAGCTGTTCACACTGCCGGCGAGAACTCTCTTTCTCCAACAAAAGCTATAGATCCCGAGACGATAAGAGAGACGCATATATTAATAGTTGATCCCTAGCTGTTCACACTGCCGGCGAGAACTCTCTTTCTCCAACAAAAGCTATAGATCCCGAGACGATAAGAGAGACGCATATATTAATAGTTGATCCCTAGCTGTTCACACTGCCGGCGAGAACTCTCTTTCTCCAACAAAAGCTATAGATCCCGAGTCGATAAAACAGACGCATATATTAATGGTTGATCGGTGACTCTACTCGCTTCTGGCTTATCGTCGGCTGTGGGGCCGGTGGGACAAGTGCCTAGGTAGGCAAAACTCGCGAAGTTTGAATGTTTGTTTTAAGGTTACACTAAGGCGCGTCATACGCGATTCAAGCAACAGCATTATATTATACGCTAATGGCTATATAATGCATCCAAAACTACTTATTTATTTATTTTATTTGAGGTGATCCAACAGCTATGCATAACAGAAATAGAACTTAAAATAGATGTAGAAAGCCAATTATAGTTCACCAATTATAGGTTCAACTTGCGATATTTGAATTTTATAAGTGACTTAAATAATATTCTTATCCGTAGTTAAGCGCAGCGGCTACACCAAACGATCAGCGATATCGACGCGATCATTCCATCGAATCTTTAACCGGCGCTACTAATTCAAAAGTACTACCCGTTATATGTGTGGCTACATTAATGGCGATCTTTCATCTGATCACCGTTTTTGGCAACGATCTTTTCAATATAAGACATTTTTTTATATAACTAAGCGGCCACATTACAAGTTCACATTAGTTAATAACAAAACAAATGTACCTACGTACATGTTATTACGCGGCTATACTGCTATTTAAAAATCTAATTACCGAGCGATTATCGGCGAGGACCTGACTACTTTTAAAGAATACGGCGATGACATAAAAAAAGGACCTTGCTATCAGGTTAAATCATATCGTCACTTCGGGCCTCAGTAAAGAAAATCCCAAGGAGCTAAAAGAAAATCACCTCGTTCCGGGTAACTGTAAAATGATAAAGGCGTCTACCCAAGAAAGTCAAACCAAACGAGACAAGGGCCTAGAAACTAAACAGAATTTTAATGCTTGCGCGATTTCAGCCCTCAGTAAGGCAAGGCCATCACATTAGTCCTATCATCTGATAACACAAACCAGGAGCTTCTGAAGCTATTGATGGATACAATTAGGATAACAGGGGATATGCAACATGGCGATTCGGTATTAAGAAGGTTTTTTTATTCTTTCAACTGTCAAGAAGGACTTGAAAGATCAATTAGATAATACTAAAATTGACGACATGCTTTTTAGTACCAATCTAGCAGAAATTTTGAAGTCAGCAAAGACTATAAACAGATCCGGGGCTGAATTGAGGCCCTTCGCTCCTTCAAATAGAACCGGCGGCGCGCCCAGAACTACGAGAACGCATTTCAGACCTTTAAACTACCGAGCTCCCCCCGCGAACCGCAGGCCGGCTCCGGCGGGGGAGCGCGCAGCTCGCGGCCGGCGCCGCCAGCCCCGACCCCGAGGCAGCCGCCTGCGCAGCACGGCTACAGGACATCGTGGCGTCAGCCGCAACCACGTCACAGGCGTTAAATACGGTAAAGCCCGCGGGCCGTATTTCTCATTTATACCGGGAATGGTCATTGATCACAAACAATCCGATTACATTATCTTGGGTATCAGGTTATGTAATTCCTTTTTCATATCCAGTGGTTCAAACCACTATACCCAAGGAACCTGAATATTCGCAGGTAGAATATGACCACTTTTGTGAGGCAATAGGAAAACTTACATCTATTGGAGCTGGAGTATTTCTCTTATACCAAAACCAAATGGTTAAAAATGGTTCATCCCCTTAATTTGAAACAGTTGAATAGATAAATATATAAGTAATTACTCAACATTTTAAGCAAGAAGACTTAAGAACAGCTTTAAAACTTATTTCAAAGGACTGCTTTGCTTTATGAGTACAATCTAGTACAATTCTAGGAAACACTTAGGAAATGCTTTAAATGGGATCGCAACTTGTACGAATTTAACGTCATCCCTTTGGGCTAAACACAGCCCCATATTTTTTTAACAAAAATTCTTAAACCTGTTGCTAAACTATTAAGGTCCAAGAGATATTTATCTACTTTTTATTTAGACGATTTATTTCTGGTTGGTGAATCTTACAATGAATGTTTACAAAATGTTAATGATACCAAATTGGTTCTAGAATCTTTAGGGTTTATCATCAACACTGAAAAAAGTACTTCATTTCCTTCCTAAAAAATCTTGCAAATTTCTCGGAAATATTATCGACTCAGTTAATTTAGAAGTAAAGTTGCCGGAAGAGAAAAAAGAAAATATTAAAAAAGGAAATCCATTCTGATATCGAATGGGAACTATTCCATGATGCTTTCGTTACAATCACTCAGTATTTTGGTAACTCTGACATAGATTTATTCGCAAGTAGGATTAATTTTAAATGCGAAAGGTACGTTTCGTGGCACAGAGATCCAGACGCATTCGAGATCAAGGCATTTACTATATCATGGAACCAATTTTTCTTTTACGCGTTTCCGCCAGTATCAGTTACCATTTTTTTTTTTTTTTTTTTTTTTGTTTTTTTTTTATGGCATAGAGTAGACAAACGAGCACACAGGCCACCTGATGGTAAGTGGAAACTGTGACCCATAGACATTCGCATTCACAAGAATGCAATGCAATCTTAAGACTGCAAATGCGTTGCCAACCCTGAGGACTAAGATGGAATGCCTCTATGCTAGTCATTTCACAATATAAACACAAAAAAACATATATATAAAAACACATATATATATATATTTCATATTAAAAACCTTACGCAAGGTCATTAACGATAAGGCGACTGGGATTGTAGTAGTGCCATAGTGGCCGACACAGCTATGGTTTCCAATGTTCAAGAAACTACTTATTTGTAAACCGTTGATTTTACCCCCTCAAGGTGATACCATAATTTCTTATTGTAGGGAACGCGCAGTTCACCGGCAGATTACACTGGTTGTCGGGAAGTTATCAGGACGTCACTTTTGCAGCGAGGAGTCCCGCAGTTAGCCATCTCAATAACACTTGCATCCCTCTCCGATAACACGTGTAAACAATACGATACATGTCTTAGAAAATGCCACAGTATTTGATGTGTTATGCTTTCTAACGCAAACTTATAAGTCAGGAGCGAGACACGGAACGATTAATAGCTGTAGATCCGCTTTGTCGTTAATTCTCGGACAGGAAGTGACTAATAATGACCTAATTAAGAGGTATTTAAAAGGGATATTTCGTTTACGTCCCACATTACCAAAATATAACCTTACTTGGAACATTGACCCAGTTTTAAATTATATTGCCGATTGGTATCCTAATCAAGATCTTGACCTGCAAAAATGTAAGTCTTAAATTAATTACTTTGTTGGCGTTAGGTACTGCTCACAGAGTTCAGACGCTCTCTGTCATAAATATAAATAATATTAACTTTTTAGACTCCGACATAATTATACAAATCCCAGACCTTATCAAAACTTCACGTGTAGGTGCACTTCAACGGGTACTAACATTACCTTTCTTTTCACAAAGACCCCAAATTTGCCCTGCCAGTGGTCTTCAGTCTTACCTGGACAAAACGCAAAGCGTCCGTAACAACGTTCATCTTCATACGCTTTTCGTTTCATTTAGGAAGCCCCATCGCCAGGTTACTTCCCAGACCTTGAGCAGGTGGGTAAAAAAGACTGGCGATGAGTGGCGTTGACACGTCACTCACGGCGCACAGCACACGGCACACCGCCACCTCCACTGCAGGCTGGAGCACATCCTCTGCAGTCTTCGCTAAGCATTATAGTAAAATTGTTCTTGGTAATAACAGTTCAAGCAATGGTGTATTGCTAAAAATATTTTAGATACTTAGCTAGAATTTAATCATCATTTCTAAGACATTGCGAAGTTAAGATAAAAAAAACATGAGTATAATTATTCTGCTCTGTAATTCGTGTAATCCAGAGAATGTGAAACTTTGATTATTGACTTATACTTAGATAGGTACAGTCAACCAATTTGATTTCTAGGCCACTTTGGACTATGTTAAAGTGAAGTTGTCATCCAAAACGTAAGAGACTCCCTATGATTTGGTTTACAACGTCACGTTGACAAAGTCCATAGTGGCCTAGGAATCAAATTGGTTGACTGTACATTGATTTCTTTTGTTAATATACGATTATGATTAATACAAATTACAATCCTCGTTTATTTATTTTTTCCCTAATATTTTTTTTATTAATTGTATAATAATTTTATAAATATTTCACAACCGTTTTTGCTCTAAATGTCTACATGACTGTGTGGATATATGCTAATATCGAGAACGAAGCCTGAGAGTAATTTGTGATTAAACGAACTTACCTGTTCGTGAAGTTCAATCATAATTACTCGAAGGGCTTCGTTCGAAGATATTAGCAAACGCACCCTTCCCTTTCAGGCTAGCCTATACCCAGGTCGTGAAATATACCTACAGCTCAGCACGTCTCCTAATTAATGAGGGGTACCGGGCTGGAGCAGCTTGGTCTACCCTACAGATTTGTTATTTTTATACCTCTGATTTAAGTGCGGAACAGCGAGCCTATAGTGAAACTATATGTGTGGATATATGCTAATATTATATCTTCGAACGAAGCCCTTCGAGTAGTTATGACTGAACTTCACGAACAGGTAAGTTCGTTTAATCATAAATAATACTCTGTTGCTGTGTTTTATCATGCTATTTTATACTGTACCAAATTTAGCTCTGTTGACTGTCATGAGTTTGTTGACAGACTACAATTACACAAATGGGTACTTAACGGTATACAAATGTCGATTTCAATTAATACGGCGCCATTTACCTTCTATAAATATTGCTCCGTCATTTTTTTTTATAACTAGTTTAATTTTCTTACTGTCTGGTATTAATGTTAGTTTAATTCGTCAGTGATTAACAAAAAAGGAATTTGTGACTTTGTAACGGTCTTGTAACAATACCACTTTTAAATATTAATGATATTAATAACGGTTAAGGCCACTTAGGCATAGGCTTTCCTGCCAGACGGTTACTTACCAATTGCACAGCGCGGTGGGCGCGAACCGATTGTGTTCCGTTGCCTTGAGGGGTCTCGCGGCCCGTTACGAAGATAGCTGCGGAGAAGTAAAACAGAGAGCTCGACTCAGCTTTACATATATGACCTTAGTAAGATTTAAAAAAAGTTTATCAGCGCCTACGGCACGGCGTACCGCTCCCTAAAACTAGCTCTGATTCTGGATCATTTTGACACACATTGACAACTCACCTGTAGGTAAGCGGAAAAAAACAAATTCATCGCAGCATTTTATCAAGCACTCATGCATGGTTTGGTGGTTGTGGTTCGGTCGGTAGGTGTAGGTAGTAGGTACTTTGTTGCACAACGTCAATTAGCGCCGAGTTTGGTCGGCGCACGAACTATCGCCAGTCCCTAACGAGCACCAATTTAAATGACAGCAAAGTACGATATATATTCAGAGATATTCACAGAGATCACATAAGTAGGTACTTACAGAAACTTGGTATGGTCCATTTTGTTAATGCAACAACGAATTAAGTGTAATTGACAAAGCAATGATACGTTTTAGATGTAACAGATCCTTAATTACCAAAAGTACCTACTTTCATTAAGTTTCTTTAGCTAAAAACCCTAGTTAAGAATAGCGAAGAATGAAGAGATGCGATTTCAACTTCAAGGGTAAGTACTGTAATAAACCCATGACGAACTGCCTTCTCGATAGGCACTCTACAAAGCTAAAATGTTCTTTGCTTCATCGCTCCCACTTATGGCAGCCATCAAGTAAAAATAAATGCGTTGAAGTTTTATTGCATTACGAGTCGCGTTCGCGGCGCATGCGCGGGCAGGCCGGGAGGCGTCGGGGCGACACGCGGGCTTGACGGCCGCCGCGCCGTGGCGACGCTTGTTTGTCAAATACAAATACCTACGCTTTACGCATGTATGGAATAACTGAGTTTTGCGTCTTTTTTTGTTTTCAGGACCAAAAATATCTTCATACTGCAAATGAGGCCTTCAGTATTTAATAAACACGCTATAACGTCTTACTTATAAAATTAAAATTAGGTAGGTACCTAAGTGCAACTCATCATCTGGCGTGATTTAGGTACTGTTCTATATAAATAGCGCACTGAGACTTACTTACATGCAGGACCTCCCAATATTTTGGGAACAATCTTGATTGTAGGTACAATTTCTCGTCAACGTCAACTTGATGGTCAAGTTATTTAGCTACTTATATCTACTTCCTTTCTTCTAAATTTCACATTTTAAATGAACACGAGTACCTACATGTGGCGAATCTAGACGTACATCTCCTTATAATCAGACTAATAAAAAAAGTCATCAATTTACCACTGGAAGTACGGCTAACCTCGGGTATCGGCGACCACCTCTCCGCGTCCCCCACGCATAAAAAATGATTGTACCTTCAAATCTATCCCGAGGCAGGGTCGCTCCCTCAGGCCAGCCTCCCGCTTCGCTCCCTCGACCTCCTTCTCCGTAATGTGTTTCTCACCCTTCGTGCTCAACCTATATGAATAGCTCTGCCTCGTGTAAAATAATCATTCCGAGTGTTTACTGCTGATTTTACTTCCTATCCGTTGTTGGAAATAATATGTTTCTGAGTAATGGAATAAAACACGACTATCTTGGTAATCTTATATTTTAAAAATTAAGTGAAGAATGTGTAAGTGAGTGATACCTACGTGCACAAAGAAGCGGTACACGTATTTATGTAGCTCACTACCGTGCCGACCTTGATCCTGAGAACATTAACGTCGCCGTGTGACGACTTTTGCTTTTACCTTAAGACTGCGCCGAGTAAACGCCGAGCGTCCAGTGGCGCCCTCATTACTATTATTGTGTTTTCTAATTAACGAAAGAATTTCCTTGGAAAGAGACGAAATGTTTTTGTAGAGAAAGTAAAAACACAATTTATGGGATACGTAACAAACTTTAATAACAATTACCCTTTGAGCAGTTAGCTTAACGGGAAAAGGCGGCCACTTTTTTCCTTTAAGTTAATAACTCGAAGGTGAATTGTTATTAAACTATATGATATACCCTATAAGTTTTATTTTCATTTGTAGTACAAAAACATTTCGTCCAATTTCAAGAAAATACTTTAGTTTATTAGAAAACACAATAAAAGTAATGAGGGCGCCACTGTACATCCGGCGTACGCTCGACGCAGTCTTAATGTATTTTGAGGCGATGGGGAAATGTCACTGGATTTTGTTTGGCTATCTTAGGTACCAACAAACTAAACTTTTGGGTAACACAAACTTCAGTTGATCGTATTAGAACACAGACTAAAGCCCCTACCGACTGAGGCCCTTAGGGCCTGTTGTTTGATCAGTAGTTAAACTAACTAATTGTTAAAATTCGAAAAAGGAACTGAAAATTTGACACATTTCCTTGAGATTCCTTAAAATTTTCGATTCCTTTTTCAAATTTCAACAATTAGTTAGTTTAACTACTGATCAAACAACAGGCCCTAACGGTTCGAGAACCGGTAATGGTCTAGCAGGTGGTTATCTTACATAACTCGCTCTTCAATTCGACGCACCAATTGTTAACCAGCGAGTTGAAGGTGTCCCGTCAGAGCGTAGGTATATATATATTTAAATGTAAGCTTTCTTAGCTTACCCGCTTTACCCGATGAGTGGCTCGCTCGTAGGACTTCGCTCAATCGACCCACCTTTCACCAGTTTTATGAGTTACAATTACCGTTCTTGCTAGCGAGTCGAATGCTCTGTCCCTCGCACTCTATAAGAATACTGCGAGGGCTGCGAGGGACAAAGCATTCGACTCGCTAGCGAGTACGTTAATTGTAATTCATGGTAAAGGCACAGAGAGCCATTTTTAAGGTTCCACATAGTCAATTTCGCAAGACATTTCGCCATATCCGTCTTAAACATTAAAATTACGCCGACAAAATTATAAAATGATTTTTTTAGTGTGCATTGTTGTGTTAAGTAGGTACTGGGTAAAGTAAATGTTAAATTTTGATTTCTACATTATGACATCGCGTTTGGTATGATTGGATAGCTCTTGATAGTAGTGCATTTTGGTGCAAATGCGTAAAGGATGTCATCTTACACGTGTCTCGATGTTTCTAGACACGTGCTAGCGAGGGACAAGACACGAGAAGAGTTAAAATGACAGTTTCGCACGTGTATCAACGAGGTTTGAAATAAATTTGAGAAAAAATTACAATAAATGAAAAATAGACAGTAAGTAAAACAGACAAATAAGAAATATGCATGAATTTTACGTAGTTAAATCGCATTTCTCAACAAAACACGAAAATACCGCAGAGGAGGTCACCGCAGCGAAATATAAATTAACATCGTCCAATCAATACGGATTATACTAATGTATGTGTGTAGGTGTGTATGGAAGTATGTTTGTATGTGTATTACTTGTATAAATTGTAGTTTCAATACTAAATGACGCAATAACCATTTATTTATTGTGTGAATGTGACGCCCTCGCTGGAGTAAGAATGAAAATCCTCGGTTGTGGCTACGCAAAACCGAACGATTTCAAGGCCCTGCCATTGCACTCCACTATCCGCTTTTTGGAAGGGGTGGAGGCTGCATAAGCTGCATTGGATTAAGCGCTAAAAGAGGGGTAATTACACAAAATATCCCATAGGGTCGAAGTGTATTCGTACGGACCCCACCAATAAGATAAGATAAAATATGACGCAATTAAAAATGGTTGAACATGCATACACTTTGGTTGAATGCACGGCTTGAAACAAAAGTATATTAAAAAAATGGAAACGTAAAACACACGATTGCGAAATATCGATCTTTCCGCACGAGTGCAGCTAAGAACAGGACCACTTTGAGCAACTGTATTAAAAAAAAACATTATTTATCAATTTTTAGATATGTGATAACGAAAATGTTGTTATTTTTCCAGTTTTCGTTAAATTTATATTGAACTTTTGGGTTTTTATTATCTAGCTGGATTATTACTAAATGCGCTACAATTTATTTTTAACCGCCTCCCCTGGTATGTATTATCAAACCGTGATTAGAATACAATTGAGCACATATGTCCTTTCTGAATTAATACATGAAATTACATTGTCAATGATAGTGTGCAGATAAATGAAAATAGAAGGAGTTATAAAGCTTGGGAAAAAAAACAAATTAAATTACCTACTTAAAAAAAAACAAATAATGTAATAATTATATTTAGGAACACCATCAAAATTACATTACACTTAGAATGACCATCAAAGACTTCAGAAGAACCTTCTTCGTTTTCATTATTAAAATATGTAAATACATTGAAGATGATTTCTCGTCACCGACCGTTTAATTCATATTGTATTTTTCAACAATTCATATTGTTGTATACTATACAAAAAAAAATGCGACAAGTACCTACAGCGATTCGGTAACATGAAAATGATGTGGAAAATAATGACATTAATTTGTCAAATACTTTTATGATATTAATATTTTTTAATAAAACAAATGACATAGAATTTACAGAATAGGTAGAGTTGTTATACTCGTACGTACTGAATGATCATGATGAAGCATTCTTTGTAAATCTTTTATCTATGTTTATGAAGATATCACAGATTGACTTATAATAAATTATATATGTTTATTTTGTGTACTTTTGTGTTAATGGTACTTCCGAAGTGTATTCTCATCGCGGTTTGTTAATATGTATGTATGTCTGTCTATTTCTGTACAACGCTCTGGAGCCTAAACGGCTTGACGGATTTTAACTTTTAGTGTTATCTTTTCAATAATTCACGAATACTTTGATTTATTAAATCATACCAATCTTTTATAAATAAAAAATATAAAGTGTGAGTTAAACTTAATAATTTTAAAACACTAAAAACCCGACTGCAGTAGAAATATCAACTGAAAAGTGAAAAACAAGCTCACTTCTTACAGAAAATTGTCAGAGCAATGTACTTACAATGCACCATGCAATGATTTTTATGGTTTACCATCATTTTCTAAAAATCGTTTCACAAAGTGATTCATTTTCACAAACATAGGTACCATTTTGTAAAACGCTTTTTCCAGGTAGGTACTGTAAATATTTCATGGTTTTTACAAAACTAACCTCACCTAACCTATAGGAACAAGATGGTCCTGATTGGATACCACAATAATGTATACTATTTGAATAACTATTATATAACTTGAATATTGAAAATGTAGTGACTAAGATTGAAAAGGACATGCTTCGATGGTTCGGTCATTTGGAAAGGATGGATGAAAGAAGATTGACAAAAGAGATATACAGTGAGTGGACGGGTCGGAAGGGGCCGCCCTAGGCGTACTTTTTCGAGTAAAATCGGAGAAATACTGGAAAAGGGCCGAATTTTAAGTACCCGAAACCGACGTGCGTGCATGACTCGATGTATGAATGTGGAAGAAGCGAAAGAAATTTGTCAAGATCGTAGCAAGTGGAAAGAAGTGGTCTCTGCCTACCCCTCTGGGAAACAGGCGTGATTTAATGTATGTATGTATGTATGAAAATGTTTTCCCGGGCGGGGATAAACAATGAACACCAAAATACAATTCTTGATAAAATGAACATACTCGTATTTTGTTCTTATTTAGCTTGTCCATACTGGAGTTACGTTCATATAAAACAAAAATAAAAGAAGTGGTATAGTTGTACTATTTGTTAACGTAGAATCGAACGAAAAAACCATTGCTTTGGGCATTACAAGTACATTGCTCTTACAATTTACTTTTGAAAATTGACCCATAAATAGATTAAAAAACTTGTTTTTTGTTTCTCAGTTGATATTTTTATGGCAGTCGGGTATGTCGGGTATTTCACGTTTTCATAAATAATTTAGTTCTTAAGTAATCTGTTAAAATGAGCTTATAGTTACTGAGAATACTTCAGACTATGGCCATTTAGCACTAAATGCACAAAATTTGGACTGAATATTAGGTTATTTACACTAGCCAGCCATTAAAAACTTGAATGAGCTACGTTACAAATTATTTGGAAGAGCTGGTTCAAAAATTTAGCTTTGCCTGGTGGCTACCGTAATAACTCAGTGAACGCCTGCATAGACTAATAAATGCAATCAGTCGTGTACTCTAAGTAAACCTCATTCAAAATAGTAGTTTATGAAATTGTTGCATAATGAGGGGTATTAAAACACGAGTGTGTGTTTAAGAACTGAGCCGCTAGGCGAGGTTTTTAATTGTATCACACGAGTGTTTTAATACCTAGTTATGTGCAGTTTCATACACTGCTTTACTACTCTCATACATTACAACAAAACGTATTCAATTAATGGCGCCAAAACCTAGCACATCAACGCGCATGCGTTAAAGCGGGTGCTGTCACAGACGAGTAAAAATTGGAAAAATAACGCAAACCGCATGTGCGTTCCATTATTAAAAAAAAATGATATGGAACCTCGTTGGTGACATTAACTTTATGGATTAACTTGTATCGTACCTAATGGTAAAAAAATACTTAAGTTATAACATTATTTTGTTAGCGAAATAATGTTATAAAGTGTTTTAATTTTTTGAATATCGGTGTTGTGTTTATAAAGTATGCCAATATAAATTAGTTTTGAAGTTTATAATTCGAACTTTACGATATGAGAGTAGATAAACTAAGTACTTATTTCAGTTAGTACGCGACAATCAAGAACCAGATTTTGTTTTTCATTTATTATTTTCTTTCATTTACCACCTAATTTAGACTTAGTCTACGTATTTTAATTATTTATTTAATATAGGTACCGAAACTTTATGTAGTAAATAGTGTAATGTGACCTACATAAAGCTTCGCTAAAATGCTTAAGAATAGTTGGTCGATAATTTACCTACGTTACCTATACCTACGCTCTTACATAATGCCATTTTTGGCCAATGATCGTCGTTTTTTCAAGGTACCTATTTCTGATTTCCTCTGGATTTGTAATGCGGCCATGACGACCCGGCGCTGTGCCGCTAACTTAGGTCCGCGTGAATCAGGCATTGGAAACGATACTGGCTTCCGAACATTGTACCCGATCTAGTGAGTGTTATTTCCAGAAACGTCTACAATAAACCCCATCTGTATTTAAACAATTACTGGTAAATTCTAAATTTAAATTCCGTTTACTTTTCTGTAACAACGCTATACGGTCGTTTCAGCTGAATCAACTTTATATATTTAGTCGCGTATATATACGCACATCAGACCGTAATAAAAAATGTTATAAGTAAAGACGTGACGAAAAGCAAATATAAAAGCAAAAAATAACACAAAGATACGAAGAAAAATCAGTTGTTTAAACACTTCATCTTCAAACTTTACTAGTACCTATACGAAACTCTAACTTTGGCTTGTGCTTATTTTCCATCAGGGAATATCTTTCGAGTGATATGAGTTGTAGATATTTGTACTCTTTGATGACATAGGGGCAGTGGCTAGTACCACATTTGACCATGTCAGGCCCGGTAGACAGCTCTAATTTAAATGTATATCTACACTAATATTATAAAGAGGAAAGATTTGTATTTCTGTATTTTTGTGTATGTTTGTAATGAATAAATTCAAAAACTACGCCGCCGACTTCAAAAATTGTTTCATCATTGTGAAGCTACATTCACCCTGAGTGACATAGGCTATATTTTATTTTTCTGCGTGGACGGTGTCGCGCGCAACAGCTAGTATTTAATAAAGTTTTATACAAATTGACCTCCTTTCATCAACGTCTTCGAATAAAAAGTACCTGAGCCATAAAATCCTATTGCGGATTCATGATTGACTATGAGAGGTACCTCAGACGAGAGCTCTCACCAGAAAACATAATAGTACGTTGAAAGTATGCCAAAACAACATGGAGCGAAGTATACTCAATCTCAAAGTCAAAGATAGGATCAGGGTAGTGATTCTCTCAACAACGACGGTCGGACTGACGGACGAGTGAATGTCCAAGCGGCGAGTTTAAGTAGTTCCGTCAGTGCGGGATTAGCAGCATGGTTTCTGCCGAAGGATCGAACGTATAATGCTGCTTAATTGAAAATGCCCGCGCTAAAATGTGTTTTGTTCGCTCTGACGGGACTACCTAAACTCGCCGCTGCGATTTCGCTCGTTCGTCCGCCCGTCCGTTGTTTTTGAGAGAATAACACCCCAGGCGAGATGATAATAAGTAAAATGAACGGGCACATGTTAAGAAGCAACCAGAGCAAATGGACTAGAGATGTACCTGTGTGGTACCCTAGAGACCGGAAAAGGAGTAGAGGAGAAACGCAGATGGGACGATGACATTAAAAAGGTTGGTGGAAGTAGGTACATGGTGAAGATTGACTATGGATAGATCAAAATGGTGCATTCTGGCGGAGGCCTATGCCAAGAGGCATGTTGACATCACACCGTCAATAATAGAGACACCAAACAATGTATAACTCATCTCCTGGATATATAAATGTAATAAAAACGCATGTGCTAGTCAAGCAATTTTGTTTTAATAGTATATATGAAATATAATAATAATAATGGAGATGCATGCACTAGAAAATATATTTCGTCCAAAGGGTTATCTTTTAGTGGGTTATACTTCGAGAGGTAAGTCTTTTAAAGGCTTTTATCAGGGAATGGGTGGTCGGGTCCCTGATATACTATATGCATCATCTTACAACATTATAATTTACAAATTTTAATATAAATACATCATTCACAATTTTCAAATAAATAGGTACACCATTCACAATTTTAATATAAAATCAACCATAGGTATTTTACCCTTAAGATAATCTATTATTTTAGGTACCTACCATTTATTTATTTATTCCATATTTAGCCTCTATTGTTAACAAAATACGATTATAATAAATTAATTCATTCATTCAGTTAATTACATTGCATTATTAATTGTTGCTTATGTTACATACATTGATTTACATCAAATTTATATGACATAGTTATTTGTTTAACTAACCATTCACATAAGGGAAAACTAAAGAGCTAAAACTCAGATCGTCAGCAGTAAATTGATATCCCTCTCTATTGCATAACCAACTATAAGGGTAACCCGTATAAATAGCTTTTAATAACCCAATTAAACGTCGTTTTTATGTTAAAGGGATATTAGTTTCACTTAAAATATAGCGCTTTAAAAGCAAAATCGAAAAAGACTTCTACGAAACGGATTTGGATAGCTGTATCCTTTCAAAATACCCATTCCAAACCCTTGGTAAGGGTAACCCTTATAAGTAGCGCTTTAAAAAGCAAACTGAACGGCTTTCAAGCGATACGAATTTTCTAAATAAATCCTTATAAAAACCCATTCGAAACCCCTTGAATAGGATAGTGGGCCGGTTCCTGATATATAATCTCACCAAAATGTAACTGCGATAAAAGGGGACAAGTGGCACACAAAAGACATGTAAAGGGTTCCTACACCGTAAGAACATGTCTAGTCCCCTTTTAAATCGGATTTGGTTCTCATTACAAGAACAACGAGACAGTCGTGTTTTTTCCGTGTACCCTTAATGTGGTTTCGCTGACATTAGAATTATTTACAATAAAGATTGCAACATCGGCGTAAAGTAACTTGTCTATCGGTTTTATACAAGGTGTAAAAGGGTGAGTGTGCCTAGGACCTACATGACCTCATCCCACCCTCCACTTTCTCCCATCGATCTTCCAGACGCCGGAAGGACTTCCATCCGCATGTATTATTTTTGGTTCGAATGCTGTGGTGTGCTGCGTCATTTCTTAATCGCACTGCCAAAGAATAGAATGCTCTCCCAGCGTGTTTTCCCGGAATCGTATAACCTTGGTGTTTTCAAGGCGAGAGATAGTTTTTTTCGGGGTGAGCGTGTACCATCTTCGATCTCGTCGTCGTTACTTAACATGGTGAGACAGGCCAAAGGAAAACTGTTTTTTGATATAAAAAAATCGAGATCAAACGTTTTAAGTTTACTAGTTTACAAATAAGTGTTCAGACCGCTAACATAATACGGTGAATTCATACTTAGCTGTCATTTGCAAACGGGGTCTGAAATGTCTTTCTCGATAGCCTTATTTTAAAGATTTTAGGTAGGTTTCTACTCGCAATCAGACCTTTGAAAGCGCTATTTTACGATATCGTTATAATAATATCGTTATTCTCGCGGTAAAACGTTATAATGATAACGTTATAAAACTGATCCACAGTGGTATTAATTATAAATATGCGGTCTGTACGCTTTGCACACTGGTGGCTCGATTGTATAAGGCTACAAATAACTAGTAATTAGTTTTATAAAACCCGCCCCTCATGAACATAATCAACACGAAGTCCATTCCTTATGCGTTATCTAGGTACCCCCTAAACACTAAGGCCCGTATTTATAAACTCATCTTGGCTGAGATGCGCGTCACAAGATACGTCAAAGTAAACGTCAAACCATAGAACACTGTCATTTTTGACACATCTCAAGACGAGCATTGGAGTTGAGATTAGTTTATAAATACGGGCCTAAGACTAGTACTTAACTAAAAATAATGTATTACCGGGCAATACTTACTGATGACCAACCATTGACACAAAGTTTTGGCCCGCACGAATTTATATTAAGTGCAGTGTGGCCCTTGAGTCAAAAAGTTTGAAGACCCCTGATTTAGGGTATGACCAATAATGAACACTGGTTTCTTATTTTACAGAACATAAGGGTTATTCATTTGTTTTGCAACAATCAATTTAGAACCGCATGAAAATCGAATGAAGAGTGAAGTGTCCATTAGGTACTGGTGCCTGTCAGTTAAAAGTGTCCTGATTGGTGCCGTCACCCTACGAAATCAATTTTAAAAACCATCAAAATGTATGGTATGTTTTGGCATTAGTGTTTGACGCGACCGTCTGGGGAGCTTATAAATTTTGCGATTTTCTATTACGATAACTCTCGCCGAATACATCTTGTCAACGACAAACTATTTAAACTTTAGGAACTTAATTAATTGATTGCGGAAATGTAATTTTGAACACATCTTACGCTATAAAAGACGCCGAGCGACCTGTTCGTACACACAGCCGCACCGAGGACGACCTGAGTCACAAGGTCGACCGCCACTGCGAAGGTTTTAGGTAACGTTTAACAAAGCACACGTGGCGTGTTTTCGCTCGAAATCGCTACAACCCGGAAGCAAAAAACAAGTGGCAAAAAGTGAGAGTGGCCCTAAAAACATATTCAACTAGGATACAATAATTTATTACTTGACTTTGAAATGAAGTGGAACCGATTGTTTCGCCAGGCGCTTCTCAAAGCAGATTTAGCATGTTTGGGGAAGTTCACTGAGAGGTAAATACGTATTTGAATATCGATAGTTAATATATCGCCAGCCACCTGGTCGTTGTTTGAAATGTGAAAAGAATTTGTTACGGAAATAAAGGGGATTTTTATTATTTACGAGCGATCGCAGCGATCTTACAAGTATTTCCAATACAAACGGCTATTGCCTAACGCACTCGCAATCGCAATGGTTTTCATTTTGAAAATCGAAGGCTTGGCTGCATACAAACAATTGTGCCGCTGCTTTGAAGTCGATTGCGATTGTGAGTGCGTTAGGTAATAAAGGCCAGCTGATTCTGTTAGGTTGGGTTAGGTTCAGAAGGTTTCGCTAAGCATCCTAGGTAAATATGCTTCCGCCATATCATTCGATGTAAGGTTTTTTATTATTTATCCACAAGCCTATTTCTGCTATTACGTTATGATAAGTATAATAAAACCGGACAAGAGCATGTCGGACCATGTTCAGTGTAGGGTTCCGAAGCCGTAACGACAAACACAAAAAACTGTCTCAAAAAGCAACATGTATGAACTAATTTTCTATTTAAAGTTATTTGGTTCTGTTTTAGATGAGGTTTCGTAAGTAGGTATAAACGTTTAGTCTCCTGTATCTCAGGAACTAGGTAATTAAGTCTACTTAGTCGTATAGATAGTTTTCCTTTTAGATTCGTTATTTATTTGTGCTTTCATTAAAGATTTTTTCAGATTTTTAGTATTTGTAGTTTTGGCTGTAGTGGGGGGGGGGGACCTGACTCTAAAAAAAATTAGCGCTCTAAAGCTTAATATTTCATGAACGGATGCTTTAATCGATAAATTAATTTCACAATCACACAGTTTTGACAGACCTATCCAATGACACCCCACACTATGGGGCAGACGAGTTTTTTTTGTATATATTTTTTTATTTTATTTTCCCATTTGTTGGCGTGACTAATATGTATATTCATGCCAAATTTCAGCTTTTTAGTATTGACAATCTCTGAGCTAGGCTGCGGACGGATGGACGGACGGACATGGCGAAACTATAAGGGTTCCTAGTTTGACTGTGGAACCCTAAAAAGGCGTTGTCTATTGCATGTAGGTATTTTTGTGTGTACGGATCATTGTTCCCGGGTACACGCCATCAAAACAAGCCGATTTTGACAAGCAAAATTCCTATTAGATTCGTCTAATAGCGTCGCGATTGTCACTTTCAATCACTACATAGTATAAAACAAAGTCGCTTTCCGCTGTCTGTCCCTATGTATGCTTAGATCTTTAAAACTACGCAACGGATTTTAATGCGGTTTTTATTAATAGATAGAGTGTTTCAAGAGGAAGGATTTTATGTATAATAAATCCTGTTTCATGTACGGGTGTTACAGAAAACTCACATAAACCGAAGCGAAGCGAAGGCGGGTCGCTAGTTTAAAATAAATGCCGTACCGACATGGCTGAATTTTTCCATCGGCTAGTAAAACCTACCAAGTCTTAGTCTCCTCAGGTGTTATCACTTATCATACCTTCTCTTACAGTTATGAACACTTAAACAGTTCTTTTCCAGGCTGTACATTAAACTACTTGTAAAAAAAATACGTTTACTGTAGGTATTTCCAAACGACGGCTATTAAGGTACCAATTTAAGAAAGTTACGGTAGGTACTTCGTACGAGTGTTTGGACTTTGTGGTTCCTTAAGACTGCGCAGAGCAAACGCCGAGCGTCCAGTGGTGCCCTCATTACTATTATTGTGTTTTCTAATTAACTAAAGAATTTCCTTGGAATCAGACGAAATGTTTTTGTAATGCAAGTAAAAACACAATTTATGGTATACGTAACAAACTTTAATAACAATTACCCTTTGAGTAGTCAGCTTAACGGGAAAAGGTGGCCACTTTTTTCCGTTAAGTTAATAACTCGAAGGTGAATTGTTATTAAACTATATGATATACCCTACGAGTATAAGTTATGTTTTCAATTGTAGTACAAAAACATTTCGTCCAATTTCAAGAAAATACTTTAGTTTATTAGAAAACACAATAAAAGTAATGAGGGCGCCACTGTCTTAACTTTGCTTGGCTGGTCCTTTTAACTAGTCATGTAATTCACCTACCTATTTCTTACCATTAACCATTATAATTTTTTAACTTTAACTCATACATGGTTTTTAGGATCCCGATATCAAATTAGGAACCCTTATAGTTTCACCATGTCCGTCTATCTGTTTGACACACTAATTTTTCCTCAGAAACTATCAAAGTTACATAACTGATACGCATAGAGATATTTAGCGTAGGTACCTCCCGTACATTTAAAGCAAAGGTACATTGCAGAGGCCGGAAAAGATGCCTTGCAGGACGTGATGAATTGACTGCGTTTCGGCTCTCGGCCGCGCTGTATACGAGTCCAGCAATCGGCTTTCCCGGCCAAGGCTTGTATAATGCTTTTCTCTTACAATGGAATATAATATATTACATATATAATATTAAACATAGCCCCAAAATTGCCTACAAAAGAACATTGTCGCCATCATCGTCGACATAACTCATAATTTCGACGCATTGCGACTTAGTATAAAACTGCATTAAATCATTAAATAGAATCACAAACTTAAATAGTACAGGTCTTATTTGTATAAATTGGAGTAAAATCAATATATTTAATGAAATATAAAACTTCTTCCCGTGCGGTTGCCGGGTTACAATAGTGCCACTCCATGTCTTCTCGTGGATGTTGTAAGGAGTGACTAAGGGAATATAGGCTGTTTGACGATGGGCTTGCAACCTGTCACTGATATATGCTGATATATGCTATGATGTTGCTGGTAAACATCTAATAGTTAGACTTGGACGTCACAACAAAACTGGGAATGATCTCGGAAATGGATTATGTTAGGCTGACAGGATATAGGACAACTCCCTGACTCCAAATGTGACGGTCTGCCTGCGCAAAACGGTCTCGGTATTTATTGACCAAAATTTTGGTCGCGTTATGTCGCTATGGCCTTTCAAAGATGGTTTTTTGTTACCAAAAAAAAAGATAAGGGAAATGGCTGGATGTTGTGAGTACCTACAGTTAGTACTAGTTGTACCAATGCCAAATACGTGTAAACTGACCAACATTTTGATCACTTAGGGCGCTATGACCTTTCAAAGATGCTTTTGTGACCAATAAAACGATAAGGGAAATGGCTGAATCTTGTATATACAGGGTGTTTGGCAGTCGGGTGTAGGGGTTTTAAGGGATGATAGTAAGGGTCATTCTGAACATTTTTGACCACATTTACTATTATGCTAAGTCTCACGGTTTCCGAGATATTGATCATTTTAATAGGATTTTTTGTAATTTTTCCTTATGTCCGTGATACGAAAAACCCCTTAATTCAAGTATAAATTTTTAAAAAAAACAGTGTTTTCTTGCATGACTTGAATCACTATGAAATAAGGAAGTTTTAAAGCTACATTCCATTTTTTTTTCCTAACAACTTTTTGAGTAACCTCACAAAATTGGTTTTTCCATACTTGGTGAAAAACAAACGCGGGGTTCTCTTAGTATGGAGAAACCAATTTTGTAAGGTTTCTCAAAAAGTTGTAAGGAAAAAAAAATGCAATGTAGCTTTAAAACTTCCTTATTTCATAGTGATTCAAGTCATGCAAGAAAACACTGTTTTTTTTAAAAATTAATACTTGAATGAAGGGGTTTTTCGTATCACGGACATAAGGAAAAATGACAAAAAAACCTATTAAAATGATCAATATCTCGGAAACCGTGAAACTTAGCATAATAGTAAATGCGGTCAAAAATGTTCAGAATGACCCTTACTATCATCCCTTAAAACCCCTACACCCGACTGCCAAACACCCTGTATATAAGTACTAGTTGTGCTAATACCAAATATATAAAAAATACCAAAATGTTGATTGCGTTCTAATACTATAGTACAGTCAACGTGCAAACATGTTCTAGCATGAAACCCCAAATAAAGCATATTATACCAAAGTGCCATTTTCAACTAAATATTTAATTACTCAAAAGAAAATGATCATAACACAGAAACAAAATGACAAATCGATATGTCAAAGCGTAATAATAATACACGGTGTCATAACTGTCTTAATACAGGAAATTTCAATAAAGAATGATGGAATTAAGTTTTTACCTAAGTGTCAAGTTTAAAACTAAAAATGTCATAATTTAAAAATCTCCAATTTTTTCAATTTTTACTAGGGCTATCACACTAATCACGGCAGTTAAAAAGGATTTATTTAAAATGTTACAAAAAGTACAAAACGAACTAATAGGAACTTATTTCAACCCTTGACGGAAATCAGAGGTGTTATGGTTGTTCCGCGTGTTTGTCTAAGGAATATACTTAACCGACATTAACCGAACGTCTGACTTGACTTGATATGAGATCATCATACTAGGTGGCGCAAAAGCCCCTGCATCATCACCCTGCTGGAAGTCGCTATAATAATTATTTTTTGCGGAAAATGACAGTTCTGCTTTGACGTTTACGAAGTAAATAGATACAAAATACACGTCAACGAGACATAAATTATGATAATCCCCAAGAACGCCGAATATTTTTTTCTGAGTCGCCTAATCTTTCTTTTTGGTGATTTCCGCTAGTCGGTAAAATCGCCCAATTTAACAGTTCCAGATTTCTTTATGTAGGAGTTCTTGAATTTTTGAGTCTATGTCAACAAATCTAAGGGGTGTAATAATAAACTCATCTTGGCTGAGAGGCCCGTCACAAGATAGGAGAAAGTAAACATCAAACCATAGAACACTGTAATTTTTGACGTATCTCGAGATGAGCATTAGAGTTGAGATTAGTTTGTTAATATGGGCCTTAGACTTTTCAAGCAAAAATATCCGTCAAGAATGCGACAATACCTATCGCCTGGAGTTCTGGCAAAAGTCATGGAAAATGTTATTAATCGGGCCCGTATGGTCAATAATTCTAGCGGTGGTCACTTGGCCGATATCATTGTCTTGCCCTAATAGAAAAAATGTGATTGAATGTCGCATTTTTGTCGATTTAGATTTTCATTTATCAAAAAAAAAAGAACATCGAGTGATAAGATAACTTTTGCGCAACCCTGTACATTGATTGTAAAATTTTATTGGATTAAAATAAAATAAAAAATGCATAACATCTCAACATTATTTTTGTCAGGTCCGTTGTTGCATAATTGACATGAGTACAACAAGAAAGGTTGCGGTCGGTTACGGCCACATTTTTGAAACGGCCACTTCCCGTGATCGGCCTCTTCCCGTGATCGGCCACTTCACCCTTCGGCCACTTCCTTTGAACGGCCACTTTCCTATCGGCTACAGCCACATGCGGCGTCAATCCGTGAGCGACCACTTCCCCTAGCGGCCACTTCCCCATATGACCACTTACATTAAGCACTATTTTACCGCAACCGTCAAAATTGTCAAAATACAGCTAAGGGTTTGTTCCGATCCGATAGCGTTTCGATAAACAATAAAATTTGACTTGCTGTTCGTGCCTTAAGGTTGACTAGAAGAGAATGCCTTAAGGCATTAAGTCCGCCTTTGTCGCTTTAATATTTTGTTTTTGTCGCTTTTAGATTTTGTGATGTAGATAAATAGTCGACAGTGACCCTGCCTACGAAACTGTAGGTCCCGGGTTCGAATCTCGGTAAGGGCATTTATTGCCATTTTCTAGCCTTAACCATTATGTTCCAGACCTCCAGACTACATCTATCTATATAATTATGCCATTAATGAGTAATTTGTTGACGCCTACTTGAATTATGTGATAACTGGCCACTTAGACTATCTGCTTTTAAATTAAATGGATTAAATTGTCATTATTGATTTGTTATTCATTATGTCAAAGTAATATGAGTAAGGGCCTGGACACATGTCGCCGGTACGGTGCCGTCTACGGTGTCACGGCGCGGCGCCGCGAATTTACAGTACAAGTTTCTATGGTGCCACAAACGGCGCCGCGCCGTGACACCGTAGACGGCACCGTACCGGCAACATGTGTCCAGGCCCTTAGAATAGCGCCACTCCATATCTTCCCGTGGATGTCGTAAGAGACGGCTAAGGGCCTGGACACATGTCGCCGGTACGGTGCCGTCTACGGTGTCACGGCGCGGCGCCGCGAATTTACAGTACAAGTTTCTATGGTGCCACAAACGGCGCCGCGCCGTGACACCGTAGACGGCACCGTACCGGCGACATGTGTCCAGGCCCTTAGAATAGTGCCACTCCATATCTTCCCGTGGATGTCGTAAGAGACGGCTAAGGGCCAGGACACATGTCGCCGGTACGGTGCCGTCTACGGTGTCACGGCGCGGCGCCGTTTGTGGCACCATAGAAACTTGTACTGTAAATTCGCGGCGCCGGGCCGTGACACCGTAGACGGCACCGTACCGGCGACATGTGTCCAGGCCCTAAGTGGTGTGAATATAACAATCCAATATAGTATTTATATCCGTGAAACTACTGAATTAAAATGGACGAATTACATTTCACCACAAGTCGGAAAGGTAAACCTGTCGCGTTACACAAAGGCTACAGGTATAATTTTCGCACAGGCAAGAAAAATCAAAATAATACATTCATCAATAATACATTCGGACAGAGATTGTTATGCGTCAATTACTATTGATTCGAAAAGAAAAAATGTATTGCGTGAAAAAGAACATCAGTGCAGACCGAATTTTGTGAAAAAGGAAATAGAACTGTTGTTAGATGAGTGTAAAAAAGATGTATGCACCAACTTCGCCTCTGGCAACAAATTTATAAAACAAACGTTGGAAGATTGTTAGACAGGAAGGAACGAAAGTTTGCAAAACACATTCCCCACTTTTTTTCAATAAAAAATGGACTATACGCCGCTCGGAAAAGATTTTTAAAAACAGATAGACTGAGGTTTAGAAAATTAGAAGACGTGCACATTACAGGTACACTTGCTGAAGATTTTTTAGTCTGCGAAGATGGCCAATATGACAAAATATTATTTTTTGCCACTACCATGTGCAGAGACCTAATAAAAAATCTTGACGGATCATACTACGCAGATGGCACATTCCATTCGGCCCCCTATCCCTTCTATCAATTATTTGCTCTCCACCTAGACAGTAATTCGACAGAAAATACAGTTAATATCGTTCCTGTGGTCTATGGATTACTACCGAATAAAGAAAAAAAAACATACACACGGTTTTTTCGTTTAGTGAAAGAAAAGCTTTCTGTAAATGTAGCCCAATTCAAATGCGACTACGAGTTGGGAATAGTAAATAGCGTCAGGGATGTTTTTCCACATGCAATTATAACTGGCTGTCAGTTTCACTACAGCACAGCACTATGGAAAAAGTCCAGGAAGGTTAAACTCAAAGCAACACCGTATGGTCGCAAAATAACAAGAAAAGCTGCTCATTTGCCGTATCTACCGGCAAACAAAATAAAAAAAGCGTGGCTGGCCATCATACAAGACAGCCCTCACACACCACCAATAAAGAATTTCAAAAAATACTTTGAAACCCACTGGCTTCAAAAAGTTACGATTGATACATTTTGCTGCTCGAGAGATAAATTTCGCACAAATAATGCCATTGAGGGATGGCATCACCGCTTGAACTCAATGCTTCCTAAAACGCCTAATATTTTCATTTTTTTGAAATGCTTAAGAAAAGAAGCGCGAAAATAAAATATTGCAACATATATTCCAAAAGAAAAAGAATAGAAAGCAAGATATTATTGATTTCGACCGCAAATATAAAAAACTTCTACAAAAAATAGACAACTCTGAAATAATTTATTTGAGATTGCTTCTAAAGAAAAAAAAAGAAAAAGGAACCAAATAAAACAATTATTTAACTAAAGTCCTATAATTACAAGAACGGAACAACAAAATGTAAGGAATATGAAAAGTAGAAGTGATAAAGTTAAGTTAAAAGCTAATAGGTGTTTTTGTTTTATGTGTTTATTTTATTTCAATAATAAATATACTTAATTATAAACTTACTATATCCATCACTTTTTATTATTTAGCTGTATTGAAACCCAGGGTATCAGAGTTATTCGTCTCATTCGTTTTTCGTTCAATTCTTATTTCATTTCGTTCTGTATTCGTCGCTCATTCTTTATTCGTCTTGTTCGCTATCTGTCCCTATCTTCTTAAGTCAAACTCAGTATCTTGTCTCATTTTTAATAAGTCTTATTCGTTTTTGGTCACGGTCTTCCTAGGGCTATTTTTTTGTTTGTCTCTCTTGTTTTTAGTATCATTCGCACTTTGTCTTTAGTCGCATTCGTTATTGGTCTCTTTCTATATTTGGCATTATTGGCAACTCGTCTCGTTGTTTTTTGGGTACTTTCGCTACTCGTCCCGTGCGATGTACGTCTTTTCGCTACGAGTATTCATATCTTTTTTGACCGAATGTATATTTGTAACGAATAAGCTCAAAAACTACTGAACCGATTTCAAAAATTCTTTCACCATTAGGATGCTACATTATCCCTGGATAACATATGGCATATTATTCATTACTAGACTGGCGACCCGCCCTCGCTTCGCTTCGGTTTATATGAGTTTTATGAAACAGAATCTTCGCGGACGGAGTCACGGGCAAAAGCTAGTTACTCATACAGTTATAAATCTAGTCATGAATGTATGTTGCCAGAGTATACCTACTTGGTGAATTTTCTTTTTAATGTTTACACATCCACACAAGACGAATAAAGAATGAGTGACGAATACAGAATGAGACGAAATAAGAGTTGAACGAAAAACGAATGAGACGAATAACTCCGATACCAAACCCAGCTCCACTTTTAGAATCATCATTTTTCAAGTCAAATGGCCGAACTAGGAATTTGCATAGTGGTCTTTCAGGGAAATGGCTCAAGTAGGAAAAGCCCTAACAAGAAAATGGCCGATGAAGGATTTAGCACAGTGGTCTTTCGGGGAAATGGCCGAAGTGGGATTTTGCGTAGTGGTCTTTCAGGGAAATGGCTCAAGTAGGAAAAGCCCTAACAAGGAAATGGCCGATGTAGGAATATACAAAGTGGTCGTTCGGGGTAATGGCCGTAAGTGACCGGATTGACAAGAACTACCTTATATACAACATTCAGCTATTAACGTTATCGCTTTGTCATAAAAGTATCTTTGAACGGGTATAATGGCATACCGCAACCACACTTTTGGTCTGTTCTTTCATATTTGGCATTGGTGCAAATAGTACTGACTTTGTTTACAAGATTCGCTTATCGTTTTTTTGGTCACAAAATTTTCTTTGAAAGGTCATAGCGCCCAAAATTTTGGTCAGTTTTCACATATTTGGCATTGGTACAACTAGTACTTACTTACTAAACACACAAAATTCAGCCTAATACCCTTATGGTTTTTTTTTGGTAGTGATAAATCATCTTTGAAAGGCCATAGCGCCATAACGCTACACAATTATTGGTCAGTTTTTGTATATTTAGCATGAGTACAACTAGTACTTACTTCCAGTAATAATACACGCGGGCGGACACGCGCGGGAGGACGACACGACGACGTCACGTCGGGTGCTCTACAAGTTTATACTGCAGTGCACTTCTATTTACATTGACCTCCAAGGACACGATACATGATGATGGACAAAAAGGACAGATTTAACAAATTGTTTCAGCATACTTAAAATGATTAATTTATACTTAAGTAAATAAATGTTCATTATGTTGACTAAGCGTGTTTTATTAAATGTTACTTATACAAACATTAATTTACTTTAGTGTCAATAGTAAACGTAAAATATATTTTAGTTTGAATTTTTATCATGAACTGATTTAGCTGAGATTAATTCTAGCCAGCAACTCCATTTGAGTAGAAGCCGTTTTTGCCAATTCTGAATATCGACTTCTTATCTCTCAGTTATAATTGTTATAAATGAGCTCAAATTATATGATTTAAAATGACCTAACCCAACATAACCAGGGCACCATCATACTCAAACTTTTCTTTTCTTGACTTGCTATGTAACTTACTTGTTCATACTTAGTAAAATTATGGGTTGGAGTAGGGAATGGTACCAGTGACGGTTTTTGAAAAAAAAATGCGGGTCGGAGGCAAGGCGCGCGTGGCGCAGCTGCCGCGCTTCCTCTCCCGAGCGGCGCGCGCGCAGCCGCCCGCGAGCAGGCCGAGTAGCGGGCCCTGTCACCCGGGAATCATCGCTGCTTATTTTACGAGTTTCATTACTCTGAAAAGTTCACTTTTTAAATTAAAAATCTTTGAAAGTAGAATCTATAAAACCCTGTTCATAATAAGTCTAGCTAATCTACACCACATTTCTACACTAATTACGTGATTACTTTTCGTGTCCATGCATGAGATATGACTTAAATTTGGTTTTAAACCGCCCTGTGGGGTTATTATGAGCTATCTGTGCCATTCATTTTACGCTGAGAGATAAGAACAGAGTTATGTAACTGCCATAGCTCCGTCCTTTACGCTGACCGTAAAATGAACTGCATAGCTATGTCATAATAACCCCCCTGTTCTTATTAATAAACGTGGAGTAACTCGTGGCGTAGCTAAGCCATGCCTTTTCCTTATCTGCCATTGTGATATTTGAATGGGTCAGATAAGGACAAAGCATGCCTTTGCTACTCCACCGTTATTAATGAAGGCGTGACTGTTAACAACAGGATTATTTTAAAAAGCTGTTCCGATTAAAATCATGCGTATGGAGGTTTGTCTTAAAATCATGGATTTTTTTGGTTATTATATACTTACTAAAAATAATATTGAATATAATTTTTTACTTCACCTGCCCTGTATGGTTGCCGGGTTAGAATAGTGCAACTACATGTCTTCCCGTGGATGTCGGAAGAGGCGATTAAGGGAATAAAAGCTTGCAGTATTGTTAGGCGATGGGCTTGCAACCTGTCGTCACTAATACACTGGTAAACAACTTAGCCTGATTGTGCAAAATGAGATTACAGAACTATCAACAAGTTTGTAGAGTTGGTAATTCTGTAGCTTTGCGAACCCTTCTCTGGGAATGAAGGCGTGAGTTTATGTATGTACTATGCCCGCTTTGGACTAGTGGTCGGAATGATGTCATTATTATAATAATAATTTATTCTAGCACTAGGTGTGACGTAGCTAAACGATCACGAGGCGTTTAAGCTCTTTAGGCATTAGCATAATTAGTATATTCATTTTCTTCGTAAAAACGTTCTCAAAAACGTTCCTTTGCTCTTGAGTTCAACCTCTATAAGCATGGTTTTCTTCAAAACACCGACCGTTAAAAAAGTTCCCGTTAATATTTAAGCAGCAAAAAATTGTGCCTTTTCTCCGCAGTACGGCAGAATTAGTGAGCCTCGTTTGTCTAATACGGTCAAACTTCACTTACCTAAAGTTATATTTTTTAACCATAGATTTTAAAAACAACGGTAAAAACCGGTCAAGTGCGATCGGACTCGCGCACTGAGGGTTCCGTACCGCCGCACAGTAGGTAGGTACGTATTATAATTGTATTCCGATTTGAATTTGATTTCGAATCGAATCAGTGGGAGCCCAACTCGCACTTGACCTTTTTTTAATAAGTATTGATTTTTTTTCAGGGTCTGTTCTATAATCATACCAAGTAAGACGCTAGTATGTTTTACCGTTATTACGATACAACCAAAAAATTGGTTTCATGTATGGGAACACCCTTTATTATTTAACTTTTTTTACTTTTTATTTTTCTGCCGTAATAAATAACACAGATTCTGAAGTAAAAAAAAAACCCGCTATCTATAACGGTTCAAAAGATAGATAAGTACAGATCTTTAATGTTAGACCGGACAGCGCAGAGCACCGGCACCATTACCGTTGGGCAACCCTCTGGGTACGAAGCCCTTAAATTCGCAAGGAATTTAGGACTTTTAAAAGTATTAAGGCTTAAATGCTATATTATTATGATCTGTGCTAGAAACACTAGTGCTAGTGCTGGTATTGCTACGGGGAAGCAACAGTTCAGATACATTTTAAATTTAAAAGGTTGATGTCTGTAACACTTTGACACTTTACAACATATTATTTAGCTCTCAGTTATTTAACAAATGTTAGATTATTAAAGTACTTATTTAACTCTTAAGTATGTGATAGTGAATGTCTGCCTTATTGTTGGATGGCTGCCTTATTTTGATTATTAACTGGTAACTCTGAGAGACCCTAAGCGTCCCTCTCTATGCCAACGGCTTTTGAATTAGGCTCAACGGATAAGAGATTGCTGAGTTTTAATTAATAAAATAAACTAAAATTACCGGACACGCTTGTTTGATTTGTGCGAAAACTCAAATATAATACAAATAACTAACAAAGCAGTCAAAACCACCTCAAGACCTTCATTTCTATTCGTGTTTTTTGTATCATCTTTATGAGTGTAAGGCATGCGTATGGAGTACCATTACTAACAATAAAATAAGGATTCGACTGCAGTTGGGTTTAGTCTCAGTCTAAGAAGTCGGTCTGATAACACCTAGCATAAACAAGAACAAAATACAAGTGAAATTACCCATCAACAAATAACCGTGTTAATAATATGTTCCGGTAAATAAGGATTCCGCTTGAGCGACGCCACGGGCGCGAGGCGCGAGCCACCCTCGGCCGCTTTTTACGCGCCCGGCTGGGTCGCGGAGGGTGCCGCATTGTGATACCCATCTCTTCCACGTTTTTTATCAGTTTTTTATTAACAAGTGGCGTGTGACCTGGCTGATTAGGTTGTGTTAACACGTGTTTTTATCTTCATAACGTTACTGTTTTTTAGGGGAGACCTGACGATCAAACAAGGGGAATGACTTCTTTATATAAATAAGGGCTACTTTTTATGATAGATATTAACGTAAGGGTAAAATTCACTATTTTATAAAGGATAAGATTGCAATAGTAGGGTTAGGGTTAAGGTTTTTTTGTCTTGAGATTGCGAAACCATTAGGTAACTTACAAATAATTTTTAAAATTAAAATACATTGTTTGCGTGTCACGCAATATCAAAGGCCGTTCTAGTGATTTGACATCTTGTTAGGATACATAATAATATGTCGATATTTAATTTAGGTAAACGAACGCATAGACATCGTTATTAAAAGATGTTTTTTTTTTACTTCTATTCAGTGTTCAGGATTTTCTTGAAGGTGATAATGTTTACCGGCTTGAGATTACGATTTTTTTGAGTTAAGGAATATTAGTTATGTAAAATCGAATTTACTCGATATTTTATATTCAGATTGAACACTGTTCGTCACTAGTCACGAAATAATAACCGCTGTTAGATATGTGTCAGCCTCACCAAGCTAAGTATATCGCGAGGACTAAAACACTACTTAGGTACCCAGCCGGTAACTCGGCTGACGCTGAACACTCCCGTGCTTATGCAGTTAGAGATAACGTGTACGTACAGCTACACACACGAGTAGGTTTGGCCCACCAGCTTCCGTGAAATAAAACAACTGTTAGAAAATCTCAACACAACTATCCCAAACACACAAACGACGACGTATTTCGACGTATCATGATATTTAAATGTGCTAATGGAATAATATTTTCCAATTGCCGTTACATGGAGTACCTACTCCGTGCGAACAGTCAGACAAAAAATAAAGAGCACGTTTCTAAAGGCTTTTTTTTTTAAATTATATTATAATGTTGCACAGGGGTCAATTGTCCAATTGTCTGTGCTAAATTTATTTCAACCTTTGTGCGTCCCTTTTACACTTTATAATTTATGTGTTCTCAATAAGCTTTGTAATTGGAGTTATTATTACGGGTCAGCCGCCCTAAGATGCCACGGCGCTTTGTCTGGCCGATTGGGGTCAAAATGGTCGAGGGTCAGCGATTTATTGCGTTTCAGTCAAGTTGCAGCTGGGACGCTGCGGCGACCTTGAAGCCCCGCGCCCCGCGCTACTCTTATCTTCGAAGACACGGTGCAATTTAAATAAATGTGGGTTCTAATTCTAAAATTGAATTTAAAATGATTTACTTCTTTAACAATTAATTGTTGTTTACAATATTGTTGAGACCTCCTAGTAGGTACTATGACCTGTTTTAGGAGACCTCGCTCTTCCAAATTTAGAACATTTGAGTGCTAATTGTTATTCTAGGCATAATATTCTATGCCTAAAAATAGTAGTTGTTTATTTATTACTAGATACTTATTACTTAACATAACATAGTGTGTGAGTGTGTGTGAATATGTGTGGGTGCGTATGTGTAGGTATTGTGTATGTAGGTGAATGTGGGTGTATGGGCGTGTGGGGTGTATGTGTATGTGTGTGAGATATTATCTAATGGAAAATAGTAGTCCCTCTGTTACTTCATAGCTAAGTCCCTTCAACCATTCATTAATATGTCTCCTACGATCATGAAGCTTAAGATGAGAGAGATTATAAATAAAATATTTAATTAATTAAAGAGGAAAGATTCGATTGTTTTTTTGATTGATTGAATTGAATAGGCTCTGAAACTACTGGACCAATTCGAAAAAATCTTTCACAATCCTACATTATCCCTGATGAATACAGGCTTTGTTTTATTTTTCTGCGCGAACGTAGTCGCCGGCAACAGCTTGTATTATATAATAAATAGTGCAGATTGAATATCGAATTGCCTTCTTGCGAAAACAATTTTACTTGAAGGCACTGGTGCAAACACGCTAACTTTTCTACGTTTTAACAGCGCGGGGTTATATTAAATTTTAAATGATTTGTGAAGTTCTGTCACAACAACTGAGATGTACCGGTTTCGGATACTTAATACTTTGCACTTTTTGTACAGTTCCGATGTAAGATAGATAAATGGCTTTAAAAACATAGTTTTCATTAAATATCCTTGTCTTCTCTCCACCTCAAAAGTTTTCGTTTTGGACGAGCCTCCCCATACCGAAATACAATAAGTCATAACCGATTGCGCAAGTGCACTGTGCACTTTCAGTAGTCGTGGTAACTTGTCTAAGAATTTTGAATATCCGTATACATATAGAAATAGGGTGGGTTCGAGAACACTGCCCTGGGGGACTCTGATACCAATAAGTTCAAGTTTGTTTACAAGAGTTGGTAGGGAGACCGTAACGAATGCCTGTTTGAGATCCAAAAAAATTGCAAAACATTTGTTTCACTTATCAACCTCCTTATATATATAGATGAAATTAAGTTAATCACAGCGTCTTTCGTTGATAACTTTTGTCTAAAACCGAATTGTGATTTCGAAATTAAGTTAAAGTCGTTTAGGTACCTACTTAACCTTTACTTGATTATTTTTTCAGTTTTTGAAATTACTGTTAAAACCGAAATAGGCCTATAATTGTTTTGCTCAGTCCTCTCACCACTCTTATAAACTGTTGTTACCAAAGATCTTTTTAGTGCCGCCGGGAAAACCCCTTGTGCGAAACATAGATTTGTTAGGTGACTGACTATGGGTACAATTGCAGATCTGCATAGGTTAAGAAATTTTGTGGATAGTTCATTATAACCTAATGCACTATCCGACTTAAGGGCCATTAGGGTGATATCTACTTCTTTGAGATCGGTGTCCAGAAGAACGAATGATGAATGAAAATTGTTGTAATCATAATGCGTATTTTCTTGTGTAAAGTGCGTGTGTCTAGTGGAGATATCTACTGCTAGTTTTTTTTCCGATAATTTGTCAAAAAGTCATTAGTGTGATTTACTGAATCTTGCGGAGTAGACTTATAGTTAAGAAGTTCCATGTTGCCATCTTTTGTAAGTTTGTAGTTAGTTACTATTTTAATAGAAGACCTTTGTTTTTATAAGGCTTTCGTTTTTTCAGTTTTTTCTAAAAGTTTCCTGTCAAAGTTACGTTTCAATTTCTTGATCAAATTATTTGTGCAATTACGGTACCTCTTTAATGTGTGGCTCAGCACCTCGTTGTCAGGATGCGATACAAGTTTTAGCTGCATTTTATTCCTTTTTTAATACTTCGCAGAATACCCAGAGTGATCCAGGGCTTGTTAGTTCTACGATTACGAGTTATTACTTTAGTCGTTTTTAATCATTCATAGATTCATTAAATTTTTGTACGAGCTATTACAAAATTTGGGTCATTAGAGAATAAAATATTGTCCAAGTTCTTTTTAAATAAGTCACACTTTCAATGAAATTTTCATTAAAAGTGTGATACTTAGTTTTGCGGAGACTGGTGTATGTAAGTATTATACGCGTTATTGTGCGTTAAATACCTACACGACGCTTAGACCAGAAGGTTAGGTTGAAAATCAAGTAAGTAATTAATACATATAATTTTGTTCATTTAAAGCATCCCATAAGATAAACATATAATACTTAACTTTAACAGTCGAATTTGCAATATTGTTATGACATGAAGTTTATATTTATGTATAAGGCATTGGAACGGTGATAATTAAGGTCTTTGTACGGAACTTGCACGAACGATTACGCTGATGACATGGTGCTCCGAAGCACCTCGGCGAAAGGCCTAAAAAAATACTCCCAATCGAGGAATATGCCATTTCACACGGATTGAATTACGTACAACGTGGGCAAAACAGAATTTTTTGTTTTCAGGGCCCGGGCATGTACAAGAAGTTAGGCTAAATGGTTCAGCGGTTCGGGTTGTAAAGCAATTCAAACACCTAGGTCATATCTTGACCGATGACCTTAAATACGATAGGGTTATAGAGCGGGAGAGAAGATCGTTGTGAATACGTAGCAACATGCTTGCGAGAATATTTGGCAAGTGTAACAATGATGTCAAATTAATACTGTTTAAGGCTTACTGTCAGTATTTCTACGCGTGCCAACACACTGGTAACACTTTCCACAGAAGTCGTATAGTACCACGGATTGTTGGAGTGCAAGCATTTTTGGCGAGGGCTGTGTGCCATGTTGCAGATTTATTTTTGGTTGGGAGTTCGCGAATAGCGTTCTTCTGGGAGAGGCTGGGGCGCTATGATAACCACAAATTGAGGGTGATCTTGGTGTCTAATTTAACTTTTTGCATTGTGTTTTATGTACTTCTGGGTCTATTGCCTGTTTATAAACGATTTTATTATTATAATAATAATTATAAGCAGAACAAAAATAACTTACTGTCCTCCTTTGTTTTAGAAACCACTGAAGAAAAAAACTAAAGGAAATTTGAGAAGTATTCTATTACTTAATTACTAGAAAAGTAAAAGCCAGAGCAAAATTAGAAAACTTATGGAAAATCTATGCACCAAGCCATAGTGTAAAAATATTAACTTTTTTGCATTGTGTGGCAGAGCCTTACACCGAATTTTCCATAAGCATATATACGGTCAGTTCAGCCAATTGACGCACCTGAAAAATAAAGCGGAAGTCGACCGCAAACATGTTAAGTTCGTACAAACTTCAAGACTAAATTTACTAGTGCGTTTGCGACTATCTCGAATTCGCGACTAATGTTAATACATTTTTAACAATATCATTACCTATCGCAAACTGTTAGGTTTTTAGTAAGTAGGTAATTTAAATGTACTTACACGAGCGGAAATTCTTATGATTTCTTGACAGTGCAAGTATATCATAACGTCCGAATCCATGAATGGTTACAAGTGTTACAACTGCTGACAATAAATAGCGCATTGTAAAGGCAGCGCGTAGGTAGGTATAGAACCGAGAAGGGCAGGTCAGCAGCGAGGGCAGGCGACCGTTAACCTCCGCGCCTGCAGCGCCACCGTGCCGCCCAGCCCGCTGCGCCATTCATAACACAGCACACAAGGAATTGACCCGTAACCTAAACAACTTCCCGTCTTCACACATTCGGATTACGAATAATCTATCTCCGTTTCCATCATAAATAAAATTCAAACATAGGAAGTTTGACATTTGAAAATATGTCAAAATCGAAAGCAACGGCCAATGAACAATAGCAAGGGCACATATACGGTTACATTTTATTTTATTTTCTGCAAAAATGTAACAATGTTCAATTGTTATCAGGGAAAAGGGTAGGTTTAGTAATCTTCTTAATGGCGTGTGTGAAAAGATTATAAATTAAGTTTCTGCAACAAATAAAAGTGACCCCTAGCCATTGTCCGGGTGTCAATATGTGTGACCGGCCTTTGTCCGTGACCCCTGCAGGCTTAGCGCCAATTTGCGAGCGCTTCGCTGCGCAGCCGTAATAAAATAAATGTATCGACAATTTTAAATTATTTTCTACGTATTGAATCCCCATTGCTTAAACTGCTATCCTGAAGACAATCACAAAAAATATGTTATTCTAAGTGAAACATCTGTTTAGCCACCACTCTGACTGATCCCGAATGGAATAACAATATATGACTGAATAGTTATATTGATATACCTGTCATCACTACATAGTATAAAACAAAGTCGCTTCCCGCTGTCTGTCCCTATGTATGCTTAGATCTTTAAAACTACGCAACGGATTTTGATGCGGTTTTTTTTAGTACATAGAGTGATTCAAGAGAAAGGTTTTTATGTATAATAAATTTTGTTTTATGTACGTGTGTTATTGAAAACTCAAATAAACCGAAGCGAAGCGAGGGCGGGTCGCTAGTATAATATAATATATTGATGTAGTTCCAATGGCCTATATTATGTCCTAGATCATGATAGGCCTACCTCCTAGTCCAGGATTGCCTAAATGGTGTTCTATATCATGAATTCATGATACTACTCGTATTACTTTTTTGTTTACGTACTTATTAAAGAAACCTCTCGGTTCTGATACTAACGTTCGTGCTCATCACGCAAAGTTAGAAATAAAACCTCGGTAAAAATATTTATAGTCGGAAAAAGGCTTTCAGACTTAGTGAGAAAAGTGGCTTTTCAGGTGATACCTATTACTCGTAAGTAATAATGAGTTTTAGTTACATTCAATGTTTTTGGACTGAGTTTCACCACAAAAAATACCGCATTCTAGAAAAACGTCACGCGGGTGACTGGAACCTTATAGGCTATATAAGTATTAAGCAACATGCGTTGTTCGTTGATGTCGTGTCTCTGTCTTTGTTAGAGAATTATTATATAGCATTACTTTATTAGGTTGGAAAACAATGAGATGTAACACCTATTTATACCCAAGTTTATGCAAAAATGATTTGATTTGATTTGATGGTGCATTTTTTCCTTAAAAATGAGTTTGACGCTTTTAATGTGAAAATTGCGTAATGTCGCTTTAGGCGACCCAGTGTAAGCAATAAAATGTACTCGACAAACGCACACTTACATAGCTAAAGCTGCATTGTAATCTTGACCCCCTTGCAAAAATAATGGCTGGGGGCTGATAAATTAAAAATGGCTCAAAAATGCCCCTCGACGGCTGTCACAGTGTAGCGCTATAGCGAACCCGCGGGTGCGTTTTAATTCTCACAGTTTTAGGGGGCGCGCACCGCATTGCTGTTTACCAGAGTGTTGGTTAAATGTGACTCGAGTAGGAATATACATACAAACACATTAAACTTGTATAGTTAATAAGACGTAAGCAATAGTCATACACAGCAAGGAAGTGTTTTAAAGGTTGTTTTAGGTTTTTCCCATAAGATTGCCTTCAAATAGGACTTATCAATTTAGACCACCAATCAAAAAGTTCTTCGCCATGTTTATAGTTAGTTACGTTTAGGTTTACCTACTTAGGTTCGCCCAAACCTAAGCTTATAGGTATAACCAATGCTTAAAAGTATATTAAATGTTAAACACTGTTAAAAACCTACATTTATTTAGTAAAGATCGAAAAAAAAACTCTAGATTTCATACTAAGTAATTTGAAATATTTTATACATTATATACATGCATGTATATTGTACGTACATAGATATATTGAAGTATACCTAGTACATATCATTTAATAACTTGATATAAACAGTTAAAACACATTAAATCAAGCGCATTATTTAATGTATTAGTATTTTTCCATTATACTTAAATACTAACAAGCAGGACAGTGCCGCGCCTATGTGCGACCATGAACAGCACGAGCGGAGCGATGAGCATACGACGCCACCCTGTTCTACTGGGTAAAACCATTTCGCCTTTGACATGTTCAGTATAGCATCGTCAATGTTACGGTAGATCTTTTTTTGCTAATGGCGCGGCCGACTTACAAACTATTTACACGATAACATGCCAAAGGTAATCTGGTTTTACCCAGTAGAATAGAGCGACGGCGGTGGCTCTTCTAGGCGGGACAAAATTGCAAACAATAATCGTCTTTGACGATTTGACGATCGTCTTTGATGGTATTGTTTTTGACTCGGCTTCCAGATGTTTAAGGTTTTATTCCTTAATTATTTTAAGGTGTCATCAGCTGGGACTGCAGATCTCTCTAATCCAGAGAGAAAAGTATCTGGATTAAAGGTAGGCATTCAGTAGGTTATCATCGGAAATCTCGATAAATGGGATGGGAGATTTAACCTTCGTGCATTTTCAGTTTCATAATATCTGAGCATTTATTATTTAAGCTTAACTAGCTTAAGTAGATAAATGTGATCCTACCAAAACATAAATGTAATAAAGGCCAAGTTCACATGTGCCACCAAAAGTAGTGATACCTATCTAAAAACGTTTACACTTAGACCAGTGTATCGCCACTTAATGCGTTTTAAACCCTGAACAAATATCAACATAATGTAGGGGTATTTTTTATCCGTAGACATTTTTGATGTGTGTACGAGTATAAGAACTCTATTATTTACATAGATAAAAAAAGGAACCGGATAAGAACTCTAATATTTATTAATAATATCTAATATTTATTATTATTATATATATATATTATTATTTTTTATGTGATTCCATATATATTACGAGTATATGAGTAAGAGCAAATAACAAAAGATTTGTTCTAAATCAGCGATGCCTACACGGGTTTGGTTCTAGTTCAGGGCATCATGAATAAAACATGCCCGTTTGACAGTTACGCGGGCGCCGCCGGGCGGGGCGGGGGCTCCCCAACCCTTTCCCTCTTTCGCAGACGATTTAATAAATGTGCTCCATTCTTCTCCACCTCCCCTAAGTTTTTTGTGACACTTCACAGGGAAAAGGATTGGGGAATAGTTATTTATTTCAGTAACCATACTTAAATAGAGTTATTCGTCTTGATCGTAACATTAAGTTGCCCCTGCTTGTACTCGTAAGTACGCCTCTTGGTAATTTAAAACAATAGGTAGTTATTTGTGCAACACTTTGGTCTCTAAAGTGGGGTTTTTGCCGCGAGTGCTGATTTTGAATCCCGACTATCCCGAGTAAGCGAAGATTCCGTAATTGAATTGCGGGCGTTGCGAGTGATTCTACATTAGCATCTTATCAAATTCAAACACACAAGATGCTAATAACTTTAGTCTCGTGAGACACATACAACTTTACCTTAACGTAAATAAAGACAAAATTATAAAAATTAAAGCACACGTAAGTATATTTGTAAAATAGACCATATATAAAAGCCAAATATTGCAGATTTGCAAATCAAAAGTAACTTTTAATTGGAACCAATATTGTTATGTTAGTGAATAGAGTTTGAGTATACGCTACGGTTTCGGCCTTCTTACCTGTGGATTGTGACAGGAGATAATGTAACTAGGGGCGGCATGAGGGACTCAGGAAATAGACGAGAGAGACCAAGGATCTGAGGTATGTTTCAAGTTTAGGGTCTCCACTATACACACACAGATTTTAGATTTAATTTGGATCGAATCCTCAATACATCCTTCCGCGACCGTATTCGACCTCGACCCGCCGCGTCTTTATAATGTAGTGGGGTCGGCTCCTAAATCAGTCAAAAACGTGGCCGCGTTTCGCCGAAAACAATGTCCAGTGTAAAGCTGAGGTCCCTGTACTTTTAGAAAAGTGGCTAAGTATGTTTCGCGACGTCCCGTCTATTCTGGAACACTTATCAATCATTATGAAACTGCAATAAACATAGATCTGTTTTCGTATTAGCAGGGCGTAATGCCATACATTTCTCTATCATATTTGAATGTTCCTCGCGCGAATAACAAAGGACATGTTCGTCTTTGTATTCTGCAAGTTCAATGACAGTAATTTGTTAGAATGGTTCTGGATGGCATTAACAGTTAGATTTAAGTAATAGTTCGTTCGTGCGGCCTGCTCCTTTAATTCCAATAATGAGGATAACCTGCAATAAAAACATTAGGTACCTACATGAGTAATTAAAATTCACGACATACAAAACGTAAGGTTGTACTTATCCATTTTCATTACAAAAGGCCGATGCGAGGAATTAACTATATACAGTACACATGCAGTACAAATATAATGTACATAATTAGGTACATGGTGACCTATCACAATTCCGAAACAGTTTCCCTGCTGTTTCGGTTGTCCGAATTTTCATAAGTTACCTACTCTATTATAAAACAATGAAATTTCATTATTCAGAAAAAGACATAACAATCACATTTAGAACTTTAACAGGGCTTTGTCATTTTCCCCAAAAACGACGGACGGTCGGACGAACGAGCGAAATCGCAGCCGCGAGTTTAAGTAGTCCCGTCACAGCGAACAAAAGACATTTTAGCGCGTGCATTCACAATTAGGCAGCCTTATACGTTCGATCTTATCGACAGAAGCCATGCTGCCAAATTGAAAATGCACGCGCTAAAATGTGTTTTGTTCGTTCTGACGGGACTACTTAAACTCGCCGCTGCGATTTCGCTCGTTCGTTCGACCGTCCGTTGATTATGAGAGAATAACACCCCCGATGATTTGCAATTTAACGGTCACACGTTCCGAACGTTTTATTGTTTAATGCTTCTGCCGCTTCTGAGCCGTGTGGTTGCCGGGTTAGAATAGTGCCACTCCATATCTTCCCGTGGATGTCGTAAGAGACGGCTAAGGGAATAAAGGCGTATAGTACTGTTAGGCGATGGGCTTGCAACCTGTCACTAATACACTGGTAAACATCTTAGCCTAAGTGTGCAAAATGTGGTTACAGAATTATCAACAAGCTTTTAGAGTTGTTGGTAATTCTGTAGCTCTGCCTACCCCACTCTGGGAATAAAGGCGTGAGTTTATGTATGTATGTATGTACTTCTGCCCGCGACTCCGTCCGCGTGGAAATCGTTTATATCGTAGCTCCATACAAATTTTCACCCTCTATTTCACCTCCTTAGGGGATGATTTTCGGGATAAAAACTATTTAATGTCCTTGTCCGGGACTCAAACTATCCCTATACCGAATTTCATGTAAATCGGTTGGGCGGTTTAAGCGTAAAGAGGTAACAGACAGACAGACAGACACACTTTCGCATTTATAATATTATTATGGATTTGTATGGATTTTGAATTTGAAATCGAACATTGAATCAACTGGTTTCCATATTTCGCGTTTTCGTATCGAAGTGAAAGTAACAGAACAAAATGAAGTTCAAATCTTTCAAATGTTGTGAGGAGTCCCAGCACTCATCTCGGCATTAAAAAAAAGGTTTTATTATGTAATAGTTATTTGGTCTCACGCACGCAGCATAACAGAATTTTAGAGAGGTGCTCAAATGAAAAAATATTAGCTAATCAGTTAATCAGTTAATTAATTAATTAATGTACTTAAGTACCTTTTTGCACGCCTTCATAAAGTACAATGTACCTAATACATTTAGTCACTATTTATTTACATGTAGATTTGTAAATAAATGATTTTTGTATACGAAAATAGTTATTAACATTTCTAGATAAGTACCTACTCCTCTCTTTCGTTTTCTTTTTCAGACCATCAATTCCATATAAAAGGTGACGAAGAAGTTTCAACCTAATAGTCATATGTTATCGTTGTTGATTACCAAAGTCCAGAGCTTTAAAATACTTACTAATTTTGTTTGTCTTTACTTGTTTGGTTACCTACTACCCCGCTGACAACGGTACCTATATCAGGAAGTTCAACCAGACGTGTATGGTTCTATAATCTCCACCCTGAGCCCTGTCAGTGGTGAACGTTATGTCGCCGATATACGAGTAGAAGTCTCAGGCGGAGGCCGACGGCGCGGGGTGCTGCGCAGTGCGGCGGGCGGCGCCCCGGACGGCTAGCGCGGGGCAAACGCACACCACACCAGGATCTCTTTGGATCGCAACCCTTTATCCGAAGCCCAAGATTAAATATTTGAACTTGTGAACTATACCTACTGGCCCGCAGAACTAAGTATCACACTATTAATAAAAATTTCATAGAAAGTGTGTTACTTAGTTATGCGGGCCAGTGTATTTCAACAAGTAGTAGGTATGTACATAGATTAGATAGTAAAGATACTCTTATCTGGAATTGTTTTGCTATTATCACTTGGAGCGTAGTGAGTTTGTTCCTTATAGAATTCAGATGAACATACTAAAAGTTCTCGAATATGACCTGAATATATAGCTTACCAAACACCCGCGAGAACTTTTAGTGTGTAGGTACTTACATCACACCTTCAATATTAAACTGTAACAATATTCTACTACATTAATTATTTCCTCTGGTTTTTTACTCAATAACTTTTATTTTTTGACTGAAACCAAGACATTCAGTTACTTGACATGTAAAGACCAAAATCAGCTGTAAGTGTTTCCGCACCCCAAATTTGGTCGATTAACTCCGTTGGCTAGGTTGTGCGGGCTTATTGTACGTAAATTACCTTAATTAGTACTGAGATACCAGAGAAAGTACGAGTATAATTGTAATTCTCTTAAGGACAAGATTTATTTATCTTTGGTAGTTTTGTATCTTGCTGTGTATTTTCCCTAATATTTCAAGGCTTTGTAATTAAGTATTAACCCTTGATTATAAAAGTAAGCATAAATAAAACAATTAATTTTTGGCACCTGGAAGAGCCTAGCAGACATCAAAGTTGTTTATGCACTGTAAACATCATCAAAAGAATAAGACATGATTAATGACGCCGAGTGACTCCGTATTCCTTCTCATATACGACTACGAAACTTTCCCTCTCCTCCCCATAATTTTAGATTCCCTCTGAGGATATTTTTTCCCGCGAAGGTTAAAAAGGGATAGGTACTGTTAGAGCGGGACGTCTATAAAATCCATACTTATAATATTTGCAGCCTCCGCACTCAACACTCACACACGTTTGCTCCGATTTAGCACTCCTCGGAGAGTTTCGGACGTTGTACATGGTGTAGAGAATTCATCTTACACTGCAATACAATGTAATCATTAAATTAAGTGACAAGGCTGCCTTAAAATAAACAGAGTATATCTTTATCTTATTAACAGTCATCGGCTTATCATATTGCCGATATTCCCTCTAAATTGGAAGTCCCTAGGTCCAGCGGTGTAGGCTGTGCGTCGTCTGTCAGTCAGAAAGGCACGCAGTCCCGGAAGAGTTTCGTATGCATCGTATAGTAGTTAGTGTTGCTTTGAAACACAGAGCAAGGTGAAACTATTATAAACTTAAAAGTTGGTACCTACTATACTGTGCGTATCTATGAACTGAATAGAAACTGCTAATGACTAATAAACAAGTTCCCCGCTTTCGGAAGATGTTGCAATCGTCATGAGATAACTCGCGGGATTATCCTTAGTGTATATATAGTAACTGCGATTGTTTAAAAAACTGCATCATAGAGAACCTTCTAGGTATATTCAACATAATATAAAATAGCATTTAACAACGTTATGAAACTTACTTAAGAAACCCTAAATCCGTTTGCTTGGTGACTGCACTGCTACCACTGCTGGTAACGCGCGCCTATATCCACTTCCTAACTTCGCGTAAAGTAATATGCGTACTTTGTATCAGGACGAGGCATCAGGGAGACCTACTAATAGATACGTAGGTATAAAGAATCTTAAAATGAGTCAATCAATACACACTAATATCTGTAAATTGGTACACGCTAAGTGTACCTACTGTCGTCGAAATTTACCTATTAAACGTTAGACCTATATATTTCCTTCGAAAATTAAGAATGGACATAGATCGGGTATACAAAGCAATCGTGCAACTCATTAGGTGTCAACTAGATGAGTTGGCATCTATGTTGAGGGATGATATTCCTCCAGATAAAAATAACAACTCTCTTGATCTATTTATTGAATATAAACTACCGCGCCTGGTCTGCGTTTTCACATCAAAAGTAGGTAGTTGGTAGTTAACATTGTTTTCGTCATCAATACATAGTATAAAACAAAGTCGCTTCCCGCTGTCTGTCTCTCTGTCCCTATGTATGTTTATATCTTTAAAACTATGCAACGGATTTTGACACGGTTTTTTTTAAAAGATAGAGTGATTCAAGCGGAAGGGTTTTATGTATAATAAATTCTGTTTTATGTACTGGTCAGAAAACTCACATAAACCGAAGCGAAGCGAGGGTGGGTCGCTAGTTAGGAATTTGAAGAGAAAAATGACGACACGGGTGAAGCTCTCGAATATTGATCCAGAGGAAAAACTGTGATCACGCTGTATCCGCGGCCCCTGCACACAGGCGCGAGGCCCGAGGCGCGCTCGGCGTCGCGGCGCTGCCGAAAAAATCTACGATGCCATAAAAAATCCCCGTCCATTCGCTCCTACAATTTTTACCCGTTTTTTCCCCTCCGAGGGTCGCCGGTCGTCATGGCAACGGGGAGCACGCCCCCACCTCTCATATATAGATCCACTAAAAGCTGCGTCAATAATTTTTATGGCAAGTGAAAGCGTCGGATCGGTGAGTTTTTACGACTGGTTAGAAAATTCGTGACAGTGTTTTCGCGTTTTGAATAATTTAAAGCTTAGATATTTGACTTCATGGATGTAATTTAAGGCACTCTACTGTTTAAACTGTAAAATATAAAACAACAAATAAAACAAAAATACAAAAGATTGCACAAACGCCTTTGAAAGATCTCTTTCTGTGAACCTTTGACCGGTTGCAAATCAATTGAAAATATCAAATAGCCACAGACTGAAATACAAAAAAGGGTGTAGAATAAATGTATAATCTAAACTAGATGTAGGTAGTTTTAGCTTTATGACTTTGACCGTTTGACATACAGATAGACCGCCAAACGGACATATAGCTAAACTATAAGGGTGCCTAGATTGACGACGGAACCCTCAAAAAGGGTAGAACCCTGTATAATTTTAAATAATTTGTGTAAGCAGTGGCTCCTACCGTAGCAAAAATCTTACCCTTAACCGAACTTAACGGCCGCGTTCCGTGTTATCAATGTTATCATTCACTCTCTCTAAAATCGTCACCTACTTTTTATTTCAAAATTAAGTACTGTGTCTCATGTCTGTGGCACTGTAGCTCTTAAACCGATTTTAATGCAGTTTTTTTATTTGAAAGCAGTTTTTTTGGCGGTGGTTCTTAGACAATGTTTTATCAAAATCGGTTCAGCCGTTATGGAGATATACAAGTTTTAGGGGGTTAAAAGCCCCCGATTTAACGGCGCCACATACTTTAAGAGCTGATGTCTCTTAATCAGCCTAACCAATTTTCATGAAATCTTGCTTTCTGATAAGAAAAACCGCATCCAAATCGGCTCATCCGTTTAAGAGCTACGGTGCCACAGACAGACACTCAGATACATAGACATAGAAATACACGTAATAAACTAACACCCCTATTTTTATTTATTAGTTATTTACCCACTATTATTCATTTCATGTCTTTAAAGAGACGTTGCTAGCTATAAGTAGTCATATTGTTTATTTGGCAAAGTTTAAAAAGAATACAATTTAAAATTGTATTTAAAATTTAAAAAACCCCCGTCTCAAAACAGTCTGTAAAGAAAAACCTCTAAAAAGTATATAATTATGAGTATTGGCCCTATAAGTTTGATTATAAGTAGCTATTAATATTTTGATTCAAGCGTCGCCACGTCGGGGACCGCTAAGTAGCTGGGGTATTTTATATTACTTATTTAGTTTAGTCCCCCGAGGTTTTTCTTTACAGACTGTTTTGAGTCAGGGGGTTTTTTAATATTTTTTTTATTAACGCAAACAATACTTTGGGTATAAATCGGTTGGACGTTTCTTATTTGGTTGTATTTCTACATGTGGCTACTTGAAATTTTCAATTGTTTTACAACAAAGGTTAGCTGAAAGAGATCCTTTAGAGGCCTTTGTAAAAACTTTTGTATTATTGTTTATTTTGTTGTTTTTTACTTTCCAGTTTACATATTAGTGTTAATTAGGATACACCAAAAAAATAACCTTTACATTTTTATTTGAAAGAATGGCGTTTTCTACTATGTATCTTATATGAAGCATTTCATGATTAAGAGTGTAATTTAAAATAATTAATCAAATAAAATTATCCTCACCTACTTACTGTCCAAAAATGATGTCATAAAATGAGTATCGTCTAAGCTTCCGAAAAACTTTTTTTACTATCTGTGATCAGTTTTTAAAGTCATAAGTGTCATAACATAATAGACGAACGTCATTCAAACATAATGTAAACAAACCATCGCAATACAACAAATTAGTTATTTCAGATTATTTTAAGCATTCGGTTATTGCTTATTACCTAGACCCTAATTAATGCAGAACCTCCTGCATGACCCTTGTTTCCAGAGTAGATTCGCTGAACACAATCACATTCAATTTATTGGTAGGAAATTCCATACTTCCAATCATGAGTTTCTATAATAAATGTTGATGCCATCGTTTTGAATCTCTTGAAAACCTCAACACACAAATTATTAACATTCATCACACACATAACTCAAAATAGAAATGGCCTCTTCTCATTAATAATATATTTATTTGATCATAATTTTGACATGACACCAGCTGTCTTCGAACGTAGGTCTCAGCTAAATATCTAAATTGTACTCGTACTTATAAAATGAAATATTGGAGAGGTGTCTTCTCCCAAAAGATACTTTGCCTTGATATGAGTTTCCCAAAACACTCGTTCCGTTTTCTGTGACCCAAACACGAACGTGTAACATAAATAAATGAAGGCAATTTAAACATAAAAAAAGAGACTTGATTCTTACGTTAATGGATTGCCGAATAAGCTTAATACGTGTAGAGTACAGTTTTTGATGCTACCAATAACCTCGTACCCCTAGCGTGGTTCCTTTTACTGATGTGAATGGCCACAAATATTGCGTAGGTCTTTGAGCGGCGATCAGATAAATCAGGATTTCCTTTCGGATGTCCTAAGAAACGGGTCGGAAGCGGTTTTGAGCTTACTGGTGTCATGAGAGACGGATCTTTTGGGATACGGGTGCTATGATAATCGCGTGTTTTGACGTACTGATGCAATGAGAAACGGGTCTTTTGGGCATACGGGTGTCATGGGAGACGGATCTTTTGGCATACGGATGCGATAAGAAGCGGGTTTTTTGGCCTATGGTCATTTAATGAAAGTGTTATTTTGGAAAAGGATGTTTTGGGAAACGGACAGAACGATCCGAACCCCTAATGTATGAGTTAAGTCGACTTGTACCCTTTTTCACTAGGATGCTGGGGCAGTGGGGGCATTATCGTTTTGTGTAACCAATATTTTTTATACGTTTCAATATTCTCTGATGCCATGTTTTAAAAATATCTTGTATATACGTTAATTGAAAGGGTGGTGGAACAGCATGGTATAATTTTCAACGCAACGCAGGCAGGTTCGTCGACAAAATCTTCTTAGTACCCACTAAGAGACTTAGTCCTGAACGCGGGTAGAATGTTGTTTGGTTTTACATCTTGCGTTAGTATTTTCTCAAATTAAGTTCAGTTATCATAAGAATTATAGCTTACAAAATTTTTGTAAATTGATTACTTAATATTTGAGTTAAAAAGCAGAAGTCTCGGTTTTTTAAATTTCAAAGTCAATTGAGCTACAATTTAATTAATCAATACCAAACCTATAGCTGCTTATCTGTTATCGCGGTGCGAGTAGACGAGAGTCGTAGTAATCTACATAATAGTACGAGACGTGGCAAAGTTGAGATATATCATGTTGTTTCCATTAGATAATTGTTCACGGACGAACAAACAACTCCCGGTAACTTAATATTTGGAGATCAATTATCCATAAGAAGTGTGTATTTGCTAGCTCCGAGAAATAACGGGATTAGGAAAACAATATTCGATCTTCCGTTTGTAATGAGCTCTAAGTTGTTAAGTGTTTCAGGCAGCTCAACAATCTACATCTTTCACCTCCTTACAATATACTAGCTGTTGCCCGCGACTCCGTCCGCGCAGAAAAATAAAACATGGCCTCTGTTACTCAGGTATACTGTAGCATTCTAATGGTGGAAAACATTTTGACTTTTGGTCCAATAGTTTTCGAGTTTTCGAGTATTTGTTACAAACATATAAAAACACAAATATTTCCTCTTTAGTATTAGTGTATAAAGATGATCCCTGAAGCTCGCTTAGGGTTGGGGACAGGGATTGTAAAACCGGTTAAATTTAGTACCTGTATAAAAATTGTCAAACGATTACTGCAAAAAAAAAAACTACCCGTATTCGAATTAGAGGTAATGTTGTCATTCCGCTTTTGTCTTTTTCACTATTTACAGTATTCTTTACCTCTATTTAATACCGGTATTCGTTGCTCTTGATAGATAAGGTGTCAGGGAGACATTATGACTGAAGCACAACAAATATGTGTAACGTAACTCAATAACATTGTTGGCTAACACTGATTGAAATGTCTGCTAGTACTGAACAAATAAATTGATTTTCGAAAACGTGAGGGAAGTAATATTTATTTTATTTTTATTTTTATTTTTTAAGGAAAACAAACAGCTTACATTATACATTAATATAACAACAGAGGTGAGTTATTCATAAGCCAACAAAGCTAGCAACTTATATTAAATCATGCACTGCTTAAAACAGTAACTCTCTAGACATGGATTGGAATGAAATAGTTTTCATAACTTACGATAAAAGGTAGGTAGGTTAAACGAACTAAAACTAAAATTTCGATCTTAGGAGTACGTAGGCGGGGTACGAGAGAACTCCCTTTTTAAAATTTTGTCTTTAAACTAAATATGAGCAAAAAAAGAAAAAAAAAGCATTCCGATTATCCACAAATTGGTAATATAATATTCACGATAAAAACCACATGAAAATCTTGTATATTATAATGTATTGTGAAGCAGAACCATAAAATAATAGATGAAAGATCAAATGGCACGTCAATGACGTCACGATCAAAATGAAAAGGACAAACCGATCATATGACAGAATGGTAATCTTTTCGGTGATTGTCATACTTCAAAATTAGAAAACTTGCTTGTTTGGACACTGACAGGTATTACCGGTAATGGTTTTATTGGTTAACTATCAAATAGAGGTAATGTTGTCAATTGTCGAAACCGCTATTACATTTGAATACCGGTTTTGATTATACCGCTTATTAGAGCTTTAGTGATATAAATACCAAAATGGAATTATAACCGGTTATACCTTATTTAAAACCGGTAGTAAGAATACCGGTAGCGATCCCTGGTTGGGGATCTAAAATGGCTGGAACACGACGGCTGCAGCTGCTAAACTAAAAGTACCTAACTGAGGAAGACGACTCTGCAATTGGGATATACACCAAAAAAAATAACTGCTTGCTTTTACATTTTTATTCGAAAAATAGCCTTTGCTAAGGATCTAATTTGAAGTATTTAATGATTAAAAGTGTTTTTTTTTAAATACTGTTTCAAATAAAATGAACCTCGCCTACTTACTGTGCAAAAATGGCGGGACTATTTGGAAAACCGGGTTCCGAATCGGTTACGACAAACACAAAAAACTATCTCAAAACGCAATATGTATGAACTAATGTTCTATTTAAAGTATATTTGGTGCTGTCTTAGATGATTTTTAGTAGGTATAAACACCTGTATTTTTAGTCACCTGTATTTCGGGAACTTATTAAGTCTACTTAGTCGTTATAGTTTTTCTTTTAAATCCGTTATATTCGCTTTCATTGAAGATATTTTTTAGATTTTTAGTATTTGTAATATTAGATGTAGGGGGGGGGGGATGTGACTCTGGCGCTTTAAAGCTTAAGATAAGATAAAAAAAGATAAAAGATATTTATTCAGTAAGTAGGCCGCACGGGCACTTTTACACGTCATGAATCTACCAGCGCTTCCCAAGAGGAGACCACTGCCGAGAAGAAACGCCGCAAGAAACTCAGCAGTCAGTCATTTTTTAAACATGTTACAATGGTAGTACTTAATCTAGCATTATATAAAGCAATAAATATTAAATTAAATATAATATCAAATAGCAAATAGCATGCGTAGTTCAGCAGGAAAACATGTCAAAAATATTACGAGAGAGACAAGGGGGGGAAGAGAGGAGAGGAAAAAAAAAAACACAGGACAACCAAATAAAAGTTTGATATGCTTTCCCACATCAACGGTGTCCCCTAGACAAACAACTTTGCAATTTTACAAATTATTAATGACTAAGTTTCGGGTTTAGGCCAAGCATTTTTATCTGTTAGATAGTCCTCAACCCTATAGTACGCTTTAGATATTAACGACTTTTTTAAGTAATTTTTAAGTGCTGGAAAGGGTAATGTTAAAGCTTCGTCAGGTAATTTGTTATAGAAATGAATGCATTGACCAACAAATGATTTATATACTTTACGGACGCGGAATTTTCGGATAACAATTTTATTTTTATTTCTTGTATTTAGATTATGTACATCGGAATTTTTGGTGAAAGAATTTAAATTTTTAATAACATAAATAATATTCTCATAAATAAATTGAGACGCTACAGTTAAGATGTGAATTTCTTTAAAAAGTTCTCTTAAGGAGTAACGGGAATTTAAGTTATAAATAGAACGAATAGCCCTTTTTTAATACTTAATATTTTATAAACGGATCCAACGACACATTCACTATGGTGTAGACGAGAAAAAAAAAGCGGCCAAGTGCGAGTCGGACTCGCGCATGAAGGGTTCCGTACCACTATACATCTAAATAAATGTATTTCTTTATTCTTTATTATATTGGAGTGGATTGAATGAAAGGTAAAATGCGGTTTACGATTTATAACGTATTAAAAAAAAACTAATTATTAGATCTCGTTCATACCAATTTTCGGTGGAAGTTTGCATGGTAATGTACATCATTTATATTATTTTTACATTTATCATTCCCTTATTTTAGAAGTTACGGGGGGGGGGACACACATTTTTCCACTTTGGAAGCGTCTCTCGCGCAAATTATTCAGTTTAGAAAAAAATTATATTAGAAACCTCAATATCATTTTTGAAGACCTATCCATAGATACCCACACGTATGGGTTTGATAAAAAAAAAATATTTGATTTTCAGTTCTAAGTATGGGGAACCCCAAAAATGTATTGTTTTTTTTCTATTTTTGTATGAAAATCTTAAAGCGGTTCACCGAATACCTACTTACAAAGTTTCCACAGTATAGCTCTTATAGTTACGGAAAAAAGTGGCTGTGACATACGGACGGACAGACGGACGGACGGACGGACAGACATGACGAATCCATAAGGGTTCCGTTTTTTGCCATTCGGCTACGGAACCCTAAAAACCACACGTTGCGTGTACCGGACTGCCTCCGGTTCGAGAACGGTTACGCAACAACGACCAACAGGCCCTAACTTTTATTGGCCTTCCAAGCCCTTCGTAGAAACTTTAGCGACTGACTCGTGGACCCACTAATTATGTCCCACTGCTATTCGCTTTTGTCAGAAATTCGTCAGAAATCATTTTTATTCTGCAAATGTAGGTAGGAGCCAGAACTATGAGGGCAGGACTCCGTCAAATAGCAGTGGGAAAAGGACTACAGGGTCCGGCGTAGAAACTTCCAGCGCAAAAAAAAATCCTGCATTTCTGCTGTTGAAAACCTTAAAAATACATACAATGCTATGTAGATCTTGGATTAAAATTATGTAGTTCTTTACCCGCGAATTAAGTAAGACACGCCCAGAAACGCCTCTAACCATATCTAAAATTAAATAAAAAGAACACTGTCAAATAAAAAACTCCCCTCAGCTTTTTTAGTTCAAACTCTCCGATTGGCTGTAAGCCCCATAAAAAAGATAAAGACGCGTGTTACGTGCGCACGCGTTCCACCATACACATTTAAATAGGGAACGCACGCGTTCATTTGCCGCAGGACTTTAGGGAGATGCCACTTATTATTATTAAGAAACCAAAATAAAACAGCCCCTCGAGCTTCCTCTGACTCTAACGTTAAATATCTGTTTAAATTTGAGCGCTACGTTGTTTAAGGTATCGCGTTAAATTGGATTTAGTGCGTAAAAATACTCGCGTGCTGAGAAAAACTGTACAATAAAATGTAGGAAGTATTTTATAAATAGAAACGTTGATGCTCCCCCTTCCGAGTTAGGGGAGTGCTGGCTTGATATATTGCTAGAGTTACTCGGGATTTTAATAATACACAGCGTGTGTTAGTTTACTGAGGCTGTAAGATTTGTCAATACGGCGTTTGTGGGCGCTATTTTAGGCTAGGCACGTGTCGTTTTCCTAACAAGTAGCTACAAAAACAAATAGTGAGGCTCCAGTTTCTCCTTAACGGCTAATACTTACTTCTTAATCTTTTGGTTCAGTTAATCTTTGAGTGATTATTTGTTGGTATTTGTAATAGAGAGGATGCCACTTTGATTACTTAGTCTTTTTTTTACGATATGTTTTGACCGTGATCCCCGAAGCAGCAAGTCCGGTTATGAAGCGGACTTAGCGCCATCTGTAAATCATAGACGCTTGATTTTTAACCGACTTTAAAAAGGAGGAGGTTCTATGTTCCACTGTTTGTTCTTTTTAATGTATGTTCACCGATTTCTTTGCAATTGTAGACCGATTTATTAAATTATTTTTTGGTTTGAGAGAGTATACTTCCGAGGTGGTCCCATTGTCACCAAATTTTTACCCTTACGGTGACAAATATTTAACATTGACTATTATTATTGCTTTAACTAGATGAAACAATTGAATGATCATTACTCACACGATTCTGAGCCCGGTTAAAACCGACAATTTATTATTATGGACCCGTATCCAATTTAAAACAACGCGCGGCCGCATGGAGCCATTAGACATGAGGGGGAAACATACCTACATTGTTTTGAAACGGAGAACACGAGAGGGGAATCTTTGCGGAGTAGAAAAAACAGTTTAAAAATAAAATGAAAATGTTTAAAAGGGAGGGCGCGGCGCGTGTCATGGCCGCTTATTTATTCCCGCGGCAGTTGTTCAGCTGCCGCGCGCCGCCGCCCCGCCGCCCCGCGCTCAAACACATATGGCATATTTAAAAAATATGCACATCGCGGAGCAAAATCTACTTAAGCGGGGTCCGGACCGGAACACCTGCTATCACAGCCAATATTGTAAATGCTGTATTATCTATTACATTTTTAGCCACCGGTTTGCTACCCACCGGTTTGATAAGCCTTTTTTTTTGCCGTAGCTTGGTTATAGCTTGAGCCTTGGGACTTGGGATTGGATAAATGGAATAAAATACATAGTTTCCAAAGTAAAAAATGCTAAACAAGTCGGCGAATTCCTACACAAAGTACACAAGGATCGGGCCCATTTTTATTTAAAACTAATATCGGTAAGGTTAGGCGGGGAAATTGCGTCTGAGGGGCTATTGTAACATTTCACACTAAGACGTGTTCTACTTTTAAAATTAGTCTAGTATAAATAGTTACCATAGCCCCTCAGATGCAATAACCTCGCCTGACCTTAGTTAGAATTTATATTGATTGACAAATAAGAATATTCACTAATTGAAATATGATAACATGAGATAACTCTTTAGTAGGTAAGTATGATATCATAAGTAGATTCCGTCGCCACTGAGCACATCGTAACATAATAGTGTGCTCAACAATATCTGAACGCACTCTGTTAGGCGTTCAGATATTCTTGAGCACCTTCCTTGTATACTCCAATGTATCTGATGTCGACTGCAGTTTGGTGGTAATTATATATGTTTCCAAATATAGTTATATACTTATGTATTTGACACTAGTTAAGGTTGCTCTGCACTTGTGACAAGAAACAATAAAATGTAAGATATGATGTCTGCTTGATGCAATCTCTATACAGGGTGAGCGATCTAAATGGGCCAATGAGGGGTAAATTTGAAACTACATATAAGTAAGGGACAGGATAAAGGCTTCGATTTTCAATTAAAATAAATTGAAAGATATTTAAAAAACTCTCATACACAAACAGGAATCGAAAGCACTCAAACCTCTGCCGATAATCGATATTTGTTTTAATACAGTGATTGAGTGTGGGTCAGAACATATTTTTTTATGGAACCCTGGTTTCTATAAGTAACTTTAAATAGAGAATTAGTCGCACTTGTTGTTTTTTGAGATTGTTTTGTGTAGTTACGACTCCGGACCTACACACTGAGCATGGTCAGACATTCTCTTGGCAATTTTTTTTTAAATTTAGAATTTAGTGATCAATTGTCATAATATGCTTTTATTAAAATAGTTCCACTTCTCAATAAATAATAAACTTTACGATATTGTAAGTTTTGAACTCGCCACAAGCACTAAGTATAGGTAATAATCGAGATATCTTGTCACCACCCTTGAAATGTACCATTGACAAGTTCCGGTGGCCATTTGTGGTTTTCTTCATCAGTTCCACTTCATTCAAAATGATACTTTCTGAATTCAAATGCTGGTTTGGTTACTGAATGTATTGACATCTTAAATGTATGCGAACAATATTTAAGGAGTTGCCTTAATAAGGAAAAAGCATGGATTTTTTAAATTGCAATTTCTCAACAAAATATAAAAATTCGTAAAAGAGATCACCAAAAGTGAAATAAAAATTAAAATCGGCTGATAAAAATTGATGAATGATACAAGCATGTTAAATTGCTAACTAGAAAGCGATTTGACAGAGAGATCCGATATGCACTGTGACGTGTGTGACGTCATGTTAACAGGTCGGCCATATAAACTCCATGTGAAATTCTGTTTTGCTAGGAAGAGATAGGAACAAATATTTTTCGGCTTATAATTTGGTTATTTTATTAGCTCTTCAAAAAAAAATGTTGTCCTCTGTTTATTACATGAGTCAGCTTTTATTGAAGCTGTGAAAAAAAGTCATGAATATTCCCTATACCCCATCAGATTCCGACTTGGTGAAAGTGACACCACCTCAAGAGCCAAACAAACAGTTTTATTTTTTAAATCGGTTGAACATTAAGACTGCGCCCAGCGTACGCCGAATGTACAGTGGCGCCCTCATTACTTTTATTGTGTTTTCTAATAAACTAAAGTATTTTCTTAAAATTGAACGGTTAGTTTTTGTACTACAAATGAAAATAAGTACAACTTAAATGGTATATCACATATTTTAATTACAATTTACCTTCGAGTTATCAACTTAACGGAAAAAAGTGGCCACCTTTTTCCGTTAAGCTGACTACTCAAAGGGTAATTGTTATTAAAGTTTGTTACGTATTCCATAAATTGTGTTTTTACTTGCACTACAAAATCGTATCGTCGGATTTCAAGGAAATTCTTTAGTTAATTAGAAAACACAATAATAGTAAAGGGGGCGCCACTTGACGCTTGGCGTTTGCTCGGTGCAGTCTTAGGGCAAAACACGGTGAACAATGTGAAGATTAATTTAAAAAAATAAATGTTTATCCTCGGTACCATCGGCGGTACGATAGAGTCCAACATAGAACCTCCTTTTTTGAGGTTGGTTAAAATGGATTAAATCCCGGACGCAGGTCTTATGTTTTCTTGCCATCCGGTCTGGCTTAAAAAGCTAACAAACTCTCGAGGTAACCTCGCGCTGTATGCCTAGTATGGCCGAGCGGAAAGTTTTACACGTAATGGCGGTTTAATTGCCTGGAAAGTAATTACAAGTATTAATTACAGTAGTCAGTAATTAAGTATCATTTTTGTTTAAAAGTATTCTTTTTTTATTGTTTTTAATGGATATCATATCAAGCATCTCCGAGCCCTGGCAGGATTAAGAGCGAGCTGCCACGCCCCTCGCGGTTGAGGGCGGGGCTTTAAAACACGCGGCTCATTTTTTAATAATCAATCTAAAACACTACTTATTCACGCTTTAACGGTTTTTCTATGGGTTTCTTTACTCATCGAGTCCCTAATTAAAGTACACAATATTATGTTGAGTGCCGTAATAGTTAGTAGATTTTTCTAGTTTTTAGAGTTCTGCATCACCATAATGTTAAAAATATACCACTTACGGCGAGACTTCAGGGTCTGTCTGTCTGTATATAACAGCAGTTTTTCTCAGCTACCACAAAAGCTTAACTTTAAATAGGCAGTTGCAAATTCTGTACAGATAGAAATTATTAATTTTGACATCCAACCAATTTTATTCTTAGTTACACTTAGGTACAGTGAATTAATGAACCAAGTTTTTAAATTATATACAACCAGGGACCCGCCCTCGTTTCTCTTCGGTTTATGTAAGTTTTCTGTAACACCCGTTCATAAAACAGAATTTATTGTACGTAAAATCCATCCTCTTGTATCACTCGATCTATTAAAAACATCAAAATCCGGTGCGTATTTTTAAAGATCTAAGCATACATAGGGCCAGACGGACAGCGGACTTTGGTATATATTTACTATGGAGTGATTAATCTCTGTTAGAAACATAGTTTTCATTTTGTCTCTCTCTCTCTGTATGTACGCTAATACTTTTCAAACTTCACAACGGATTTTAATGTAATATTTATCAATAGATACGGGTGTTACTGAAAACTCATAAAAATCGAAGCGAAGCGAGGGCTGATCGCTAGTTTCTTATTAAATAAAAGCTTCATTTTAAACAGGAATGCATTGTTCCTTAGGTACATATTTCAAACCCGCTTACGACATCCACGGGAAGAAATGGAGTGGCACTATTCTAATTCGGCAACCACACGGGACTAGAAAAAAAGTAAATAAATGAAAAACAGTGACATCCTCCATACTCGACTTAGATCTAGCAATCTTTGTAACAAGAATACGCAATGTACAATACAATATCATCTAATACATCTTATAATAATAATACATATATTATCTATTACAGAAAAAATACTCATGGATTTGTACAAAAAAAAAGGTTGCAAAGCAAACTTAGTACAGCGGTAGCTAAAATAGTCTATAGGTATAACAGCAAAAAGTAAAGAAATATATTATCAGTTACGGTTAGTGTTGGTTTACTCTAAAGAGGTTCAGCCACAGGCATTATGTTTCTAGCATTTTATACGAATGAGAAGGTGCAGAACCCTCTGTGCTTAAGTTCGACTCGCGACCGTATGTTAACATGCGATATTGTTGCACCCGCATCAAAACATTACCAGCGCCTGCCGAAGCCGGACGGATGGGAGATCTTTGCAAAGCAGATGCGTCACTGATAACGGTTACAAACTATACGAGCACTAACCACGTACGAGCAAAATTACAGATCCAATTAATACACCAAAGAACTCCCTAAAACTCAAATTAATAGTAAGTAGGTAATACTCATGCCGAATGCGAAATTCTATGGTGTTAGTGTTAACGTCCGACATCCAAAGTTGGTACCAGTCATGTACCTACTTCCGTATACTACCTACTCGCTTTGCTTGTAAAATGACAAGGGATAGCGCAGGCATCAAATTTAAAACTTCGCGGGACCCTAACCGCCTATAATCATGCTTTGTCCTTATCTGTCATTGTGACATTTGAATTTGTTAGATAAGGACAAAGCATGATTTAGCTACCCCACGGTTTTCCACGTGTATAAGTAAGGCATAGAGGCATTCCATCTTAGTCCTCAGGGTTGGCAACGCATTTGCAGTCTTAGGATTGCATTGCAGTCTTGTGAATGCGAATGTCTATCGGTCACAGTTTCCACTTACCATCAGGTGGCCTGTGTGCTCGTTTGTCTTCTCTATGCCTTAAAAAAAGGCGGTAAGAGTTAAGCAACTTCTACATTTTTTCACAATTAATTTTTCAGCCAACTGACATTTTAGCCTTTTGTACGCTGCGCTGCTGTGTTGTTTAATTTACTAATGAAAACGTTTCAACCTTAAATACCTTATACTTGTTTTTAGATTTTGGAACTGATGGTGAAATCTTGAAGAACTCCTCAACGACGAACGAATGCAACGTTATGTGATCGATCAATCAGTATTAGGGCTAGAGTTATTTATGAATTAAGTGATTGTACCCTAGTAAATAAAAAATATATGAACTAAAAAGCGAGAAACTTGTTTACAATAAAAGAACTGCTTTCAAAAAACAACTCAAAAGAGTAAAGAAATTACCGCTCTACTTGGAATAGCCGGCGACTAAAGGTAAACCACAATGCATCCAATAGTATTTCTTCAACCGACGTCGATATATTTTATGCATAATCTGTTTTTAAATATATAAGTTACAGGTCCCAAACCTTACAGGCTGTTTAAAGTAGATACACTGGCCCGCAAAACTAAGTAGGTATCACAATTACAATGAAATTTTCATTAATAGTGTGATACTTAGTTTTGCGGGCCAGTATATTTTTAACGTATAGTTTTTGGAAGCGGTGGTTTTTTCTTTTACCAGGTAAATATATTTCGATTGCAATTTTTAGATATGCTTATTACTATGTAGACTAGCACATCACTAGCAACTAATTTTATCTTAAGAACAATTTTACCGGTTGAGGCATTGGTCAAAATGATCGGTATTATATTTTGAAGGTTGAATATTTTTATACAAAAGCTACACAATAATCCTCGCATTAAACCAAACAAACACAAATTGCGGTTTTCCTCTTAGCTAAGTTTAGCACTTGAAGCTCCTTGATCGCGAAACACACTTCAGGAAAGCGACGACGTTTACATACCTAGGTAGGTCACGGAAAACGCTGAGATATCCATTACACATGTGAGCATTAGGAACGGAAGAAATCGTCTATAAAGAATATAGGTAGACGGGGCATAAGGTCATCCCTACATTAATACGGCTGTGATACTAACGCAAGCACCGCATTGTAGTCCAAGCGACCTTCCTCAAACAACAGCAGTAACTTCAAAATTACAAAAACTCCTCTTCAGCTGTGCGCCATTAAGCAGAAAGGGGGGCTTTGGGGACACATCTTTTTACAATAGCCCCTAAAATGACCAGAAAAAAAAACTCTTTTTACGAACAATGGGAATGGGATGATGCGAGGGTGGACCATCAATGATCGAGCTTTAAAAAAAGCTGTCCTAAAATAATTGTAAATTTTCTGGAAAGAGATTTATGTAGTCAGGAGCTATTGTGGTGGAATGTTATCGTCCACTAAGCAGTGTCCGGTTGCAGATGCGATCGCAAAAAATTGCTTCTGTCGTTGTTCGATACATTCTTTAGCGGCGCTCGGGCGCATGTGATATCGATAAGAGTTATTCTCAAATTCCCGTATATTATTAAATAATTGATATTTGAGTCTTAACCAATCGTAATGTTATTCAATATGTCGTAGATAAGAATACACAGAGCTTGAATACAATTATGTACGTACCTACTCGTACTTATGACCGACGAAGAATTTTGCAACGCACATTTTTAGATTACACATTCTGTATTAGCATTGGGTGTCAAGCAAAAGTCACGCTTTGAGACGAAACCTTTTTTTTTGGGTACAACGATATGTTTTTTCATCTTTTACTAATGATAAGCTCATTAATCTTGGAAAAACAATTTAAAATTAACTTATGTTTTATAAAAAAACATTAGGTAATTACTTGAGCTAAAATGCCTTTCCGCAGCAAAAACTTACTGGCGCGTACATAAACTTAGAGCCAATTTCTGAACAGAAAAAGGCAGATTTCATCAAGTTAGTTAAAGCTAAGCGGATAGGTACCTGAGGAATATGCTATGTGGTATGAAAATCTTCAACACGCTGAAATCGCCTAGAAATCGCTTGCCGGACCTAAAATACTATGAATCAGATAGAAGTAACTCTGAATCAGACACTCATAATTCGTTTTAAATGTCAAGATAAACTATTTAGTTTTTATACCAACTTGGTTTAAAGCTTTGGTATTTTTTTTTAAATAAAGGTGACTGTTGTTCATACAAATATTTCACTACAAACAAAGATTTTTCTTAAATTGCAGCAGCTAAAAGTCATTAAGCTTAATAACTATTAAACTACCAATAACATTATTAAAATTTGCGTCTTCATATATTTGCCACAATTCTAAATACGGAAAAAATACATTACCTACACTTGATTTAAGTAAGATACGAATTTAATCTGTCGAAGTAATATCAAAACACGTTTATCTCCGTTGTATCAATTTGGTACTTAGTGACTTTGGCTTGTCATCCGACGACATTTATTAATAAACCAGTCAAGAGCCTAATTGTTTGACAGTATTAAGTTCATGCCTCACAGTAAAATAACAAATGCCGCTATAAAACGCTACGCAAAGGTGCAAAAATTATTTAAAAAAAACAAAGCAACTCGGTGTAGACGCCGGCCGACCCATTCTGTTTTAACCTGTTTTTGTGGTTTGCAATTTTGCAGGAGCATTTTAAAACGAGTGACATAACTAATCGCCATGGTACGGTATGGAGCTTTCAGTGCGCCTTCACCTAGACTTGATGACTGGTATTTTTCCAAAACGATCTCAGTATAACTAGGAGCGAAGTATTTCATATCAGTTACTTTTGTTCTAAGAAGTAAGTAATTATGCCATTTGAAGGGCTCAAATGGCAAACAAACCATATCGTCCGAACCATATCGTCTTTGACCTATTATGGTATTGTTTTTAACTGGGCCGTCATTACTGTCAAATAAATAAGAGGTGTCAAAACGTTGACAATACGATAATAGCTCACAGACGATATGGTTTTTGCCGCCTAGAATGTAGACCCAAGGCACGTCGTTGGTGTTTTGACAACACCAAGTTATTTAAATAAAAAACAAGTAGTAAAGGTGATTGATATATAAAAAATAAACACTTGCACCTATTACAATTTGTTTTTCGATATTTTTGATGAGTTCATATTTTTATTTTTAAGCATGCATTTTATGACAGATCAAAATATATATTCGATTTTTTTACTCTTAGGTTGGCTGCTGAGGTGAAAAGTTGTTTGTCTCTCGAGACCAATGTTATTTACATCCCGTTTCTTCAATTCTCGTGATTCAACGTAAATTTTAGAATCCTTCACTTATAGTCGGGATTCAACACATGCAGCATACATACTATACATACCTACTCGCCTGTTATCCCAAGGTGGGGTAGGCAGAGCTACAGAATTACGTGCACCTTAAAAAGTTGTTGATAATTCTGTGATCGCATTTTACGTAAATAGTAGCGTATTAGTGACAGGTTGCAAGCCCATCCCTTAAGTTAAGAGTATTATCAAGCTGCAAATTTTCATACAAAAAGCGTTACTTTTTTTCACACCGTAAAAATAGTCAAATTTTTATTGTTTTTGGAAATGTTGTAGATATAACGAAAACTTAGGTCCGTGCGCTTCGATTTTTAAGAACTATTCCGAAGGTTAAAAGTTATTAGCACCTAAATTATTTTATTATTATTTTTTTACTATTTTTGACTTCAAAACTTTCTCTAATGTTTTTATTTTTTTAAATCAAACTAAAGTGATTTACAAAAAAAGGGATCGGTTAGACATATATTAAAGTGTACTGAATCCAATGATACCAATATTATTTCATTTCATAAAGCTTTGCGGGGTAAAAACGTTAACGCCCGTAACAATATGTCAACACCGAAATTTTGTCATTTGCCTCCAGTACCCTTACCATGAGTTACAATTACGGTACTCGCTAGCGGGTCGAATGCTCTATCCCTTGCACTCTATAAGAATACTTGCGAGGTCTGCGAGAGATAGAGCTTCGACTAGCTAGCGAGTACGTTGTAACTCATGGTGATGGTTCAGGACTTGCGACTCTCTCTATCGCACGATACGGGTCGGGGGGCAGGGGTATTGTAGTGATGTCGGAGGTGGTATCGATATTATTTTCGTCTAGGGAGGAGAAAGAAATATCGATATATCGATCGATAGTGAAAGATTCATCAATCAGGACTACACATATAATATCATGAAAAGTTACCTACGGTGTTAAAAAAAAACAAATCCCATCACTTTCATGGCCGATTATTCGAATTTTATACAACTTCTCTTAGTCTATTTTCAAGTGTAAGAAAGAGAAAGGGCTAAATTTATCTGTCAAATATGCTTTACTTGTAGGTTGTGAAACAGGCGGTAAGGGAGGTAGCATACGGCAACTTTTTGTAGCGATGCAGTCACACGTTTCGTATCGCTGTCAATTTTGCCCTCTAATGTGTGAAAGTGACAGCGATACCGAACGCGCGACTGCATCGCTTCAAAAAGTCGCCGTGTGCCCTTACATTACTTTTATGTCACCACCTTATTTAAGCAATGAGAAAGTTTTTGGCCTCGATATTTCACGCGTCAATTTTTAGGGTTCTGTAGACAAACTAGGAACCCTTATAGTTTCGCCGTGTCCGTCCGTCCGGCCGTCCGCAGGTCAGCTCAGAGACTCTTAAAAGCTGTTATTTGGCATGAATGTACCTACTGTAACTGTGTCTGATTTTTATTTTACAGGTTGCTTATTATTTGCGTCCCACGTGAGTTAGTCGAATATCTCAAAAGCTTCTCATTTTAAAAATGTAAAAAATATGACTTTCCTGTATAGATAGGTAGGTAGTATTGGAAAATCGTCAGGGAGGGAAGACGACCGATTGAAATATATAAAATTGCCCTTTTAATAATATTATTTACTGATTTAACTTTCATTCACTTGACATTGGCGAAATGACTAAACCGCTATAGACCAAAAATAAAAAGAATTAAGAGATTAAAACTGACCTATTAACACCAGAGCTTTCAAATGATGATGATGATGATGAAATTATGTTGAGCTTTCAAAACAATAGGATAAAATATTATTTTTTGGGCAACTTGGTTCTTTTATGCTACAAAAACTCCTTTTTTTTTAATTATGACGCCTTATTTGGACCACTACATACACTATATTATTATTATTAAAAGATAAAAAAGATAAAAGATATTTATTCAGTAAGTACGGTACGGGCACTTTTACACGTCAAGAATCTACCAGGGCTTCTCAAGAGGAGACACTGCTGAGAAGAATTTGCCTGCTATTTACTGATTTTTTGATAGATACATTTTAATATATTTAATACCAATCAGATTTAAACTTTAACATTTTATACTTTATTCCTGTTATATTATTGAAATGTATTTTTAGCATTAGTTGTATTTCTTTATAAATTTGTACGCCTACCGGCAATTTACAGTGATACGATACTATACATATTTTACAATCTTTTGACCTGTAAACACAAATAAATGATTGAATGATTGATTGACTTATATTTGTTTATAACTTATAACACGGTGCAAGATGACCACATAAAAGTTTCGATACGTTTTCCTATATCAACGGTGTCCCCTAGCTAGACAAGATAAAGCTTTTGCAATTGATCAAATTATTATTGACTACATATGTTTCGGGTTTAGACCATGCATTTACGAGTATATCTGTTAGATAGTCCTCGACCGTATAATACACTTTAGACATTAACGACTTTTTCAAGTAATTTTTAAGTGCTGGAAAGGGTAAATTTAAAACTACGTCAGGTAATTTATTATAGAAATGAATGCATTGACCAACAAAAGATTTATATACTTTACGGACGTGGAATTTTCGAATAGCGATTTTATTTTTATTTCTAGTATTTAAATGATGTATATCAGAATTCTTGGTGAAAGAATCTAAATAATGAATAACATAAATAATATTTTCATAAATAAATAGAGACGCTACAGTTAAGATATTAATTTATTTAAAAGGTTCTCTTAAGGAGTCACGGGAATTTCAGTTGTAAATAGAACGAATGACACTGTTTTGTAACACAAATATAGTTTATAAATTTATGTTTGTATTCTATTGATATTACAAATTTTGCCCGATAACTCTAGCCGTTTTAGAGAAAAATGGTATTTACAGATAGACGGGGCAGACGAATAGATGAAGATCAAAGTCATCTTATAACTCTTATAAGGGTTCGTTTTTCAGTAAGTATTTAATACGGAACCCTAAAAGGAAAGTAAACATGGGAGAACTTTGATCGTACGAGGGTTAGCTTTACTCTCGTCTAAACGTGGTTTTAAAAAGGAAAATAACTAATTTAATGCTATTGTATGCATTTGCCATTTGTGCTACCATAGGACAAAATTTTATGCGTGACTCCTTTTGCTATTAACGATACCTGTCTATAAGTATCAATACAAACGCCATTTATCAACCGTAATAGTAAGTTTGTTCAGCGACAGTTTTTATTTTATCTCACACTTAACTTCCGCTTAACTTGCACTTAATGTAGATCGCGATCTCGATTTGAAATTTTCTAGATAAGTAACTTGTGATGAATTCATCCGCCAATAAACTTCATACAACATTAACGGCCTGGCCACGACATTGCGCGACCTGCGGCAGCGGCGGCGGCGAGCCAAAAGCGAATGTTATAATATAAGGCGAAAGTTCTAAAGATGCCACGACCCGCCGCTGCCAGCGGCGACTCGCGCGAATTTACTCGAGCGGCCAGCGGCGGCGGCGCGCGGCGCGGCGAGCGGCGGAAACAAAGACACGGGCGCGAGGAACGCGGCCACGGCTTACAGCGGCGCGACCGGTCTTAGCGGCGGGACGCATCGGGCGGTGAATCGTGGAATAAAATTGTTTGTAACATTCGCGCGTAATAATGGACACCGAAGCTTTTATTGCAGAAATTTTAAATAGGCCTGCAATTTGGATGACGGAACATCCCAAACATAAATTAACCACGTAATAAAAAGAAATGAAAGATTTTTTTCCTGCTTGTACTTTAGGTGCGTATAAATGTTCGTCCAAGTGTTGGAGTATATAATCAAATGTTTCTACACTCATTCTAGTGTACTCGTAAAAATTTGCTTGATGCTTTCTATAGTCTTCGTACAACACTCTAAATTCACCTGACGTATAACGGACTCCTATTCAGTTCGTGCACACCTTCTCTTATATTTAAAACTAGCGACCCGCCCTCGCTTCGCTTCGGTTTATATGAGTTTTCTGTAACACCAGTACATAAAATAAAAGAATAATATACATATAAACCTTCCTCTTGAATCACTCTATCTTTAAAAAAAAACCGCATCAAAATCCGTTGCGTAGTTTTAAAGATCTAAGCATACATAGGGACAGACAACGGGAAGCGACTTTGTTTTATACTATGTAGTGATATCTCTCATGAAATATGAGCTGCTGTCGAGGCACTGAAGAGCCACTTTTGACAAAGACATTTTTAATTTTTTTAAACTCTTGGGTACGTCCCATTCGCTCGATGCCGCTAACGCTACTGTGAAGTCGTGGCATGCTCGCCGCGCCGCTCTACCTTGCCGCGCCGCCCGCCGCACCGCTCGCCGCTAAGACCAATGTCGAGGCCAGGCCGTAAGACTGCACCGAGCAAACGTCGAGCGTCCAGTGGCGCCCTCATTACTATTATTGTAACATTTTCTAATTAACGAAAGAATTTCCTAGCAATCAGACGATACGTTTTTGTAGTGCAAGTAAAAACATCATTTATGGGATACGTAACAAACTTTAATAACAATTACCCTTTGAGTAGTTAGCTTAACGGGAAATGGTGGCCACTTTTTTTCGTTAAGTTGATAACTCGAAGGTGAATTGGTATTAAACATGTGATATACCCTAAAAGTTATGTTTTTATTTGTAGTACAAAAACCTACCGACCAATTTCAAGACAATACTTTAATAATAATAAATAAATAAATTTATTGCATTGCTCACTGACTGCGATCTCTTTTTTCCTGTAAATAATCCTGTAATCTTGCTTCTAAATCGAAATCATTTCTTTAAACACCATAAAACTACACACAGAAAGTGAAAAATTATCAGAATAAAAAGTTTCGCGTCACTGATAAAGTTGGTCGTTTAGTAGTTTTGTCGTTTTTATGAGATTCCTTCAAGCCCGTTGCGAGTTCGTTCTACCAGGAAATGATCTTCTGGAATGAGGATATATTCTCGTTAATTTGCGCCATAAATCATCGGCAACGTTCAGTTTGTGGCGGTCGCTTCGGCTGAAGGGCGTCGATTGGACCTTTTTGTCGCTACATTTTAGAAAACGGCACCTATCGGATTTCAAACATTTTTGGACTTTTTGTCGTATGCGGCGGTTGTTAATAGTTTTTACGTGGTTTCGGTTGGTAACTTTTAATGTTAAGAGTTAAGAAGGAGTTTAAACAGCGCTTCTTATTGACATTACAGGACGAAAATAAATATTTATCATAATCAGAGATCGGACAAATGGGCGACATTACTCGCAATAATATGGACATGACTCCAAAGATTTTAATTAAACAAATTAAATTGCATTTATTGATTTCCTACCTGAACCTTAATCTTGATCCTTTGCAGGACAGTAATAAATTTATAATACAAAGTCGTGACTCGTGAGGAGTAGCCATTATAATTTATGTACCTACTTACTTAAGTTTGCCCCATTAAAACCGTGGATTGCGAAAGGAGCTTTTCACATCATAAGTTTATTTTAACCTTGAAAAGGAATGAACTAATCACTGAAAAATAATAAAAAAAACTGAGTACTTATTTGCTTTGATAAATCTACACAATAACAAGTTTTTGTATTATTTATTTATAACTGCTTTGCAAAGAATCAAAATTATTTTTAGGGTAAGTAATCAATTGATGTAAGTAATTTATTTTGTTAAATGTAAATGTCTTTGGAGTCATGTCCACATTATTGAGAGAAATTACGCCCATATCGTCAAATATTGACCGCCGCCCCAGTAAGGTCACCGTCAATAGAACTTGCAGAAGATGTTACAAAACCAAACGAGTTCACCATGGTTACTCGATAATCACGTATGTACTTTTAAAGATCAAGTGAGGTCTTGGCAATGATTGAACTATACACTAGATGATTATTTTCATATTATCTTTAAGATGAAATAACTATTCCTTATACGTTATTTTTAATAAAAACACGCTTGGTGAATATTTGAGGTTATGTGGCAAACAGTTGCTAATTTGTTTACATCGTTCACAAGTTCTATTGACTGCGAGTTTAAGTATCAACATTAAATGTAATTTTAACCTAGCTAAGCTGCCAATTATTGTACATACCGACAAGTTCAAGTATATTACATACCTACCTACCTAGTTATATTAATATTACCATGATAAGCTTAAAACTAAAACATCGAAACTATGAAATTAACTAATTGTCATCACGTCACTTCTTGTGCCATTTGCATACCTACCTATGTTAAAAAGTAATGACACATTACATCATATGACCTTCTCTTCTCATATAAGTATGTAAGTAAACCTTTTCAAAATCTATAATTAGGATCATAACGCATAAACTGATATTGCATACAGCCTACGCGTGAAACTTGAAGCCAAAAATAAAAGCATGTACCTACCTATTCGTAATCTTCTCGTAAGATCTGTAATAATGTCATACTCACGTCGTACTATGGTTCACGCAGGTACTACAAACACGAAGGATATTATTTTCTTTTTGACGCAAGTATCTGCTACTAGTAATAGTGCAGTCATTGAAGCATTATCGCTCCGATTTTTTTTACTGTGAACCGAATTGCATACAATTTTGGAATTAGGTTCATTTTACCTTTAACTTCAAAAGTGAAAATGATTTGAACTCCGCACCACCCTGGGGGTGGTTGCCACCACTTCTCGGGGGTGTTTGTTTTTTTCTTCAAAATAACCTCGGATATCGATAAAAGGCCTAATTTTAAGCAAAAAATCATCTATAAAGTTTTTCGAAAAATCCAACACTTTTCAAGTTATTGGCAATTGAAAGTTCGCAATTTTTTCACGTTTTTCATCGGTTTTTTGCAAATATCTCCAAAAATATACGTTTTATCGAAAATTTTATCAGAAACAAAATTGTAGCAGGTAAAAAAATTAACAATTTGGTTTTTTATAAAGTATTCTAAGTGCAATATTAAGCTAGATATTAAAGATCAAAGCCGTTTTTATATTGTCTGAAATTTAATGGATGTGGTCAATGCCATCTAGCGGCGAGCAGATGCATTTTATGCATTCTAACAAAAAAGGGTTTTGTAGTGCTTGAAATAAGCTTTAAAATGAGCACTATTAAAAGTCTTTTGCACGTAAAATAAGTGAGCTGTATTGCAAATAAGAGGAGCATCTAATGTTTATCCTTTAAAATCAATGGGTTTCATAAGTGCCATTTCCACCAAAATTAAAATTAATCGTATTCCGCCTAGAATTAACTTTATTATAAAGAGTTTGGTTTGGCTGCTTCAGGGCAAATATTTTTCAAAAAAGTCACGATTAAAAAAAATCAATAAATTTCAAATTCTTAAAACACCCACCTTTTGTTCATAATATCTCAAAAATGACGACAGATACGTATAAAAGTGTAGGGATAAAAAAAATTGGTATTTTTCTGACAAATAATTTGGTTTTTTTGTTTTATCTGTCAAACAAAAAATTACGGAGATATGATTGTTTAAAGAGCGCGTGGCAGCGCAATCACAGTCTCTCTTAAGCCCTTTAACCCTTCACCGTTTTAGAAAAAGGTTTTTTACTATATATTGCAATGAAGGATGTTGTAGCTCTCTTAATTACCTTTACAATGGTTTTTTATAAATTGTGATAGCATGAAAATTTAAGGAGTTATGGTCCAAAAACTTATCATATTTTTTTCTACTTAGTAACTGAAAATTTCGGATAGTAATAAAAAAATGTTAGTAGATAAAAAACCTGTTTGTTTAAAAATATCTTATTAAAATTGTGCCATAAAATTATATTATCCAAAAATCTAATGACAATATTATTCTACTAGTATTGACGTTCGTACTATTGAAAGAGCACGATAGCAGCACTTAATCCAGTCTGCATCTTATATCAGGTATTTTATTTATTGTAAATAAAGTAAATTGTTTAATTAGTTATTGACTAGCCTGGTCGGCTTTTAAGCTTATTCTCGTATTAATGTAATGATTTTTTTTCAAATATTGAGGTTAGGTGAGAAATCGATTAAATTGTCACCAAATTAATCGATAATAAAATTAACTGATAGATTATGTAGAGTGCAATTTTTAATTCAACACATTTTTTAGAGCTATTGGCTACATAAATATATATTACTAATTAGTTCTGCCCTACATAAAAAATATTTTAAACAGTGGAACTCGTTTCTACCAAGTTTTTAATATACCGTAAAACTACCCAACTATAGTCCTGGCCTACAACAATGGTCCAATTTTACTTTTCACATTATTCTAAAAATATAAAATATAGAATATAAAATATTACTTACTCTATACTTACATCTTTTTATGTCATACCAAAGTATTTTTTTGTGATTTTTTCAATTTAGGGGTTGTTTTCAAGGGGTTGAAAATGATTTAAATATGAGGTAATTGTGTTAGAAAACACTTTACAATTTCACCAATTACTATTAGACATGTTTTCTAGCGATAAAATGGCTCAATGTAAATTTTTCCATTAAGGGGTTGTTTACACCCCTTAAAAATAATAGGCGGAGTTCGCTTCAATGACTGCACTATAAGTACTACATTGTAATTTGGGCTGAGGTGTGCGGGGTGGGAATATAAAATCTAGAGAAAATGATCCTTTTACCTAAGCGGCCATACAAATTTAAAAAATGGTAATAACGTTTAAAAAAAACCTTAATAGTTTTTTGAGAACAATCTGACGATACCTCACTCGATGATGTAATATTTAAAATAAATTTCGGTCAACAATTAAATTTTTTGCTACAAAGCTTTTCTTGACGATACTTCACTAATTTTCAAGGTAGATAGAAAAACTGTAGACTACAGTAGGATAAACGCCACACTAGTTAAAGTACTTAATTGGTTTACTTCCAACAATTTGCTACTAAATGCTAAGAAAACTAAATGTGTTAGATTCTCTTTGCCTAACCTTTAAACCGGTAGATTCTAGAATTTTTCTAAATGACGAGTGTTTGCAAATGGTAGATAAGGCAGTTTTCCTAGGCATAACAATAGATAAAAATTTGCAATGGAGTCCCCATATAGCTGTACTGGCAGGTAAACTAAGCTCGGCAGCTTACGCCGTTAGGAAAATTAGACAATTAACCAATGTTGAGAGAGCTCGCTTAGTTTATTTTAGTTATTTCCATAGTGTCATGTCGTACGGTATTCTGGTTTGGGGTAAGGCTGCTGACATACAAACTAAGTATATTTGTTTTACAAAAAAGGGCCATTCGTTCTATTTACAACTTAAATTCCCGTGACTCCTTAAGAGAACTTTTTAAAGAAATTAATATCTTAACTCTAGCGTCTCTGAAAATGTTATTTATGTTATTAAGAATTTAGATTCTTTCACCAAGAATTCTGATATACATAATTTAAATACTAGAAATAAAAATAAAATCGCTATTCGTAAATTCCGCGTCCGCAAAGTATACAAATCATTTTTTGGTCAATGCATTCATTTCTATAATAAATTACCTGACGTAGTTTTAAAGTTACCCTTTCCAGCACTTAAAAATTACTTGAAAAAAGTCGTTAATGTCTAAAGCGTATTATAGGGTCGAGGACTATCTAACAGACAAAAATGCATGGTCTAAACCCGAAACATAGTCAATAATAATTTGATCAATTGCAAAAGCTTTATCTTGTCTAGGGGACACCGTTGATGTAGGAAAACATATCGAAACTTTTATGTGGTCATCTTGCACCGTGTTATAAGTTATAAACAAATATGAGTAGGTGGGTTTTAGTTTTTTTTTCTTTTTCTTCCTTTATGTCTCACGTAAGATTTTTGGCATGTTTTCCTGCTGATCTACGCATGTTATTTGATATTATATTGAATTTAATATTTATTGCTTTATATAATGCTAGATTAAGTAGTAGGTACCATTGTAATATGTTTAAAAAATGACTGACTGCTGAGTTTCTTGCGGCGTTTCTTCTCAGCAGTGTCTCCTCTTGGGAAGCGCTGGTAGATTCTTGACGTGTAAAAGTGCCCGTACGGCCTACTTACTGAATAAATGTCTTTTATCTTTTTTTTTATCTTTATCTTGCGGACTGTATTTTTTCTGCACAGTCAACAAGTCGTCAAGACGATTCTAACGAAACCTAGTAACATGGCATTATCAATAGAAGTTCCTATGGCGACCCTACGTCTCCATCATCAGACCAGCTCAATGGTGCCATTACTAGCTTCTTCCCGCGACTCCGTCCGCGTCGATTTCGTTTATATCGTAGCTCCAAACAAATGTTCACCCTTTATTTCACCTCCTTAGGGGATGATTTTCGGGATCAAAACTATTTTATATCCTTCTCCGGGTCTCAAACTATCTCTATACCAAATTTCATATAAATCGGTTCAGCGGTTTAAGCGTAAAGAGGTAACAGACAGGCAGAGAGACAGACACACTTTAGCATTTATAATATTAGTATGGAAGTATGGATTGTATTGTCATCGAAGTTACGTAGCAAAAATATTATTTGTACGCCGACTGTACGGTATATTGGTATGAGCACTGTATAATAAATGCAAAAATGTACCTTTGTGCCTTCGACAGCCTTAATAGTTACCGCGACGTACAGACAGAGAGACGGCCGCAATAAGGGGCGACACAACCTATTTACTTGTAATTTGACTTTGAACCTTAACAAATGGGAAAATGTGTTTGTTTGTTTGCGACTTCGTCGGTCATCATCATGTCCTCCATGCGTTCACTTTTGTGTGAATATTCCGACGCCATTCCGTGCTGTGACTTGCACTCCTCCCATCTATCGATAGCGATATCTACAGCTGCAGGGTGGCACTTTAAGACGTCCTTGTTCTGTAGGTGCTGTAAGTAAAACACCGCCTTCGGCAGCCTACTGTGTCGTCCATGCGCAAAACATGACCACACCATCTCAGTTGGTAAAAGCACTTTCATGTCTCTGAATCCTCATTCTTTCGGCGGACGCATTTCTACGAAATATACCTACTATATAAACGTTATGTTATTCGAAATCGAAATAATAATCATGATGGTTTTGGAAATATGCCAAGCGAGTCCCGATCCGGTGACTAGCACGACCCCAGGGAGCGCCCGGGATCCGGAACTTCGCAAAACTTACTTTGAATACATATTATTTATGACGTTTTCTAAAAAGAAATGGCGTTTTTGTTAATTTCATAGCAGGGATTTATTAGTGATTAATTTAATTATTAAAAATAAGCTAATACTTTACAAAATATTTATACTATATTTAGATGTCCAAGATCAACCTGCACGTAGAAGAGCCTTTGAACTTGACAACCTAACATAACAAACCAACCAACCAACCGCCAACCGAACACAGTAAAATTCTTACGGTTTTTGAGCTACCTAATCCTTTCCCTTTCCCTTAGAACTTGTGGATTAAACTTAATTAATTTATGTATCATTATTGCTGATTAGTTGCGTTTTAAGATGTGTGTATCATATTTTTTAACAAACTTTTGTAGTAAATCAATGTTAAAGTTGAAGTTCTAGACAGAACAAAAACTTAACCGGGCTTTAAAGCACCGTGATAAAAAAAAGTTGTATACTGTGTGCCAAATAAGGTGGCATATTACATTGACCCCACGTGTATCCCGACATTCTAATTAACTAGCAATCTATCGCTAACCATTCATAAATAGCAGAAAACCAATATCGCTAGAGTACCGTGGTACAGGGTGAAACGTGAAAAGTGCGGTAACAAAAATAAAAGACATCGAGTAGAATCAGTCAGTGAATATTTGTACGTTTTTCGTTAAAACACATACTTAACCGAATAAACAGAAGAGAGTTTATTAAATATGAAACCAAGTCTCAAGCCAATCAATATATTATATTCAAGGGTAATAAAAAGTGTATTTAAATAAATGTTAAATTATAAATACTTTGTTTTTCTATTTATTATGCATTAAAATAATTGTTCAACCCATAAAATAATGATTTAGAAGCTGTATCTTTTATACTTCGAGCGGAGGACACGCTCGGGGTGCACCAGGGGTGCAGCACCCGCGGTCCACCATTTTGTTTAGGTACCTACATTCCATCTCGGAGTAACCTAGCGTTTGGTCAAGTTTTGGAAGCGCTCTTAGTGGTTACTGTTTTTGTTTTCTGTTATTGTTATTTCTTTTGTTTTCATTTTTAACGTTATTTTGTTGTTGCGGTGAAGTAAATGAAGTAGGAGAGGGAAGAATGGAATAGGAGCTACTGATGGACCTGATAAACGCCGTCACCGTCGACCCATATTGCTGAGTATTGCTAAAATAAAACATCAGTTGCCAAAAATACCTACTAAGTTTTGTATCTTTCTTTATAACTGCCCAATTTAATTTTACAGACCCAGAAATTTGAACTTAAAGAAATATAATATTAAAATTTAAATTAAGAACCATTACCCATGAAAAGAGAAAATAAATAAAATTATTGTTAGCGTCAAGGTTAACAACCCCTGCAGCGCAAAGTTGTTTAACTAGATGAACGTATTACTGGTACCACAATACATTAACGAAAGTAAAAAATACTCGTTTCAGGATGTTTTAGGGAACATAGGTAGGTGTAATTATTAGTAACGGCGTTTTATTGGTAGAGGGGTGTCAATATCCTGTATTGACATGCTATCTGGCACTCAGTATAGCATGTGTACCTCGAGCTTTAAAAGTACTACGTTTAATAACGGCCGCAATCAGAGTCAGTTAATGATGAAAGTCGTTCATATGTGTGAATTATTTGTGAGTTAAGTGTTACTTTTACATGTGTTAGTAAATCAGCCGTAATAAAACAATTGGCTAAGTAAAGTTTTTGGAAGAGTTGTAGATTATATTTTTTTTCGATAGTCGTCATCCTAAGGATCAAGAAAGTGCGGCTCTTTTATTTTTATTTCCTCTGATATTTTAGAAATATTTTTTTAGTTATGAAGTTGACATTTGTAAACTTTAATGACCGACAAGCTTGTTGCCCGTACTTAATGAACTGGAACAGTAATTGAACTGGTTTTCGATTAATATATCATGATTGGAGTGAAATGTTTTTGGTGTCGTGGTTTTCCATTGATTTTTTATTATAAGAAACCGTTAAGTACTACCTTTATTTTCAGTTTTTATTTATTTGCCACTGATAAGTCCCGTATCAATTCTCAACTATAATGGCAACCCTACCCATAAGGCAGGCTGCACTTCCTTGGTAACCCTTTGAACGCCTTTGACTTGATATAAACGTCGTGCTCACAAGCCAATGACAGCTGAAAACCATAGCTAATGTCAACCTTACGTCACAAATACTCGTGTCTTTTTTGCACTGTATCTGTGACCACTATATGGGTCGATGGCACCGTAGGCACGACAGTACACGACCACTTTAGTGGTTCTTGGCGTTCAAAGGATTCAGTTGCTGTGCCTCCCCGTTGGCCGAGAAATGAGCCAGCCCTACGATCACCTGAGGCACGGATAAGCTGACATCATCACAATTTTAATTCGTAAATGAAACGAACATTTGATTTTTGAAGTTGTTTACAGTTGTCATATAATCATATTTCAATTATATTTGTTGATGGAGCGGGAGCCCCCATCAGAAGTGAGCGCGGTCGCCCGGAAATGCCTGGCGGTTCATAGTTCGCGTCCCGTGAGAGCCTGCTCATTAACTCGTAGCCACCTGCGTCCGCACGTGGCTGCCCTACTTGAAACTTTTTGTTCGCAAGCGGACAGGATTTCACACTTTCAAGAGCTTTACTTCATCTAAATACCCGATTGTCTTACTCTATAGAACCGTTGGATATAAAAAGACAAAGTACAGGATTGATTTCGTTTCAAGTTCGCAACAATTACGTGATTGAAGCTAACGGTAGCTTTAGATTTGGGTCAGTCTCGCTAGCCAAGCTTTATAAACGTAGTACTCGATCTGCTTATGGTATAAGCTTAATAATTAGTTTGTGAAGAAATAAGTGCTATTCTACACTTATTTATTCACAAACTAAATTGTTTTTTTAAGTATAAAAGGTAATTTATCTTAAAATTTAACCTTTTACTCGGAGTTTTTTTTGCGCGTAAGTAACTTTATGTCACAAGCATCTCTAACTATCTTACCTGCACACAAATCATCTGCCGGACCATAAGCTGTGCTCACCGTGCAGGTGTCGTGTTCTCGATCGATGTAGATAGATCACGAATTCTCTAAATATTCTTTATAAATATCGTGTGTGGAATATTACGCTTTCTCATTGAATTTGCTATCACCTACATATCCATCGGTGCTTAGTACAAATAACAGTAGGTAAAAACTTCCAGTGACAGCACTAAGTACGTAGGTAGTGGTTTTCTGTTTATAACTACTTGCAGAAATATGTTTATGGTTTATAATACACTCAGGAGCAAAAGTATCGGGTCAGAGTGCGTTTTTCATACTAACGAGGCTATTTTGAAGCCTTGGTTCCTAGCCAGGGGTTATTTTGAGTGAGGTTTAAAGGTGGGTACTCCGAGGTTCAATAGAGGAGGTCAAAAGTTCTTAAGACACCTAACTGATCGCACAATCAGTTGACACCACAGCGAGAGAGTTTGGGTTCGCATTTGGATTTCCTTACATTTTATTGACAAAAATGCTGGCCTGTACTTGGCACAAAGATTAAGCATTGCCATTCAACGTGGCAATGCTGCCAGCATTTTAGGAACAATGCCCACTGGTAGCGGTTTGTTAGATTAGTGTAGTTTTAAGTGATTTTGTAAGTTCTTTCGTTTGTTTGTTTTCTGATTAATTATCCTTACTTGAATTTTACAATAAATTTTTATTGTCATTTTAGATGTTTTTCTGAACATGCACAATTCCGGCGTTAACCGCAAATTCAATCAGTTGGGTGTCCTAGGCACTCTGGAAGTCCTGTATCGATGCTCCGGGCATCCATCATCAGATTTCACTACAAGCATCCCCTGGCGAGGAACCAAGGCTTCGAAATAGCCTCGTTTGTATGAAAAATGCTCTGACCCGATACTTTTGCTCCTGAGTGTATTATAATATAAAGAAGTAGACGGGTCGTTCCTTTTTTTACCGACAATCGCCAGAAAATATTTGGTAACCGAGTTTTTTTTTAACAATGCTTATTTGTGCAACTTCCCTCTTTACCTTGAAACTGTTTTAGCACCTATAGGGACTCACTGATTTAAGCGAAAGTATTGTGGCTGGACTCCACTATTTATTTAACGTCAATCTAAGTGACGTGGTCTAGCGTAATGTGAAAACAGTATAAAAACAATTACATTTATATATTATTTTGCTTTTATTTTGTCCCCAGAAAATACGGCCAACCAAGGTAAAAAAGAAGAATGATTCAGTTAGGTAACATCCATGTAAGAATCCACTGAAAAAAATTTGAAATAATACATCAACATGATGAGTATTTCGTAACATGGACATAAGGAAAAATTATAAAAATTCCGACTAACCCCCACCTCTGTTAGCATCTCAAGAATTTTAACGGCGGCCGTTTCGCGAGCATGCTATTAAATAGCATGCTTAATACGAGCACGTCGTAGATACATGCTAGATGGTAGCATTTACTCTTAACTAGTATGCTTTCGCGCTACTATTGAGCATGTCTAGCTATTATAGACCGTGTTCAGATATTTTCGGACACCTTTTATGCTCTAATAATTTGATGGAAACAGTACGAGTAGACTAATTCTTTCTGTCCACAAAGACGTGCCTGCCACACTACCTACCCGCTGTCACGCGGTGCGGTGGCGGCGTGATTTGCTTTGGTGGTGGTGACCCTGCCTACGAAGCTAGCGGCCCGGGTTCAATGACCAGTAAGGGCAAATATTTGTGTGATGAGCGCGAGTTCATGTTCGGCGATCTCAATTACCTACATACTATTGATTCATTCAATTACCATAACGCATTTGTGTATGTTTTATGCATGTCCTATGGATATATTAAACTTGATAATTTCACCCATTTTTGAATCTGTTAACCGTGAAAACCCGATTAAAAAAGAAAATTACACCATTATCGCGTGTTTTGGTTGAATCTTCGAATCTCTTAGGATGTTCAACAATGTATTTTTAATAAATAATCGTGAACTTAGGTACTTTTAAATTCCAGTAAACTATTATTTGAATACTTTTTATGGTTTTATAGTAGGTATTTATCCAGCGATTATTGGAATTCGAAGCTAAAGTCGAGGCGCGCGCAAACTGTCTATCTCGCGCAGCGTGAGTCACGCTTATCGCGCGGAAGAACGTAAAGCCATCTCTTTTGATTTGTGTGGGTGTTGCAGCATATTTGGCATAAAGGTGGAGTAGGTACGTTTTCCTCTATATACTTACTCGTAACTAGATATAATAAACCTCGCCTTGTTCAATTTGTTTGAGATTTTCCCCGGATATTTATTATTACTTACAGTAAATTTACATTTACATAAACGTGTAGACCGCTAAATATTAATAATATTTTAAACTTACTGAATTTTCATACGAAGAGTTGCCTAAACCTTTATAACTATTAGAAAACGCCGACTGCGATCCTTATGGCAATGGTAGGCGTTTATTTGACGATCCATCTGCGTACTTCCACAATTCCACATCTGCCATAGCTTTTTTTTATTGGTAGTGGTTGATTGTTAAAAGGGTTTTCGCATACTATGTCAATTAGTGCATGGTTCACTCGGGAATCGGTCGTCGCAGATCGTTTTTCTCTGAGTCATTACATTACAGGTGTCGAGTTCGAGATCATAGGACATTTTGGTTTTACACTTCCTTTGAATCTAATCGCATTATTTTAATCGAGCGACAAATTATGAGGTGGTAAAAAATAAAATATAAAAAGATGTTTATTCAGTAAGTAGGCCGCACGGGCACTTTTACACCTCAAAAATCTACCAGTACTTCGCAAGAGACCACTCAGTAGTCAGTCGTTTTTAGGGTTCTGTACCTAAAAAGGAAAAAAAAGGAACCATTATAGGAACACTTTGTTGTCCGTCCGTCCATCCGTCTGTATGTCAAGACCCTTTATCTCGGGAACGCGTCGAGGTCGAGGAGCCAGTTTTTTTTAAAAAGGTATTGTGTATGATATTATACAATTATAGTAATAGGTACTTAGTATCAATTATATTAAATTTAACCAATGTTAATCGACGGTTAGTTCATATATTTTGACAGCTGTTAACGCTCTAACCGTCTGTTAAGTGGTTAACATCGTATTATGGTGAAATTGGTACTTAACCTAGTATTATATAAAACACTGAATTTAAAATAAAAAAAACATGCGTTGAGCAGGAAAACGTGTCAACACTCAGAATTTTTAGAAAACACATTTTTATGGCTAAGTAAGGTGTTATTAAATTTACTCGTCGATTGCGGAACAGGCCCTAAGACATCAACGACTTTTACAAGTAACTTTAAAGTGCTGAAAACGGTAACTTTTAAACTTCGACAATTTGGTACATACATACACATACATATTTTCACGCCTGTTATTCCAGAGTGGGGTAGGCAGAGCTACCGAATTACCTACCTACAACTTTAAAAACTTCAATTCAATTCAATTCGTATCATATTCGTTAATTGTTATTTATTTAGTTAAACTTTTAAGAATACGAGTGAGGTCAGAACGGGATGCGTGACAGAGTGTCGTAATAATGGGCAAGCCACGATCAAAGATCTACAAACTTAAATCGGAGATGACAAGATTAAATAAGTAAACACTCTATTCAGGCTAACCTAATTATTTTTTAAATGTTAATATATTTATATTATTATTGTCAACGTTACGATAGCTCTTATATTTTGATAGTAATAGCGGCCGAGTTAAATACATACCGTACCATACCATTTCAAAAGTACTATTGTTTTACCTTGTAGAATATAGGGCCTTATTTTCGTTAATAACCATGTCAGTACCTAACCATGGTAATAATAATGGGGTATTGTTAATGGTAATTCTAATTAAATAAGCAGGGCCCTAATATGGCTGGGTTTATCGCATGATGACGTATGGATAAGGCATCCGTCACCTTCAGACACGTAAATAAGTACGAGAGTGACGGATGCTTTATCCACATTTGACACGCGACATAGACGCAGCCATACTAGGCCTGCAGTTCATAGTAGGCAAGTGGAATCATAAAGAAAATAACATGAAATACGTAAATAGGTTGGCGACGTTGCTTATAAATTCTTGCCTAACTAAACCTAAACTTTATTATCACCTAAAATCTTGGTAAATTTTTGACCACGTTTATAGTAACTGTCTAACGTGTGTCTATGTTTATCACGGGCAATCCCTGAATAAAAGTATCTGACAGTCCTTTAAAGTAATATCTCAATTTTAAAATGAGTCTGCAGGACAAAATTTATTGCTAATTTGTTTTATTTTACAATCGACAGTTTTCATAGAGAGTATTGTTAAAAGCCATTCGATTTTGGAGTTCACAAAAAAATTGCTCTACATTTTATACAAAAGGTGCACTCCTTCTCAAGCAGGTAAATATATTTTTTGCAACAAAAAACAAGTCACACAGGCCTCGGTTTCGGTGAAAGTTTTGTATGAAAATTGTTACCGAGCAAATGCTTACTATGAGTTTTTTTTATTGAAGACAACTAGCAAAAAATATCAAAACCTTTCTCCGAATCGTCCACGGGCTGCACAAGACCACAAAAGGGTTTCGGATTTCACAAACAGATGCGTTTTTTTACGTGTTTAAATGTAGTTATTCGTACAGACATAATTGAAAGAATTGAAAGGAATCATAGTAAATGTGCATTATTTTCTAATATGATGTTTAAATCGTTGGATATCGTCGACGATGCAGTTTGCTAAGTTGGTGATGAGTGGGTTGGTCGGGTTGGTAGTTTCGAGTCGACACAGCTAACGACCCGGGTTCGATTCCCGAGAAGCGCAAGTATTTGTGTGACAAGCGCGAATGTACTCGTATTGTGATTCGTTTTCTCCTTTGACCATCTCTGTTCAGCTAATTCTCGAAAAAGGATTAGAAATTTAATTATGTATCCAAAGGGCAATCTGGATAGGTTCGTAGTGGGTAGGTACCTACTGTAGTGAAATAAGGTTGCAATGCGAAAATAAACCTTATTTCACTGTACCTTTTTAGGTTATGCGTCGCATTTGCTTTAAATACTTTAAATTTAAAAGCAAATGGTTCGATGGAACGGCGATTAGTTATTTTAGTTGTTTTTTCGAGAGTCGCTCCCAGGCCTGCGCCGGGCGCATCACTTGTATATAATTTATAAATAAAAGTTGCGAATTAATAAAATAATAGTCGTGATATATGAGTTTATATCGACAACATCACATTTCCCTCCTGTACTTACATACATACACTCACGCCTTCATGCCCAGAGGCAGAGCTACAGAATTATCAACAACTTTAAAAACTTGTTGTGAATTCTGTAACCACATTTAGCACAATTATCCATATAGTTTTTTTTATTTCATTCCAGTAGGTCCTAAGTAAATCCTATAGTTCCCATAGTCTTATACGTATATGTACATATAGCTACTACTTCGTATGGATTTGTATCTAACAATAAGTCTGGGCCTCTATTCTACTGGGTAAAACCACATTGACACGTTATCGCATTGTCACATGACTGTATTGTTACTGGGCCAAACGTATGTGTTTTGGTAGCACGACCATAATTATTTAGTTATACCAATCAATTACGTTTACATGCAACTGACTGTTGCAAATGTTAATAATGTAACGACATTGCAAGTACGAGTAAATAAGATCTTATGAGTACTTATTTATAAACGTGTTGTTTATCCGACTGATGATTCATTACACACACCCTACGGTTTCCCTTCATCCTCTTTTTTATTTAATATAGCGCAGACAAGACATGCAGCATTGACAAGAAAATTATTGCGTATGATATTTTGATGTTTGATGGACACTCACCTTTTGTAGCCCTTTGTGCTTGCCCTATAAGCACGAGCGCCTTTTCATCGCATTAAACATTTATACAATCATTTGCTTGTCAGTTGGGTGATAACTAGATATGCATGGGTAAAAAAAGTATAATAAAACGTTACTGATGAGAAGAAGCGTCCTGTGAGGCTGTAACCCACGCACGAGCGCGTTGGTGAAGCGGGTCGACGGGCAGGCCTATTATCACCTTGACAGGTTTACTAAATGTGATCTTCACGACACCTCAAGACAACCTTAACTAATCACTTGACTCATGTCGCATATGTATTAACATATTAATACATTTTAAAATAAAACGAGAAATCGGTTATTGTTTTATGTACTTTATTCTTAACTTTAACTGTGTATGTCTAATTTAATCTCAAGGCACATCTCAGTTCAATACTACCCTAGTTACATTCATATAAATGCAGTTATTGTTATAACATAATAATAATAAACTACTAACTTACTGACGTAAAATGTTACACCTTTAAAACCTATAGCATAATTGTCATTCACAAAGCTCTGAAAGCTCAAGCTTTGTAAACAAAAATCGTTGTTTGCTAACGTGTCATGTACAATGAAAAACTTGTAGCAAACAACCTACAACTGTCCTGAAAAACTCCGAGAATACCACCTTTGTGGAATTTGGGACTAAATTTACATGAAAAGAATCATAAGTAATTGGTATTATCGGCAAGAATTCTTAATCAATATACGCGAGAGTGACAAATATTAAAAAAAAAAATATACCATTCAATCAGAATTCTGAAAGCAGTCTATTACATTTCGGATTGGCTAGTTAATCATGTTGTTACAGGTCATTTCATAAGAGCTGGCACGCATGGGTATATCGAGTGAACAGATTTAGATATTGCGTCTGTATTCAGAAGTAGGTACCTAGGAGGTTGATGTCGACTGCGGGTTGTTCCGGTGAGGGCTACGACTAGTAGGCTACACTTGCTCTGTATGTACCCTGTTGTGGCAGCTTTCGTGAGATGACCAGTAGAAGTGGCGGCGCAGACGGCTACATGTAGAGGTCGAAGTCGAAGCCAGCGCCGCCGCTGAGGTAGTCGTAGAGGTAGACGGCCATCTCGTCGAGCGCGTCCACCCGCGGGTCGGGCAGCGGCTCGTCGCGGGCGGCGCGCGCGCCGCGCCCGGCGCGCGACAGGGACCTGCTGTCCAACCGAAACATCATTCTCCTGTTGCCAACGTACTACTATCATGAATGGTTGAACCGATAAACATAGAAAAGTTTCGTGGTGAGTAACACCTCAAATGGACACCAGAGAAAAGGCGCGAGAATTACGCGAACCTCTTCTTTTATCAGACGACGAAGAAGATGGGTAAGAATTAGAACATAATGGAATCAAAGCTCTACTTGGGCGCTAATCACAACTAGACATTACAAAAGTCAAACGCAAGTCGGCCCCGGACTATTACCGTAAACATATGTATAAGTAAATTACCTAAACTAAATGTGTGTATGCATTGAGTACATTACTTCTATTCTATTCTATACTATTCTAAACGGGATACGGAACCTCAACCAGAAAAATACTAACAAACTAGGGAAACTTTAAAATCAAATATCAAAATATGCTGGTTTTAGTTATTTTGTTTGTTTTAGTACAAAACAGTTCCAAAATGTATTGTTTCAAATGTTACGTATAATACAGACGGTCATAACTAGTGTAATTTTGGCGATATACCGGAAAATAGTATAATTATTATTTATTTATTTCATAGCGTCTACCTAATAACGTAATCTCAAAACTACAGTTTTATTCAATCTAGTCCACCGACGGTTAAATGCAGTGAAAGACTTGGGTTTGTCCATTTCCTGTTTAACACACCTAATGACCATATCTATCTACCTCAACTTAAAGCAGTAAAATATCTCTTGCCAGGAATACAACATGTATCAACAGAAGGCAGGTCTCATCATTAACAATGAGAACTTTCTATGTTTTTTTGTAAACTTTATGACAATCCGTTTAAGCGTGCTCCTCCTGCCCTTTTATATACTTTTACTCCGATAATTTAACAAACACTTTAAAATCTGAATCATCAACCCTCATCCTGGCCACACTACATACATACACATACATAAACTCACGCCTTTATTCCCAGAGTGGGGTAGGCAGAGCTACAGAATTTCCAACAACTATAAAAACTTTTTGATAATTCTGTAACCACATTTTGCACACTTAGGCGAAGATGTTCACCAGTGTATTAGTGACAGGTTGCAAGCCCATCGCCTAACAGTACTACACGCCTATTATTACCTTCGTCGGCTTTTACGACATCCACGGGAAGACTTGGAGTGGCACTATTCTAACCCGGCAACCACACTAGATCTTGATATCTTTAATTTTACTGCTGTAACTCTAACAATGTCAATGGAACTTGCTGAAACGTGTTTTTTTGTCTTATTTATGTTTTGAACAGTCGAAACTTTACGTTGTCATCCAGTAATATATTTAAAATGTCGGTTTTCTTTATATAAAACATAATTTTTTATTTCTGTTACTACTTGTTTTTCTAATTTCCTCTTCAATAAAATTATGTATTGAGTGCGTTTTCCCGTGACATTGATAGTACTAAAAAACTATTTTCTCAATTGGTTCTAGTTCCGCTCCCTTTTGTTATTGAAAACAAGCGAAAAAGTACGCGACTCCCGGCTTATTGGAAAGATTTAACATCGACTCTCGACATGAAAGTTGGTTGGTTTTTTGGATGTTTTCTCTTTGACCATTTTTTTTTACGAAAATTGTCTCTTTACTTCTGGGACACCCTTAATTTAGTCGTTATGACCCTTGAAGATGGCGAGCATCCACTTCAATGGCTTGGTGTTATCTTGACCGCTGATTCATTTGGAACCATCTTTTTACTGTTATTTTATTCAATGCAAGTTCTTCATCAATGTTACAAGTTGTCGCACAAAACTGCCCCGGATTTGCGAACCAAAATCAACGATTAACTAATTTACAAAAAATGAAATAATTGGACAGATGTTTTCAGAATTCAGGCAGCCAGCCAATTTTGTTTTTTTACAGATAGCGGCTCCATGTGTAAAATCAAAAAAAATACTGCTTGGTTTATGGACCTACCTATATGATGTTTTCTGAAAAATGTTTTTCTTTTATATTCGGTTTTTGGTGAATCGTCACATAAATATCAAAATTTCAGGTCTGTACTCGTACCTATTCTGTTTTCGAGCTAGAGAGCCGTGTCATACAGACGGACAGGGCCTCTATTCCCGGCGGTAAAAGCCATATCGTCTTTGACCTGTTATGCTATTGTTTTGACGTCAACCTCCATTACTGTCAAGTAAATAGATCACATCGTTGGTAATACGATAACAGATCAAAGATGATATGATTTTTACTGCCTATAATACCGAGCCAGACTGACGGACAGACCAACAGACAGACGGACGAACGGACGGACAGCAGAGTCACATCAATAGAACATTAAAAATGGCCACCTAAATCGGCATGTGACAAACAGTAGGATTCTGTTGAAATCAAGGTGCTCTTCACCGCATTCTGTACACAGCGGCGGGCTGGTGGCGGCAGGCCTACGCTACGCTACACCAACCTGAAGTCTGTGTCGGTGTCCAACTCGTCCTCGCTGGTGAAGCGCTCCCGAATGTCCTTCATGATGCACGCTTCCAATTTTTTGTGCTGTAAAATATATAAAACAACAATATTGGTTTTGATCTGCCAGGTGAGAGTAACACAAAGTGGTGTTATTTTATAAGAGCTACGAGAGAATTTTGTTATTAGAAAACCAACAAAGCCCTGCTGCTACTTGCTGTCATAATTGGGTCGTTTTCAAAAATATTGTATGTACATACTGTAGTGAGATAGGGTCGTAACGTGTAAATAGACCTTACTGCACTTTATCTTTATGCTGTATCTTTTTAATTTGTTTTAATTTAAAAAGAAAATGTTCGATGGAACAGTGACTGCTTTGTTTTATATAATGGCTGGAGTCGCTCCTAGGCCTGCGGGCTGAGCGCATCAAATGTATAATATAATTTCAACTATAAAGAATAATGAAATAAAATAATAGTCATGAAGACACTGTGTTTACGTCGGCCACCCTTCTCTACGATGCCACCTTTCCCCTATCACTACAGTACGTAATTAAAGTCTTATTGAAAACAAAATCACGATCGCATGCTTTGTGTAACGAAAGTTAGTCATACAAACTATATGGGTAACTTTCGATACACAAAGGAATCGATTAAGTTTTGTTTTAATTAAAGCTCTATAATATCAAAAAAAAAAGGCATTATGCGGTTGACCGCATGCGGCTAGCCGCACAGCTGATCAAAACGTATGAAACCGCAAAACCGGAACCTAAACGCACTGAGCGGTTAAGCGCCACCGCATGCGGCTTGCCGCTCAGTGCGTACCTGCCCTCGGAATCCCCGTCACGCAGGACACATTTATTTAAAGTAAACAGAGCCGCAATATCACCAACCTTTAACCCTTAACATGAATTAACCAAATACCTCAAAAACTATCTCGAAAATTATGAATCACAATAATCTAAAAATATTTCAAAATGAAATCAATAATTTGAAATAACCCTCATCATTAGTTATGAGCTGAAGAGAGTTTAGCCCTTTCAGAGAAATAGATGGATGTCTCTCCAATGGACAATAGAGTCATCTTTAAGGGTTCCGTTTTTCAGTATTACGTACGTAACCAAACAAAAGGGTATAAGTATATCGTCTACAGAGTATCCTACAACTTTTTTACCTAAAGCTCGGAAGACTTGTATACTTTTCATTTGGGCTACCACAGCACTATGCTTGTGTATCCAACTACACTCGGATTTTTATTCTCACAGAAAAAATGTAAACAAAGGTGTTGCCGTAAACGAAAAACATTTGCAGAATTCAAAATATTTTTACTTTCCACAATTATAAGAAATCGACTGTCTATAAAAAAACTATATATTGTAATTAAGATTAAAGAATTTAATCTGTTGATGGAAAACTTCATTTTGATATAAACTCTTTGTTGTGTTAATTTAAAACGTGAAAACCGTTTTTTTACGCAAAATTTATTTATTGCACTGGTATCATTGACTCGATACACCCGTGTTATAGTCTATTCAGGATAGGATGGGTACGGCGACATATGACACTTGGCAGATAAAGTGTTGTCGCCTTGTGAAATTGAAAGGATTATTGACGATTATCGATTACGTTTGCTAAGGGAAAATAATCGATTCTTTATGCACTTGCCAATATTTTTTATTTCTTAAAACTATATTGCACACAAATTATGAATGGTGAATTCAGTCATTAAATAAATGTCAGAAGACAATAATTTACACGTAAATTTAAATAAAGCACTAGATGTTCTTTATTTCAATATAATCGTGACGCGAGTGAAGCGATTTGTTAATATGGCGGTTCGATTCGGTCGATGACAGATGTGTTGCCAATCTCTATTAATAGTTCCATTCACGTATCGGAAGATGCAGTGTAATTATTTTATTGACCTATTTTCACTACATAAACACGTAATTTAATGGAACTTGATTATTATATTACGAAAAACGATAAATCTAATTTATTGGAAATAATTTCTTTGCAATATATATTTTTTAAATTTGTTGACAGCTGGATTGGTTAAAACGGCTTTTGCGTAAAATGTAAAACTGTCATGTGTCGCCGTACCCATCCTATTCTGAATAGACTATAACAAGTTGTCGGCTGCTTGAAAGATTTGAGACGTTACTTCACTCGCTTCGCTTCACCATTCGTGCTCCCGTCATAATCGCTTTCCAGTGACTCATTTATGCGATTTTAATTTCAATTATATCTCAAATTTATTTTTATATCACGGTTCGAGCGAAATGATAACTTAATATTATATTTCTTGCTGGCCCTAACTTTGAGATCCCCTGAAATGTAAACTTTGACAACTTTGAACACTTTGAAAACTTTGACAGTGACGTAACTTTGTTTACATTTTTTCTGTGAGAATAAAAATCCGAGTGTATTCATTGCATAAATATTAACCTCGAAAATACTCTACGACATAATTTTACACTCCATGACGTTTATTTTCATAATATTTTTTTCATAATGTTGAAAGTCATAACATAATAAATAATAATTTGTAGTTCCATTTTTCGCGGGTTTTATTTGTCGAAAGCCAAAATAAATATTTAATAATGGCATAATGTTACAAGTTAATAATATTACTTGTCCAACAGTTATAACGTTTTAATCAGCAACCAATATCAGTATTACCTATACAAATATCTGACACGCTCTTTTACCTCTAGTAATAGAGACGTGTCAGAAATTGAGCCCAATGTTGGATAATATATTATTACTGGTGACTGTGCTTAACGTTTGCCAGAATGATGATGGATGGATGATGTAAAAACAACCTAATATCGAAGGCTAAGCGTAGCGTAGCGAAGCCTTTTGGACCTAACCTAGCAGAGACGGTTTTGCATTGGTAAGAATGATTAACTTGCTGCACTAGCTCACTTCACTGTAACTTTAGGCAATGAAATGGTATGGATAAAAACCATTCTGTCGTAAGAATGTGTGTTCAAAAATATTTCTAAATAATTATCGACATGTCTTGAAACGTAAGAAATATCAAATTTATTTTATTTAAAAGCCTATAATGTCCCACTGCTGGGCAAAGGCCTCCCACAAGTTCCACGTAGCCATATCTTGGGCAATCAATTAAATTCATAACTTGAGAAAATTATAATATTTATCTAATACCTTTACGAGCAATTGTTGTCCTCGTGAGGCCCACGTCAAATTTTTTTAGTTCGAAAAAGAATCTTGTATCAGTCAACTAAAGTCAAAAGTCACTTTGACAAATGTCGTAAATTTAGGACGTTGGGCCTCACGAGGATATGTTATTATGTATACACTGGCCCGCAAAACTAAGTATAACACTTTCAATTACATTTTCATTTAAAGTGTGATACTTAGTTTTCCGGGCCACTGTATAATACGAGTATACTTATATAATCGGAATCTCGGAAACGACTCCAACGATTTTCATGAAATTTAGTGTGCAGGGGGTTTCGGGGGCGATACATCGATCTAGCTAGATTTCATTTTTAGAAAACTTACCAAAAAAATACCAGTCATCTTGGTACTTAAACATTATGAAAAATCAACGTTAGAATTATTAAGCGTTACTCTTTTCAATTTTTTTATGAGTAGTTGGCACTCATGAATATACATAGGTACAATAAGTTAATTGGTGACAAAAGGACCCGTTATAATTATCATAGTGATTCGACACTAATTCATAAATGACATAAAATGAGCCACTAATTAGTTCACGTCTAGCATACAAAGATTCCTCACAATGCTTGCCGTGTTAAGGAGTATTGTCTTCTGTATCTGGCCCTTGATCCCGCCTTTGCAGGACCATTTACATGGAAATTTTTATTTAACCCTTAATCCCTAAAACGTATTAACACACATTTAATAGCGCTCTTAAAAAGTCTATTGGTTGGTGTAATTTCGGAAAGACTAGCATATAAACCTATGGGAGACAGTGAAATAGAAATACGAAACCGAAAGTATTGTTTTTTCTTAAGTTTTTAAAAAAAGCTAACAGTCGTATCAAAAATCAAATAAATTAAAACTAAATTTTCGACAGCAATATCTCAACAAATAAGTAATCAAAATCGTTAAGCACTAATTAAAACATGCATATCTATGCTAATATTCTAATCTATACTATAAAGAGGCAAAGTTTGCGACCGACGTTGTAAGGGGTAATCCCTGAGTAGGTCATCTTAGAGTAATCTGAGTAGGTATAGTCGGTACGAGATGTACCTACATAATTATAGAATGCCGTAATAAATATTGTATTTAAAAAATAAACCTACCTTATAACAGCGGAAAAAGAACAATGGTTTGATTAATTCTTGCGATAGAGGTGCTACGTCTCTTTTCGCGTCGGGAACGCATTGCTGTAAACATAGAACGTGGTCGATTATTCAGAGACTCCTTTAATAAAAAGTTAGTGGTATGTAGTAGTATAATACGCACGGAGAATTTCTGGCAAAATTGCAAGCCGTCTTGTATGTCACCCTTGAGCTCCGAGGACACAGGCAGGTTGGCGATGCGCTGCGTGATCTGCTCGTAGTTGGGCTCGAGGTTGTGGTCGATGTACCCGAGCTCCTGCATCACGCAGGTAATGTTGCGCGCGCGCGCGCCTGCTTGCGTGCGCACTCCTAGCTCCAGACGATCTCGCGCGTCCAACTCGCGCTGAACACATAATAATTATGTCCATTCGCTCAATTATCGGGATTACATCAAAAATAATTTTTTGTTGTAATCCCAATCCCATGTTTCCATATTATTTACTATTAATGGCCATTAACCTACCGACATTCTGTTGGATCCAAAGTAGGCAGGTTGCTGATAAAATCCTTGCTGGTATTGGTGCTGGTACGCGTAAGGGTTGTAGGACGGCACACCGGGCGGGTAGAACATGCCGGGCGCCCCGTAAGGGAACTGGTAGAACGGCGCAGCCTGGCTGAACGGCCGCAGCTGGGGGCTGTTTGCCATCATGTATGGGGGCACGGACCCCGGCAGGGGCTGTTGAGGGATCTGGGCCTGCAAATATTAAATACACATTAAACAGTTTTAGTAAAAAAAAAAAAAAAATGCGTCTGGCAAATACTGAAGCACAGCTCGGAACCGAATTGCGTAACCAGCTTAACTGGCTCCGATACGAGTAGGATTCGTTACCGATTTGTTTCATAATACCCTATACATATACCTACGTCTAGATCGCAAAAGAAGATTACTTACCTAATAATACTGAAACTGGTAATACTAGAATTAGAGACCCGCACTACAGCCTGCAAGTTAAGGATACTCTAGTGAATCGGACCTTGATGTAGCCAAAGATTTTGAGCGGTTCTTTACAAATATACCTTTATATACCTACTACTAAATCATACCAATCATCTCCTGTTAAGGCTGCAATATTATTATGATCAAATATGAAGGAATGCATAGATGCGGTTATTTACCACGTAACTCAAAAAAAAAAACCAATTCCTTTAGGTCACTTATTCTAAAAGAATACTGAAGATCAATGGGACCTCTCTGTCACAGTACTACAGTCCATCTTAGAGTGAACTGCAGCTTATTTAGCTGCTTTATTTAAAGTGTGTCGGTAAGATTTATACCCTTGTTTAAGTCAGGGACAAAAACAGACGTTCACAATAGTCAATTTGAGTTTACCAAGGGACGGTCTACTACAAATGCTGGTTCAACCTTAATTTAACATGTATTTGAAGCCTGGGAAGAATCTCTAGATGTAATTCGAGTTTTTTGTGATTTATCTAAGGCGTTTGACTGTGTTGATCTCATGATCTGTGGTATCAAAAACGGTGCCCTTAATCTTATTAAACCTTGCTCAACGAACACAGCGGGTGTACTGGACATAAACAGAATGCAATCTCCTGGACCAGCTGTTACTATGGGAGTGCTCCAAGGCTCAATTCTGGGCCCATTCTTATTTTTAATTAATAACAACGATCTCCCTTATGTTGTGCGCGATAAACATGATATAGTCCTGTTTGCCGATGACACTTCACTTTTAATCAGGAAACAGGAACATTTCAATGACATTAATGATACGTTGTCTACAACTGTTGATTGGTTTACAGCCAACAACTTACTTTTAAATGCGAAGAAAACCAAGTGCATGAAATTTATTCTGGGAAATGTGGAAGGAGTGAATGGTGTTAGTATGAGACTAAAGGATGAGACGGTGAAAGGGGGATGAAAGGGGATTGCAAAGTTTCTATAGGAAAACATACTTTTATGGTCTGATATACTTGATACTTGGTAGAAATGCTCTTCAATGCAAATAATCTACCTTAAAGGCAATATACATATAAAAAATATTACTTTCAGCGATTCAGGAAAAGTACCTCTCAGGTGGTAAAATGGGGGTAGACAATTGTATTGTATAATTATATGTTTTAATAAAGAAACGTAGAAAATGTTGTAAAGGCTGTAATTATAAATTAAAAACATGGCTTTCGGCGATTTTGGAATAACTTACGGGTAAATTTAGCGGTAGAAGTTTGTATGGGATTTTGGTAGTTTGTGAAGGAAAAAATTAGGAAATGTACATTAAAGTTAGGCTACTATTTTATGAATAAAAAAAATATCTTTCGGCGGTTTAGGAAAAAATGTCCCAAATGGGGGTAGAAGTTTGTATCAGACAATGGTCATTTTTGAAGTGAGAAATGTTAAAATTGGTATTTAGGCTATTGTTTATGAATAAAAAACTAAATTTGAAATTTAAAAAACACCCGACTCAAAACAGTCTATTAAAAACAACCTCTAAAAAGTAAAAAAGTAATAAGTACTGGCCCTGTAAGTAAAATTTCAAGTAGATATTAATATTTTGATTTAAGCGTCGCCACGTCGGGGACCGCTAAGTAGTTGAGGTATTATTTTTGTACTTTTTAGAGGCAATTTTTAATACAATGTTTAGAGACGGGGGTTTTTAAAATTTTAAAATTTAGTTTTTTAAGAATTTCACGCTTTTTAAACTTTTCCAAATTAACTATAGGTACAACAACGCTAGCAACGTCTCTTAAAAGACATGAATAATAGAGGGTTAATAACTAATAAATAAAAAAGAGGGGTGTTAAAAGTTTATAAGTAACGTGTCTCTATGCCTATGTATCTGAGTGTCGGTTTGTGGCATCGTAGCTCCCGAACGAATAAACAGATTAGGACGCAGTTTTTTTTAAAAATAAATCTACATTAATCGGGATGTTCTTAGCAAGATTTCATGAACATTTGTTGGGCCGTTTAAGAGATATTAGATCTGAAAGTAGGTGTCACCGTTATCGGGGGCTTTTAACCGCCTAAAAACTTAATATCTCAAAAACGGTTGATCCAATTTTGATAAAACATGTCTAAGAACCGTCACCAAAAAACCTGCTTTCGAATGAAAAAAACCGCATCCTAATCGGTATATCCGTTTAAGAGCTACGGTGCCACAGACAGACACACAGACACTCGCACACACTTGACACGTCATACTTAAAACACCCCTCTTTTTGCGTCAGAGGTTAAAAAAATAGGTAAAACTGTTGGCCACTTAGGAAAAATTTAAGTGATGAAATGGGATGTACAAGTCATTAAATGAGTTCGGTTATTTTTTAAGCGAGGAACGTGTAGAATGGTGCCGGGGCTACTGTATATAAATGAAAAAAATAACTTTCGGAGATTTAGGAAAAAATATCCCGGTAAATGGTGGTGGTAAGTTGGCAGTACAAGTTTGTACGGGAATTTGATTATTTTTGAAGCGATAAATGGCTGGCTGGCTGCATTACCTCTCTGGATAGCTAGCCCAATCCTTTGGGAGAGGTAAGAACCAGCTCTAGGATCTCCGGAGGCGTGTATGAGCCGGGATGATAGGGCCTTTATAAAACTTTTCATATCGGCTGACCAAGGTCCCATAGTCCCTACTGCAAGCGCCATAAATTCGTAATTATTTAATAAAGATGAATATTTGCGGCGCTTGATGGTTTGGGCCTGATCAGCTGCTGCACTGGCTCGATTACGGGTTGACTGTACGTGGGAAATGGCGAATGTGTCAACACATGTCGCGTCCCACACCAGTGCCCTACCCAGTTTCCACAGAACTAAAGTAGCTCCGTCTGGTCGCTTGCCATCGTCTCTATGCAAACCTGCTGGTTCCAGGACAGCTGGTACAGAGGCAGTGGCAAGCGAACGACGGATCAGATCATTAATTGTGCCGTGGCGGTACAAACGGCCGGCACTTCTAGAGCATGAAAGGCCATGTCGACCCAGCTCACTCACTCCCTTCCCGCACGAGCAAGTATGAGGTTCACATATTCTAGCTCCAAGCCGCAAGCTTATTGCAATGCGCAAGCAGCTTGGGTCCAAGACTGTGCCTATATTGCGGGAAGGAAGAGCATTGAGCCAGTGACCTGATTCGCGTGCTGAGACAGCGAGGAGACGGGCACGATCCGTATCATCAGGACTATTTTGTATGAGAGATTCATGAATTGATACGAGGCGAGGTGTATCCCATGCTCTTTGGATATGCCTCTTGACTGGCATATCCACTCCTGGACACGACTCACACCAAGCGTCCCTGGCCTCCACCAGGTTGGCAATCTCAACGTCAAGTATCTGTGGAAGATTTAAGATAATACTGACGACAGGCAACGAACCATAAGCGGAGGATAGGAAAGCAGGTAGTGCCACGCTAGATGAGCATCGAATACCAAGTCCGCCAAAACGAATTGGGGGAACCTCTTGAGTCCAAGGTCTTAAGCTAAAATGAATGTTTAATAATTTTGAAAGATTGATTGAAGGGTAATATCTATAGAAGCCATGATGTCTGGAAATTTCCAAATTGGGCAACTCCGTAACAAATACATGAATTTTGGAGTGAAAAGACAAAACCGAATAATAAAAAGCGCCATGTGGGGGTTTATTTCGTATAAAAGGTTAGAAGTACTTTTAAACAGATTTAATTTACAATTTATAATGAATGGGATTGATTGCTTCGTCAAAAATTGGTGAACCTAAAAGTGTTAAAGATGAATTTGAATGGACCGAAATGTTGGGTGAAGCTACATTAAACTTAGTGACGAAATCATTTTTTTTTTCCAACATGCTAGAAAAATCAACCGTAAATCCAAAATAATACCCGCGGGCCTTTTTTTACCATTACGCCCTATCGTGCGTAATAGCTTGTTTTTTTTTAAATAATATACCTACGTGGACTCAATCTATCACAATACGTCAGGACCCCAATTCTTGTGCCATTCGATATGAAGTTTCATTCGAGATGAAATGTCAGTTGCATACAATTTCCTAAAAATAAAAAATCTCGCACATAAACTATTGATCTCGACTGTCACTAGAATCGGACTCCGAACACGTTTGACATTATCTGTGGTAAGTCACAAACAATGATGTAGGTCTGCCGCTAATAAGTTAAAAATATGATCTTTTGTCTGATTTTATTTCATTTCCTCGCAATTGTGATGAAAAACATTGTATGTTACACGGGTGGTAAAGGAAATACAAAGCTCGAGTCATTAAAGCCCTCAGCCTTCGGCTTCGGGCTTCAAACAGACTCTCGTTTGTAATTCTTTCTTTACCACCCTTAATACACAATGTACTATTATGGTTCTGCTTCACAATACATTATACCTAGTCGGTCCTTAAGTTCTGTCACAAAGATTTTATTATAATTTTAAAAATAAATAATAGAGTTTCATAAACTTGTAGTACATCAATCAAAACCTTATTTTATATAGAATAAAAAAAGCGAAATTTGAGTTCGTTACTAATGCAATTATTTGGTGTACGAGCTTTAAGCATTCCCATTAGGGGCAGGAAAGCATGGGTCAAAACACGCACGACCACGATACTGATAACGGCTACAACTTTTGTAAGAGTTCTCGTATTGAGTCGAAATTTGCGTGACATATTGACCAGACTTTTATCTTTAAATACTGATACGAATGTATTTCAAGCAACTAAAGATCCACTTATACTCTGGTCAATCTTCATGTCTCATTAAATTGACCTTACGATTTCACATCAATTTGCAGAAATACGAAAACAGACCAACTTTCGTGCTTCATAAGCTGCTTTTTAAGTGTCGTTAAGATAATAATGCTGGTCTCTGAACATACCCAGAGATGAGAAGCTTAATAATATGAAATATAAAATTTTCCTGGTTAACAAAGACTAATCTTTAAAGCGTTTTCAAAAAGTAAAATTTTTAGAAAACTCTTGCTTGTTTTAATCGGTGCCGGTAATGTTAAAAGATCGTATCGGAAATTGCGGTGACTATGTGGAATGATGATTAGTTCCTAAAAATGTACCTACTTTAATTAAGCTTTCAAATTTAATTTATTTTAAAATTAAAAAATATACAAAAATTAGTTTTATTTGACTAAACCTTTGTGACAGAACTTAAGGACCGACTATGTAATATACAAGATTTTCATGTGGTTTTTATCGTGAATATTATATTACCAATTTGTGGATAATCGGAATGCATTTTTTTTCTTTTTTTGCTCATATTTAGTTTAAAGACAAATTTTTAAAAAGGGAGTTCTCACGTACGCCGCCTACGTACTCCTAAGATCGAAATTCTGGTTTTAGTTCGTTTAACCTACCAACCTTTTATCGTAAGTTATGAAAACTATTTAATTCCAAAACATGTCTAGAGAGTTACTGTTTTAAGCAGTGCATGATTTAATATAAGTTGCTAGCTTTGTTGGCTTATGAATTTATGAATAACTCACCTCTGTTGTTATATTAATGTATAATGTAAGCTGTTTGTTTTCCTTAAAAAAATAATTAAATAAATATTACTTCCCTCACGTTTTCGAAAATCAATTTATTTGTTCAGTACTAGCAGACATTTCAATCAGTGTTAGCCAACAATGTTATTGAGTTACGTTACATCTATTTGTTGTGCTTCAGTCATAATGTCTCCCTGACACCTTATCTATCAAGAGCAACGAATACCGGTATTAAATAGAGGTAAAGAATACTGTAAATAGTGCATATAAATAGTGAAAAAGACAAAAGCGGAATGACAACATTACCTCTAATATGGGTAGATGTTTTTTTTAGCGGTAATCGTTTGACAATTTATATACAGGTACTAAATTTAACCGGTTTTACAATCCCTGGTTTGAAGGAGACCTAAAACTTAAGAGGTGGATAAAACGCTGTAGCTTGGAAGAAATGGAATACGACATCAAGACCTATACATTTGATTTCTTTGTACAAACAGCATTACCGTTAACTGATCAAGAGTTTGAAAAAAACTGCAGATGCATTCAACTTAATTTATAAACCATCATAGAATTTATAGTTTGAGGAACATTTTGACGTTAGAATTGCACCCGGCATACATACGCCTTTTTGAAATATATGAAATTAAAAATCTAAATCGATACTCCTAATAAAAACCTCACAGCAACATTTCAAGGTACGAACATAAATTGTCTATACAGATTTGTCACTTGTCAGACTCAAGACTGCATGTTAAGAGTATTCATTGTTTTTTCACTTCTCGTACAATTTCGTGTTCACGTAATATTTTGCTACATCTACATCAGTGTATTAAAACATAGTGACAGTTACCATACGCAGAGAGCCTATTGAAATCTTAATATATAAAAGGAGAAACTGACTGACTGACTGACATATCAACGCACAGCCTAAACGGCTAAACGTAGGCACTTGAAATTTGGAAGAGACGTAGCTTAGGTACCGTAGAGGTGCACTAAGAAAGGAATTCCCGAAATTCCCACGGGAACGGGAATACTCATATAAACCGAAGCGAAGCGAGGGCGGGTCGCTAGTCGAATATAAATGTATTAAACAGAGACTATGATCTTGGTAGGCGCTTTATTGAGCTGCATTAAAAATAATCATTTTGGTTTAAATTCCGTAACAATATTTAGATAATTTATTCCAATATTGCGTAGATATTATGAAATTATGATTTCTTTAACTTTATGAATAGCTAATTTGGAAATAAAAAAAACATAGTAAAAAATATTTTTATTACGCTCTTTAACGTTGCATTGCAAAGATAACATTCTTTTAAATACGTGGTATAAAACTCAAAGCTAAAATACCTACTTTTAGTTTCAAAGTAATATGAAGTAGGTAATAACAGTAGCACAGTTACGCAATCCCGAACAAAAATATTGTTTTAATTAACTGTCCCAAAATGACGGTGACAGCTGAATCACAGATTAATGCCCGGTTCCTATATAAATATTCAAGAAACGAATCGTTTTCCTTACGTCTCGTTAAAATTTGACATTTGCTACGTACAAAATGTGTCAAATTTTAACGAAACGTAAGCTTGAATATAGGAACCGGGCATTAGTAAGAGTTACTTGCTGTATTCAGAGACAATCAGGGATCGGAAATTCGGTAAGATATTTAGATATTCTTTGGCGGCGGTATTGTTGTTCGGTCATATGGAGGCGGACTCAATTTTAATGTATTAATAAAATTTACGGGATTTCCGTATAAATAAATTAGGTACGCCAGCATAAATTCATAAGTAAGTAGGTATTACATTAACTATTTGAAGTTATTTTCCATGTATAGATTTACGAAATGTTATTTAATTTACCGGTAACTCATCTAATCTAACCCAACCTAACAAAGGTAGAGGAGCAAATAGACGGAACGTTTTATCCTACATGCAAAATAATTAATATAAACGTTTTGCAGAATCTCGGATTCCCGGAACTTATTTTATTAAAATAATATTTTTAAGACACCGACGCCATATTCGCTTAACTTTTTCCGTGATTTTGCCAACTTTAGGTTAATATCTTACAGAATGTCCGATCCCTGGAGACATTGCTAAGCTAACATCGCTAGTTTTTACCTTACCAAAGTCATTTCGGCATAAATTTTGAGATGCCACTTTTTCCTGCTGATTGTGGATCTAATATATACGAAATCAGTGGTTCGACTAAAATAATACTATAAGTTTAGTATAATAAAATGTCACGCTACCCATTGGTATAATTTAGTAAGTACTACATTGCAAAATCATGTTTAGGACAACCCTGAACAACATTTTTAAAATATTGATTTTGCCAAGATCCTGCTAGATTTTGATTTGATACTTTAGGGATAGTAATGATTTCAAAGAATATTTTAGATCAGTATCGAATGCTAATACTTTAGGGTATGGGAAAAATTAAATAAAAACTAAAAAAGACAAAAACTACTATAAATTTGTACTGCGGTCATAAAAACACGCCGCGTTTTTTTTATTACGTACCTAACACAGGATTCTATTGATATCTTAAGAGATAATCGGTGATTATTATTTAGTTTTATAGTTATACGCGTTTCTATGAAAATTTTGAGTTCCATAGAAAAATAAGATAAAACATGTTTCTCGGCTTCTGACCAGAATTGTCACTCGGGTATAGTCGCGTCGCATTTGAAATGGTGAAATCTATCGTTTGAGTTTCAAAACGATATTGCATGGTATCCGTTTCTATGGGCCGATTTCACACTTTATGGCGACCTCCCATAGTGTGCCTGCATCATTCGCTCAAATAGTCATAGAATAACGTATAACCTCATTTGATTTCAGATTTTATTATGCTTTAATTTATTAGATATTTTTACCACCTACATTTTTTTTTGTCAAATTTGAAGAATGACGTTATTAAACTGTGTATTATTATGGATATTCGGTATAGTCTTTTTAAACCACGACGCGCGACGTTTGAAACGCGAATTTTTCATACATTGATGCAACTATGCCCCCGTGCACGTCAATTAGAATAACGGGACCTCCGTGCTATAAAAATAGAACTATTGAAATTTAGATATTTTAGGAGAAGTAAACCTAAAAAGCCCCGCCACTCCAACAGACGTTGCACGCAGTGGGCCGCGCTTTCATGGATCTACTTATAAATATAACATACAAACTGGCAAGGCTTCTATCCAAAATTGACTAAACTATATCGCGAATGGTTTTTCTATGTTATAATTAATAGATTTTATTATTTTACTATAAAGGAGAGCGTTTTTGACTGGGCCGCCATTACAGTTAAGTTATAAGAGCTATCAAAACTTTGACAATACGATAACACATCAAAAATAATATTGTTTTACCCCAGTAAAATAGAGGCCCTGGTGAAACTCCATTAAAAATATGTACTTACCTTACTGTTAAGTTTAACGAAAAGCTAAAAATTTATTAAATTACGTATACGTCAGTAAACCTACTCGTACTAATGTCTTTTTAATTTTCGTAGCACATTTACATCGCCTCTTTAGCTCAGTGGTAGAGCACTGGTCTCGTAAACCAGGGGTCGTGAGTTCAATCCTCACAGGAGGCATATGTAAAGAAACTAAAACGATGTTTCTTTTTTATGTGTGTATTTTTTACTTACGCTGTGCGGTCTGAAAGCAAGTACTGGGCCGAGAGGCGACGCTTTGTGTGGATTAGCATCTTGATTTGTCAAATCATTATCTTGGTTGAAAACAGCGCCATCTGTAGGTTTAGTGATGGTTTGCGAGCTCAGATCCATGGCAAAACCCGGTGGCAGTTTCCCCAGTAATACGGACGATGGTATGTGCAAGTTTGGATGCGTTTCGTAAGATGGCGGCGCTGAGCATTTTGCATACGCGTCCTTCATTTCTTGTCGAATTTGCTTCACCACTTCTGGGCCAAAACAACTTTCGTAGATCTACAACAAAATATAACTTGTTTATAATTACATATTATATATCTTACTAAAACTTCCTTAATTGTATTATAAAATTCAGTGAAATAACCTTATAATAGGTACTAAAATCATGAATCCGTAACAAGCTTCATCAAAAATCATCAATAAAACGGATGAATGATGATTGATTAAATTACCATGTCAAAGTGTGCCTACTGCCCTATGTAACTGACCCTTGATCCTGCCATCTAGTGAGACTTTAATGAGGTATTTAATCAAGACTTCGCGAGGTCGTTCATTGAGACACAGAGCTATCACCCCACAGGAGGTCACGCTCACCTCGTGAATCCATTCAAGGAACCCAAATGGTCGTGTTATTTAATTATTACGCATTTGTTATTTTTTATTCTGTAGCTATACATTAAGTATAAAGACTTGATGTCTGTTTTTAGTACGGCGATGAATAAATATAGTTTTATATCAATGTGTTTTTTTCAACGGGAGTAATAACTTTTCGAACAAAACGCAATGTACAGATGTAGTGCAAAATGATTTTCCTTCGGGAAAACTCGGATCTCAATCGGAATACAATGGCACCCGAACTGTCAATCAATGATTGTATTAAATGAGTGACGTTTTCATGTCCATTAAAATGGAACTTTATTGTTTAGTGTCAAATGACAAATGCTGTCATTTGTCACTTTGTCATTTGACACTAAGCAATAAAGTTCCATTTTAATGGACATGAAAACGTCACTCATTTAATACAATCATTGATTGACAGTTCGGGTGCCATCGTATTTCCTATTGAGATCCGAGTTTTCCCGAAGGAAAATCATTTTGCACTACATCTGTATATAATTACGTGTCATGATATATGTATTATCAAACCGCGATTAGTATACACTTCGGAAGTACCGTTAGCACAAAAGTACATATAATGAATAAATATAATTACTTAATTATAAGTCAACCTATGATATCTTCATAGTTTAACTGCAGACACTTATAGATAAAAGTTTCACAAAGAATTGCTTCATCATAATCATTGAGTTCGTATAACAACTCTACCTATTCTTGGTAAATGCTGTGTCATTTGTTTTATAAAAAAATTAAAGTTATAATAAATGTTTGACAAATCAATCTCATTATTTTCCACATAATTTTCATGTTACCGGTTACCGAATCGCTGTACGTGTCGAAAATAAATTTGTGTAGTATATGTATAATATGAATCGTGGCAAAGTGTTAAACGGTCGGCGCCGAGAAATCATCTTCAATGTATTAACATATTTTAATAATGAAAATGATAAAACAAAGGTTCTTCTGAAGTCTTTGATGGTCATTCTAAGTGTAAACGTAATGATTTCTGAGGTTACTATTCCAAAGGATACATTACAGGAAAGAATTGGATTACTGAATAATAATCGCAAAGTCTTAAATCGTGTGGTGGCTGCGACGGGCGTTTGCAAAAAAACAGTAATAACAATAAAAAAAGAAGGGGATGTTGCCAGGGAAAATTCTCGGAAACTGAGCAATCCTAAAAAAGGAAAACGAGGGCCAAAATTTATTTTAGATAATTTCGACAAATGTGCCTTACGTAATATTATAACAAATTTGTACCGCCAAAAAATTGTTCCGACTGTGCAAAAAATATTAAATCAAGCTAAATTAGACATAAACTTTCTTGGCCAAAGAAAAACATTAATAAATATTATGAAAAAACATTTAGGATTTAGCTTTAAGAGATGCACACAGAAACGGTTGGAGTTAGTAGAGCAAACGCAAATCAAAGCTTGGAGAGCTAGGTATTTAAGAAGAATCCGAGAAAATGATGCCTTAGGTCCCAACAAAAAGCTTGTCGTTTATTTGGATGAAACCTGGGTGCATTGTCACTACACTGTAAATAAATGCTGGCAGTCTACGTCCGAGCATGGCATACGAAAATATGACAGTGCTGGGAATAGATGGATTATAATCCACGCAGATTCTGAACACGGTTTTGTAAGGGGAGCATTAGCTATTTGGAAGGCTAATTCAAAGAAAGGGGATTATCATGGCCAAGTAAATACCGAAAAATTTCTTAAATGGATTACTAATAATCTATTACCAAATATACCAAATTCAATTATTGTAATGGACAATGCTTCCTATCACAGCACACAGGTAAATAAACCCCCCACTTCTAAAGATAGGAAACACGTAATGATGGATTGGCTCAAAGCACATAATATTCAATTTTCAACGCAATACACAGTTCCCGAATTGTACGAAATTATTCAGAAAAATCGCCCTCCTTCTTCTTCTTCAAATTCCTCTCCACTACTGGAGGTTGGCAGTCAGCTCTGCATTCAACTTCCTATCTCTCGCCAAACGGAACAGCTCTTCAACCGTGGCGACACCTGTCCAGGTCTTTATGTTCCCGAGCCATGACATCTTGGGTCTGCCAACGCTTCTCTTCCCCTCTACCTTGCCCATGTTACGCAGAATATGGCCCAGGTAGGCTACTTTTCTCCTACGAATGGTTTGCAGTAGTTCACAGGGTTTTTTAACTCTGCGTAGCACCTCTACATTTGTAACTCGTTGAACCCAACTAATTCTCAGCATTCTGCGGTACAACCACATCTCTAAAGCTTCAAGTCGTCGGCGAGTGTCCTCCTTAATCTGTCCTCCTAAAGAATACTTAATAGATGACCTATTAAAATCACACGGACATGAGGTACTTCGCTTGCCACCGTACAACTGCGACTTGAATCCAATTGAGTATATATGGCATTTAGTAAAGAAGACAGTGGCTCAAAAAAATGTGCAACAGCGTGAAAATGAGATTGAGGCTATAACATTAGAGGCATTAGCTTCAATCACCGAAAATGATTGGAAAAAAGAGGTGGACCACGTGAAACGTATTGAAAATGACTACTGGCAAAGAGAATGCTTGGAAATTCCTCGTAATGAAGTAGTTGTCACCATAGGTAGGTACAGCAGTAAACTGTTTCTATGCAGGGGTGTTATTCTCTCACAAAGCAAAGGTGAACGTATGCACAGGTGATGCCAAAGCGGCGAGTTTAAGTACCCATCCGAGCGAACAGAACACGTATTAGGGCATGCATTTTCAATTTAGCAGCATGGCTTCTCGAACGTATAATAACGTGAACGTAAGAATGCACGCCCTAATATGTGTTCTGTTCGCTCGTACGGGACTACTTAAACTCGCTGCTTTGGCATCACCTGTGCGTTCGATCACCTTTGCTTTGTGAGAGAATAACACACCTGTTAGATGTGAACGGTGCATATTTAACACTATTTAGCACTATCTATTTTGTTTTTTCTGTGCCAGGTGATGATACGGACACTTCTGAAGACGATGGTGTTATGAATTAATAAATTTTGATGGTGTTCCTAAATTTAATTATTACACTATTTGTATTTTTTTAAAGTAGGTAAATATATTTTTTTTTTTACCAAGGTTTAAACTTCTTGGTACAGAAATATGCATTTTCATTTATCTGCACACTCTACCATTGACAATGTCATTTCATGTATTAATTCAGAAACAACATATGTGCTCGATTGTATTCTAATCGCGGTTTGATAATATGTTATTCATGGCTGCTGCATTTTAATTTTAACTTCTTCAGACCCTAAATTTCCACAGGCTTAATTTAGGACATAAAGTGACTTTTAACTTTAGTGTATAAATATATTACTTATCTTAAATTTCAAAATCTTAGCATTTAATTACTACCGTCTTTATCCTGCGAATGAGCTAGCCGGTGCAGAGGTAAAGAAGAGTTAAGAATTATTGAATAACATTTTACCAACTTTTAAAAATACCTACTTACTTCGTTCGCCATCAAGCATCCAAATAAACAATAAAAGTATCTACTTGGAGGCATATTTCTTGAAACTAGTCCAGGCCTTCCTACTGGATTTGCCTTTGACATTTATAGTATTGATTTTAACTCGGCCGCCGCGGCGGCCGCGCGCCGTTGCTGTCAAGCACCCATGTACTATTATAACGTAAACAATTATGTAGCTATTATAACGTAAAAAATACGATAACATGTCAAAGGCAGTGTGGATTTAACCAGTAGAATAGAGGCCCAGCAATATTTCCGATAATATTCTCACTGCAACATATTGTGTAACACAGTGCACAATATTTTAACGAGATGATTAACATACCATACGGTACTGAATCTGTATCAAAACCGCTTAAACCAATCCCGGAGCGTAGAAATGATTAGACGATTACCTTATAGTTGTTGGAAAACAATGAAATTAAAAAAACATATGTCGCAGATTAAAAGAGGACTCACACATAAAAAAACTACTTAGCACGAAACACTGCACTTACGAAATAATACCTATTTCTACTCCAAATCGTCCTGAGACTTAAGTTAGCCTTAGAGTTATACCTACAAAATACTTTTATCAACCCCAAAGCGGCAACTAGTGGAGAAAAAGAGAAACTCAACAGTCAGTCGTTTTTTAAAATATACAATTAGTATAACATACAATAAGAAGTAAATAAATTCACGCGTAGTTGAGCACGAAAATGTGTCAGAGCTCAGGATTTTCACCAGAACTAATTAGTAAGTAGTAATATAAAAATAAAAAATTATAAAAATTAAACTTATTTCGAATTATCTTATGTTTATTTAATATTTATATATTATCTTAATATTTATTAGGTATGTCATGGAGTAAAATAATAATTTAATGATTTTTGCATATATTTTACCAAACACGTGGTGTGAAAATCTTTAGTCCGATGGGTAGTACCGCAGGACTTAACTAAAATATATTTTTATATTGAAATGGGTCTGGTGATAAATGCATGCATTGACAAATTTTGTTTTTATATGTTTGAATGATAAAGAAATATAATCCGGACTCAGCGAATCTGAAATTAAATTGGAGGACGATGTTGGTGCAGATTTGTGTGAAATGATAATGACAAAGGAAAATGTTTATTATGAAGATTTTAGAATGATTTGACATAAGATATAAACTTATAATTTTGTTTTCCTAAAGGAAGATATTTTGTTATTTTTTTGAAATATTTACTAATAACGTTTGAAGTTATATTATCTAAGCTGATATATTAGATAATATTGTTAAATTTTATTGATTTATAAGACTGGTTGTAATCCAGAATGATAAATAATTGTGATCAAAAAGACTGTGCAGAGTCTGCAGATCTGATAAGCCACTATAGACTGATTAGAAGTGGTTAATATTTTGTATTCTTTAAATAAAGCTACAAAATAAGTAATTACTAAGTTTTTTTTTATTTTCCTATATTTTAATAATCACGAAAATCATGTTCTGTTAAAGCCCATGGTCCTTTCTGTAGTACTTATTTAATTAAATTCAAATTGTCCAAAAAGGTATCATTCACAGATAATATACATGCCCAGAAACTATCGGTGCAGTACAAGTACTAGAACATTAAAAAAATTGGTCCTGAGTACTTGGGTCTGAATGAGTATAAAACAATAGTAAGTACTACTATGGTATGGTATGGTATGGTGTAGAAAAGCGGCACAAAAAACTGTAATATCAAAACTTGGCAGCCTCCAAAGAACTGCCTGTATTATCGCTACGGGAGTCATGTCAACCTCTCCGACACTAGCTCTTGAAGCACTGCTAAACCTGCCGCCCCTTCACCTGTATTTGGTAAAGGAGGCGAAGGCAAGCATGCATAGAATCTCGAGCTTGAAGAGAGGCCACTGGCTATCCCAAAATATGAGATCCCTCGAGAACTCTGTAAGCGATATTCCTGTGATGGGGATGTTATCAGACACCATGCCCCCTAAACATTGTCCACAGAAGCTGTTTTCTGTGGAATTTCCGTCCAGGGAAGACTGGTCACACGGTCGCTTAACATGGAAACCAGGTAGCCTAAGGTGGTACACTGATGGCTCCAAATCCGGTTCTGAGGTAGGCTGCGGAATATATGGAGAGGCGCCTAAAAAGAAGTTGTCTGAATTTAGGCAAGTACTCTTCTATTTTCCAGGCGGAGGTATACGCCATAATTGAATGTGCGGCAACCAATCTGCAAAGCAACTACCTCAACAGTACCATCTATATTCACTCGGATAGTCAGGCGGCTCTCTTGGCCCTAACCTCTGATGTCATGAACTGAAGGCTGGTCGAGAACTGCTGGACACTTTTAAACACTCTGGGTACGAATAACAGGGTGATTTTACGTTGGGTCCCAGGGCATGCGGGCATCGTGGGCAACGAGAAAGCTGACGAACTCGCACGGGTAGGAGCTAAGGGTACACAATTTGGTCCGGAACCATTTTGCGGTATCCCAAAAAGCCTAACAAAACTTACCTTGTGGACATATTGCTATTATGCAGCCATTCAACTCTGGAGAACAACACCAGGATTAAACCATTCCAAGGCTCTCATAAGAGCATTTAGCAAAAAGGCATCGACGGAGGCCTTAGCGCTGAGTAGGAACAATATTCGCACTCTGGTCAGGGCGCTCACAGGGCACTGTTGCCTGAACAAGCACATGCAGACGATTGGGAAAGGTGACACAAGGTTGTGCAGACTCTGCCATCTGGAGGAGGAAACGCCTTTGCACCTTCTCACCGTCTGCCCGGCCTTAATGCGACACCGTAGCTCCTCACTGGAAAAGCATCTAATGTGCCTAGAGGAGATCAAGTATCTCGGCGCCAACAAAGTCCTGAAATTCTTCGCAATAACAGGACTCAGCGGAGAACTGTAGGTCGTGGCGATCACAATAGATCAATTCTGGTCGCAGTGATACTAGGCTTTGGAGCCTTGAATAGCCACTCCCTGAATAATAAATAAATAAATAAATCAGTACTACTGATAGGACCATGGTACGCAATCACTACATACTGAATTTTGCGTTGGGCCTCAGGAGGGTAGTAGTGCAATTTTAGTTGCCTTACAAATAATGTTTTTTTCGAGTTTTTATTTTTATTTTTTATTGATAGTTTGTAAAAGCACTATTACATATGTACCTACCTCGGCGTGAAAAGGGATTGCGAGCCTCGTATCCCTATCCGTCATCTATATTTACTTGAATAGCGAATGAGACGAACAACGAAAGGGACGAGTAGCGAGTATGCCCAAAAATAACGAGACCAATTGCCACTCAGGGCCAAAAAAGAGAGACGCATAACGAATGTGACTAAAACATAAGTAAACTGCGAATGATACTAAAACGAATAAGACTTATTAAGAGAGAGACAAGATACAGAATTTGACCAATAAAGATAGTGACGGATAGCGAACAAGACGAATAAAGAATGGGCGTCGAATACAGAATGAGAAGAAATAAGAATTAAACGAAAAACGAATGAGGCGAGATAATAGGATACCGTGAAATGGTGCCAAATTAATTTGCCAAGTTGAATTTAAAATTGATGTTTACCAATTTACAACGACGCAAAAAATACGAATTCAAACTCGACATTGACAACTATTATCATGACAATAGAATCATAAGTGAACAGGAATAATCCGACTTGAAAGATAAGCAAATAATGAGTTTGCAAACCATACGTTATATTACAAATGTCAAAATTATAATATCTATTCACACACATTACTCACACATACAACAGGTCATTTACTTAAGTTTTTCACCTATAAGAGAGTTGGCTTGTTGATGATTATTGATGATTAACAGACCACAATCAAGTGGCAGGTGGTCGTCAATAATCTGAACTTCCCGTAACAGATCCCATAATATTTGTATCTGGTAGGCAAATCTTATTAACGGAGTACAAGTACGTAGCGAAGTATGTCACTACAAATCGGCGGCGCTTGTGAAAACGAAGCGTGAATGTCTGACAAGAATGCCTAAATCCAGAAAGAGCTTTTTCGACCTTCGTTTAGTAAAACAAAATAGATACTTATCTACGAAATATAGTTAATGTGTTACATTTTTCCATTCCCGTGTGTGGTGCTGGCAATACCGCCAAAACTAGTTTGGTTACTTCACATCTATGGTGTGATTTTTGTATTGTATCTGTGATAATACTAATATAATCGGAATTGAATGTTGTGTACGCTCAGCTCTATCTTAATTATTTAATTAAAAGTACCTACTTATCTTCAAGTTACCAGTGTATAATTAAATTAATTAACTACAGTCCACTTACAAACCTCAACATAATGGCCATGCATGAAACTTTAAAGATGACACCATTACACCGTGTAGAGGCTTTAAAAGTTGGTGTCAGTGATAATCTCGTCTTGTGCGTAGCCACCTTTTGTGTATTTAGACACAAAAGGTGAAGAACAAGGTTGTACCTATGTATTACAATATTTACAATAGAAACAATTTGCAAACCTACCTTCATCATGGCATATTTTTTTATGAATCGGTCATCACTGCTGCATAATACTCGCGCTGTCCAGCAAAACACGCAGATTAAGATTAGCTGCCTTTGAAGCATAATGAGCTGAAAAAAACCGCCAAGAAAAATATTATATTTTTAAATAGAAAGATGAAATAGGTCAAACAAAATCATAAACTTAACTGGTGGGGCAAGTAAGTTTTTGGGAAAAGTGTGTATTTAAGATCTCTTAAAACAATGCAATAGGTACAAAAATATATTTTTGAGGCTAAACTAAAAAACCAAAACTCCTAAACACACCCTCACCATTTTATGGTTCCGTAGTCAAACTACAGTTTCGCCATGTCCCGTCTGTCTGTCCGTCCGCAGCACAGCTCAGAGACTATTAGTTCTAGAAAACTGTTTTTCGGCATGAATACTACGGTTACAAGCCGGAAAAAGGATGAATGTATTTCATATATTCTTATATAATATTTGCCCTTGCAATGTATTAGTTTTACCCGAGCGGGCCGGGCAAAACGCATAATAGGCTTTTTTTGTTTTTTAAACTTAAAATAATACTAAAAGCTGTTTAAGGTTTGAAATATTAATAAGTATAGTGCAAATTAAACGTACAAAGAGTTTTTTTGATGATTAGTTTGTGTGGTTTTTACCCATTCTCTTAATATATGCGTCTTGCCCGGGCTTCACATACGCTGGTTTATCCCATTCGGTATCGAGACCCTTGGTCCGTGGGGTCTCAACGCTCTAAATATCTTCGAAAAAATTCTAAAAAGGTTAATTGACGCCACGGGAGACCGAAGAGCTGGTAGTTTCCTTGCTCAACGCATAGGTTTAACTATTCAGCGACGAAATGCCGCCAGCATCTCCTTTTTACGATATAGCTTTTTAGTTAGGTTATTGTTTATTGTTAATTTTCACTTGTAAGTTTTAAGATATTGTCTTTACCTAAAGTAGTTCAGTTGTGGTAAGTACAACGAATATTCTATAATTTCGTAACAGTAACCGTAATATACGTTTCCATATTTCTACCGGCAATATATCCCCTTAGGGATAGTATTTTCCAAAACCGCTGAAAACGATATGTTCTATTTATATACATTAGCCTTTACACCATTTTCCACTTTTCTCACTTAAAAAATAACTCTCTTACTATCGTCTACCCCCCATTTCACCAGCTAATGAGAATGGGTAGTTTTGCCAAAAGTTGGAATTTTTATTTATAAGCAGTAGCCAAAACATAAATTTTCATTTTTACCCCTTTAGGTTAGGTTAGGTAGGTTTCAGGTTTGGGCGGGGCATTGATAAATCATTCGGTCACCGGATATTGCTTTTTATACATACACTAGCTGTCCGTGCTAGGGGCCGGGTGTATGAAATATACCTCATGAAATATTGTTTACGACCTATTCTCAAACCTACTGAATAGAATATACACACAACATTTCATAAGAAGTGCCTTAGGTTTACTTTCTCTTATCATGTTTAAGGTTTTACAAATTGTTTAAGTAGTTGTGTTGAGACTGTTGACCATGTTGAGTTACGAAGGTAACTAACTATTAGCTCGCTGGTTGATCAGGCTTCCTCTTGTGGTTGCCAGATGAAAGCATGGACCGTGTGGTGGTTATGGCTGCGGGCTTAAGAGCAAATTTCCATGCCTACTATAAGCATGATGCCTCCGCGGGGAAGTAAGGGGTGACTCAGGCCTGTATCTTCGGATATAGGTGAGCGCGGTGCGAGCCGGAAGGTGAGCTTAGTGCAAGCCTGAAGGTGTCAATCCGTGGCACCGTAGTGCTAGCCCGGTCACATACTGCGGTGACATAAAATTTGGGACAAAGTAATGTATAATAATGGAGTCTCATTATCTGGTTAAACCTAAGACACGTGTGGTTCCTGATGGAGGAATCATAGTTTTATTTTACCTACAGATGGTGTACACAAATAGGCGAAGCAGATACTAGGGACAATGAACTATAGAACTGGACACAGATATCGGGGTGAGATGAGACACAACATAATAAACTTGCACTTTATAAACAGCAATATAAAATAAGCAATGCATTATTTGTGTTAATGTTTTCGCTCTTCATAATATATTCATAATCTGATGGTTGGTGTATCCTGCATAATAGATGTTTGATACATCAGGTTTATGGAGTTTGCGATATGGTGGAGGTGCTGTGTTAATGAGCAGTTTGCTTGGATAATTGTAATATAAATCAAAGAACGCTGAATAATGCATTGGAAAGTAATTTAAATGGTAATTTTAAAGATTGCAAGTTGTGTCTCATTGCATTTCATAAGTCTTAGCACCATCTGGTGTCCAGTAGCAGAACTAATTTATTACATATTTTTATGTTTTATTCAATATTCTGTTTAAGTGCTCGAATTCACATAAATTAAATTGGAATATACAGGGTGTCCGGGATATAGTGGACTACCTTACAGGGCTGGATAGCTCAGCTCAGGAGTGGCAAAAATATGATAAATTATGTTTAGTAAAAGTCGCACCAAAAACGAGATATCTCAACTTTTAAAAATTTTGGAAATGCGGTACCCTGGTTCACCATTTTCGATGCCGCGGCCACATTTATTAGAATTTTTCAGTTTCGTTTGCTGTGAAAGATAGCTGTTTAAATTTGCTATAAGACCCTATCAACGGACTTAATAAAAGTTCAGCAGTTTTTTTTAATTTTTCAAATCAAATTTTAAGTTTAGGAATCTGAGTTTTACTTGCGGCAAGTTTAACATCGCACGGTGTAAAAAAAATTTACTAACAATAAGACTTGTAGTGCTGCTTTCCTAAAAATTGGCCTAGTTAATGGAGATTCTAAAATGATATAATAATTGAGTTTATTGATTACAGCAATGAAGTTATTATTAAGTTTGTCCAACAAAGACTGAATTTTATCAAACTAGCGAATTTAATAAACGACTTTTGCTTCCGTTTAAAATCAGGTTAGCTGGTTCTAAATGTTTTAAAAGACAGTTTACATTAATGTGAAATACAACGACACTACGATAAAAGGTAATAACTTACCTTTTTTCTAAATTTAAAGCAAGTGTTCGAATTGCTTGCCGCCAGCCCTAATACAGGCTCGGCAGCGTTTCATGAACGACCTCTTGAGTTCGGAGGCATATCGTCGCTCACCAATTTGTCGGCTAGCTTCCAAAGAGGTAATTTTTACATAAACTCCATTCTAATTAATTTTTGTTAGTAATACTGGCCACCAAACTTTCAATTCCAGATTGAATTAATTAGACAATTACATCGTTAGTCTTTTGTTTTCTTGTTAACAATTCAATGAAGTTGAAAGCAAAATTAAACTATCTTATTGTATCACATTGAAAAAAAATGTCTCGAGGGCCATACACATCGGCAGAGTATGCAAATATGCATTTTATTTACGGCGATTGCAGAGGAAATGGCAATGATGCTGCTGCACTTTACGCAGAAAGGTACCCCGACGCACGCCATCCAGATCGTCGTATTTTTTCTCAGGTTCACATCACGTATAGCGAAGGAAGAATACCTGGACATGGTGCTACTAGCCGTAGTGAAGGAAGACCTCAAAATGAGTACGACGAAATTGTACTGGCCGAACGAGACGCCGATCCAACAACGTCTGTAAGGGCTATAGCCGAACGTACGGGGATAGGAAAATCTACTGTCCATTCTATTTTACAAAAACACGAGTTTTACCCATTTCATGTGACTCGTGTTCAAACTCTATTGCCAAGAGATTACGCACTAAGAATAACATTTTGTCAAACGATGTTGCAAAAAATCAGTGAAGATTCTAATTTTTTTAACAAAATCCTTTGGAGCGATGAATCCACATGTCGTAGAGATGGTTATCTTAACCTCCACAATCTACACTATTGGGAGGTGCGTGACCACAATCCCCACGTAATGCGAGAAGACCGAAGCCAGTATAAATTAAAAATCAATTACTGGACGGGCATTTTGGACGGCAATATCATTGGACCTTTCGAGCTGCAAGGAAACTTAAACGGAAGAGGGTACCTGCAGTTTCTTGAAGAGTCGCTTCCGATACTATTAGAAGATACGCTCTTAGAGCTGAGAAGAACCATGTGGCTACAACATGATGGCTGTCCACTCCACACATGGCTGTCACTTTACATTACCAGTGCGAAGGTTCTTGGACCAAACACATCCTAACCGGTGTATTGGTCGTTCAGAGCCAATTTTTTAGGCTCCCCGTTCACCGGATTTGAACCCTCTGACTATTTTTATTGAGGTTGTTTAAAAGAAAAAGTTAACGGCAAACCTATTGCCTCTTTGGAAGAGCTGCGTAGTCGCATCGCAGAAGCTAGCCGACAAATTGGTGAGCGACGATATGCCTCCGAACTCAAGAGGTCGTTCATGAAACGCTGCCGAGCCTGCATTAGGGCTGGCGGCAAGGAATTCGAACACTTGACACACTTTAAATTTAGGAAAATGTAAGTTATTACCTTTTATCGTAGTGTCGTTGTATTTCACATTAATGTAAACTGTCTTTTAAAACATTTAGAACCAGCTAACCTGATTTTAAACGGAAGCAAAAGTCGTTTATTAAATTCGCTAGTTTGATAAAATTCAGTCTTTGTTGGACAAACTTAATAATAACTTCGCTGCTGTAATCAATAAACTCAATTGTTATATCATTTTATAATCTCCATTAACCAGGCCAATTTTTAGGAAAGCAGCACTTCAAGTCTTTGTACATTTTTTTTACACCGTGCGATGTTAAACTTGCCGCAAGTAAAACTCAGATTCCTAAACTTAAAATTTGATTTGAAAAATTAAAAAATCTGCTAAACTTTTATTAAGTTTGTTGATAGGGTCTTATAGCAAATTTAAACAGCTATCTTTCACAGCAAACGAAACTGAATAATTCTAATAAATGTGGCCGCGGCATCGAAAATGGTGAACAAGGGTACCACATTTCAAAAATTTTGAAAAGTTGAGATATCTCGTTTTTGGTGCGACTTTTACTAAACATAATTTATCATATTTTTGCCACTCCTGAGCTGAGCTATCCAGCCCTGTAAGGTAGTCCACTATATCCCGGACACCCTGTATGTGCTGCGGCGCAAGAAAATGTGAATTTAACAATATAATCTAAAAACCGGAAATGTTGTACGTATCATGTGTGTATCGCGTTGGAAGAGCTTTTGAGAATCTTAACTTTGTGAAATATGTAATATTTTTTTCCAACGCGGGAGGGTCGTATCACGACTTTTTGAATATCGGACGGACTAAAGTTTCGGTTCAATTCCTAACGCAATTGTCCTAATGGTCACGTTATTTATTGGATACATGTTCATAATACATTATTATGTGTACCTAATCATTAAAGAGCGAACATATTTCTATGAGACCGCTGCCAGTGTAAAGAGAAAAGGATATTCTCTATTCAAATAAGCTTACTAAGAATACAGCTATACGTGACACTGAAAGGCTACAATTTGGATTGGACATATACAGGGTGGAAGGGGACGGGGGACCTTCCCGGAATTATAGCGTTAATTAAGAGGTACACAGTCGATTTGTGATGGTAATAATGATGAATTAACTAATTAAAAAAAATACAAATTTACTCATTTTTCATTGCGGTGACAACCCTGTTACACCTACCCACTACGACTTGACTATGAAAACTCGAAACTACGCTTATTTCCGAATGTTGACGTTGCCATAGTGATAAGGTGATATGATAACTTATGATTCATAGACGTCAAATAATCCATGAACAAAACGAAATTAAAATGATATTTATTATTTTTTACACAATTTATTAACCATTAGTTTACACATTGTCATGTTGTTATAAAAATCTAACACTACGTCTACAAAAATCTTCAATTACTCTCACATTCGGTGTTCAAATGTCCCTCCGCGGCTTATTATACACGCTGCAGCCCGTGCCCGAGTATGTCGGTGCACCCTTGACAAAATATGCTCTTCATCATTTTTTCTCCGCAGATCGTTAAAGGCATCAGTTATTCGTCGTCGCATCTCGTCCGCAGTGTCACATTCCGTTTTGTACACACTATCTTTTACAGAGCCCCACAGGAAGAAATCTAGACACGTGAGATCCAGGCTTCTTGGCGGCCAACGGTGCGGCCCAAACCTGCCTATCTAGCGATCCCCAAACTTATTGTTTAATTTCATTCGTACTTCGTGTACAGAATGAGCTGGTGCACCATCTTGTTGGAACCAAGTGACTCGTCTTTCAGCCGGTGGTAATTCGTCCAGATAACTGTCTAACTCGGTGTTCAAAAGAGACATGTATCCGTCTCTGTTTAGAGTTGGAGGCAGAAACACAGGTCCTATGATAGTTTCTCCGTGAATCGCCGCCCAGACGTTAATAGACCAACGATACTGGTGACTCGAGATTCGATAAGCGAAAGGATTCTCCTCGGCATACACATGTTCGTTTCGTCTATTCCATATTCCGTTGCTTGTGAACAAGCTTTCATCACTCCAAATGATATGCCTTATGAAATCTGCCTTATGAAATCTCGCTCTTCTACTATCTTTGGTAATAACCATCGGCAGTAGGCTTCGCGGATAGGGCAGTCCCGAGGGAGTAGAGCTTGAACCCTCTGTATTTTGTAAGGGTGAAGGCTGGCACGTTTGAGAATAGTAAGTACTGCAGTATGGGTTATTCTGAAATGTCGACCCGCTACTCTAGAACTCACTCTCGGATGTCTTCTAAAATAACGCAGCACCCTTTCTTCAAGTTCTGGGGTGTTGCTGGTACAACGGGCTGGTTGTTGGCGATACGATCCAAAGCCCTTAAAATTGTCCTATGCCCTGTTGGATGTGGTGGAGGATATGTTTCTCGGTATCGACGCAAAGCTTCAGCCACGTTATTATAGCACGTCGCGTACAATAAAAGCAAATTCAAATAACCACGAGCATCTAGCAAAGGCATTTTTATTTGAAGAATGACATAGGTAAATTTAATGACATTTTCATTTCAACATCAAATGCATCGATGGCCAATACAATAACGCAAAGAGGTTCATAAGTTAAGTACCGAATCAGTAGTTCTTAATAATGAAATGAAATGAAATGAAATGAAATTTATTTATCATAACCAAAATACAAGGTTAACTTATGCTTAAACTTATTTAAGTTTAACTTATCTTGAAGCAAAAACTAACAACTTGCTATTATTTGCATTAAAATAAGTAATACAATAATTTACAAATTTAACGGCGGTATTCCGTAGAAAAGTTCTTTACCTCCCGTGGTAGTCGAAACTGTGCTACGGCGAGGTAAGATTCTCACTACAAAAAGGCTAAGCTTTAAGGCAAAAGAAACAATGCTCATAATGCTTTGCGACGCTAATGGTCCCATGGTTGCAACGGAACAAAAGAATGCGATAAGAAGTGGCGAGTTTAGCGTAAACAACTTATAGTATATGCAAACTAAAGGGAATAATCAAAAATTTTAACACGTAAGTTCAGTTAGGTGTGATTTGATTCTCTACCAAAAGTACTAATTAACATAAGTATATATTATTTTCTATTTGTTTAGGTTTATTAAACTTTTGATTAAATCCTTTTTCTTTTTTTTTTCATTATGCTTACTTTCTAGATAGTTTATACAAACATGTAGGTAACTTCTAGGCATTTGTAGATTTATTATAATATTTATTTAGTAAGTATAAGTATGCCTATATTCACTTAATATATCTATAATAGTTTATAAATAGATACCTAATAATATAGAGAGATGTTTACACATATAAAAAAATACTTTTATTTATATAAATATATTTATACTTACATAAACTTCATTTCATAATTCTCAGTAACTCCTCAGTCTTTTCATAGTCTAAAATTCTCAGAAATCTTCCCAGTTCCCTTCCGCAAGCAAATCTAGTCATATCCTTAATGGGATTTGTTTTGCTTATGCGATTATACATAAACGGTGACAAGAAAAATGAAAAGCTTTTTGCAAAAACAGTTTTACATACAGGAATTTGGTATACCTCGTGTGTTCTTCTGACTGACCGGTTAGTATCGCGTGGTATAAAGGAATGTTGTCGAAGCACAATTGTTTTGATAAATAGCTGCCTAATATTTAGAACCTCGAATTCTTCATATAGTTTGGCCGTCGGATACCTAAAATGTTTAAAATTGATAACTTTTATAATACACCTCTGGGCCCGTTCAACCTTGATAATAACGCTTTTTTTTGCACCACCCCAAGCAGCGATGCCATATGAAGCTATCGATTGGCATAGGGCCATATAGGTATACAGTTTTGTTTGTTTTAATATCTTTGAGGTTCCTTAACCTTTTAAAGATTGGTATAAGTTTACGTATTCTTGTCTTAAGATTGGTAATGTGTAGCTTCCAATTTAAATTTTTGTCTATTTCTACACCAAGGTATTTGACACTGCTGGCTGATGATAGTATGTAACAGTTGAATTTTTCTGGATCAAAGCACTGACTGTTGTGGGCTTTTATAGTAAAATTGGTGTCAGGCTGGTGGTTGTCCCGTATACTAAATGTTATGTATTTAGTTTTTATCAGATTTAAGGTTAATAAATTGAAGTCAAGCCACCGAGTTATAGTTTTTAGTGCTTCTTCAGCTGTCCGTTTTACCTTCGCCCACGTCACATCTTGGAATAAAATTACTGTATCATCTGCGAAACTAATCACTTTTGAGTTCGATAGTTGTGTGTCACAGAGGCTGTTCACATAAATTAAAAATAGCGTGGGCCCAAGCACCGATCCCTGGGGAACTCCGTAATTTACGTTTTGCTTGGAACTAAGCAAGTTCCTCAGTTTAACAGTTTGTGTTAGGTTGCTTAGATAGTCCTTGAAGAGGTCAAGTGGTATGCCGCGTATGCCAATAGACTCCAATTTATGAATTAGAAGAGGGATAGAAACAGTATCAAATGCTTTAGCCAAATCCAAGAAAACACCGATGCATTTCTTCTTTGTGTCTAGATTTTTAGCTACATTCGTTACAAGATCCTCAATCGCATCCGTCGTTGATTTATTTTTTCTAAAACCATATTGGTTACTTGAAATTATGTTATATTTATCTAAATAGTTAACTAATCGTACATTAATGATTTTTTCCAAAATTTTAGCTATACTAGACAAAAGAGATATCGGACGGTAGTTAGAGATACTGTCTCTTTCCCCCGACTTGAAAACAGGAATAACGACAGAGTCCTTTAAAACATTAGGGAATTTTCCCAGTGATAGACATAAGTTAATAATATGGGTTAAGGGTTTGGCCAATGAATTAATACAATTTTTAATAAATATTGACGATATACCATCCCAGCCAGTAGAGTTAGTATTTTTTAGTGTCTTTACTGTTTTGATTACTTCCTGTTCGTCGGAGTCCAGGAGCATAAAAGAATTTAGTGGAGACATACCAAAATTTGAATTTTTAACAAGATCATTTTCAGTACCTAGTATTCATTTTTTGTAAAATGTTGTTTGATAAATTGGGGCCTATGTTTACAAAGTAATCATTAATAAAGTTAACGGAATCTTGAGGATTCAATTTTAATTTTAGTAAATCAGCTGAGTCTTGGGCTTTAGCTGCTGGATTTAAGTTGCAAACTCGTTTTATGGTATTCCACGTTTTCCTTATGTCCCTGCTGCTGGCTTGTAAATCTAACTTATCGTGTTCATTTTTAAGGTTACTAAGGATACTATTGCATTGATTTCTATAACGTTTATAAATAGTTTCAAGGTTTTTGTCATCAGGTGATATTTTGCATTTTTTTTGCAATTTGTCTCTAAATCTCATACATCGTAATAACCCTGGTGTCACCCATGGTTCAAAAGTAAATTTTCTGTTCGGCACTCTCATAGTAGTTGTGCATTTATCAATAATAACAGACAAGGCATCAATAAAATATTCAGTGGCAATGTTAGGGTCGTTCATCCATAAGAGAGTACTCCAGTCAAACTGATCCAGTAATTCATTGGCTCTGCCGTAGTTAAGTTTTTTTATTATTTTACTATGTTTAGTAGTGAGGCACTGGTTCATTAGTGGTATGCATAAGTAGGGAGTACTGTGATCAGTAACACTTGATTCACACACTACAGTCATTATTTTATTTACCGATTTTACAAAACAGTGATCGAGACATTTACTAAGCATTGTGGGTAGTACATGACTAGGCAAGAGGCAGTTAGTGGCAAGTAGATCTAAGTATTCGTCTGATTTCGGGTCGTTGTTAGTGGAACTGACATCAATATTGATGTCCCCCGTCAATATGACATTGGGTATATACTTAAGATCAACAAGTATTTCATCTAAAGATTTTAGAAAATTTGCTATTGAGACAAACGATGGCGATCTATAGACGCAAACAAACGCATTACTAGGCAATCAGCATCCGCAAGATTGGGTTCATACACTACGACATCCACCAAATTGTCGCGAACATAAACGACCACGCCGCTATTTTGATTGATATGTTTAAGACTGCTATAAATGTTATAATTTTCTATTTTCGGTAAGTAGTCAGAGTTTTGTAGCCAGCATTCAGTTAGTATTATAAGGTCATGGCATATACTGGTCCTTCCGAGAAAAACCCTGAAATCCTCGAAGTTTTTGTGGATACTTCTAATATTCTACACAATAACGTTAAGGGAATTATGGCTGTTATCTCTGTATTGCGGAAGGAGTTCTGGTTCACCGACCAAAGCACAGTCACCAATGGTGACATTATTGTCAACCTCAGTGACCACCTGCTCTAGGTTGTTATCCATCTTGAACATAAAAATGCTGATAGGATATCAATCAAACGAAATATATAGAATACAATAAAATATATATATATAGACGCATAAGTAATTAATAACCATTATTTGATACCTATTATTAATATTAAACACCAAAGGTGTACGAGTATTTTTGCAAGCCCTAAAATATGAATAATAATCGATAACTAGAAACATAAGTAACATCAAGAAATACCACAGACGTGCAAGGTTTTCCAAGGTAGATAGTCAGCCCGAAGTAAAGTCTTCGATTTGCTTGATGGAGTTTATAACGATTGCAGGTTGACCCTCTTCTTTTCGTAGCAGAACATTCCCCCGAGATGTCCAGCAGTACTTAACGGTTCCATTTTTCACGAGCTCGCGGCCGGCTGCCAATATTTTTTTAGACATAGGCGTTAGATATTCAGATATGTAAACCCTAGATTTCACTCCGCCAAATCCCAGACTCAGTGTTTAAGGGGTTGTCTCTTTTTTGAGTGTTGTAATTCTTTATAGCTTTTAACAGTATGTCCCTGTCCTTCGCTTCCTGATGTTCTATAATTATTGGTGCATTGTTTTTACCTCTTCGGTATATATTAACATCTTTTACATGTGGGATTTTAAGGGCATTACATATGATATTTACAACCTCATTAATGTCTTCATTTTCTTCCCTAGGAACATTTCTAATTTCAATCATATTCTTAGTCATCCTTTTTTGAATATTATTAAGTTGGGCTTCCAACTCATTTATACGTTCCGTAGCTGTCGTATTCCTGGTTTCAAGCAATTCTACCCTGTCACTACCCTTAATGTGGACCTGATAAGGATGAAACTCAATAACTTCACTTTTTAAATACACTTATAACATGTCTTTCTTTGGCGACTGTTCGAGCGAGAATGATGTTTATTGGATAAACGTTTCACATGCACGTTTTGAAGCATGAAAATGGATGAAATATGCCTACTCAGCAGCATAATTACAATTTCGTAAATAATTTTGTTTAACTAGCTAAACCTATTTATCAATTTAGGGAAACTAAGATACGATGAAAGAAGGTTCTAATTATCATCTTTAATTGTTTATGAAGATTGAGTATAGGTACTTCATTGTCTGTCAATGTCGCTATTTCAGAAATGTGTCAAGTTGTGCTTAGTGGGCTGTTAGTAGGTCGTTATTATGTTATTTTATTCATAATTTAAGAAAAAAAAAAGTAGTTCAAGATGTACCTACAAAGAGACTCACAAACCCTGCAATATTTCTTACCGCATTGCAAGCAGGTCTAAGTATGCATCAACGACAAAAAATTAACGTAATAATATCCTGTAATGAAAATGTTGTTAACATTTAAGTTCATTGACCCAATCATATGTTTGTTGAAACAAGTAGTTTTTTATGTGAATGTTTAACCGGCTAAAATTTGAAAACGGCTGCTTTAATTCACATAGTTTGTATGGGGGAAATAAAGTGTTAAGGCTAAACTATCTCCCATTATCGGAAAGGTCCACGGTCCTCTTCCACCCTGTATAATAAGCAATGCATTATTTAGTTGTAATGTTTTCGCTCTTCATAATATTCATAATCTGATGGTTGGTGTATCCTGCATAATAGATGTTTGATACATCAGGTTTATGAAGTTTGCGACAACCTTTACTAACGGAATTACAGAAAAAGAAGAGGCTGAAATTCGCTCGCGAGCACTCAAACTGGACTACTGAGCAATGGCGTCAAATAATATGGAGTGATGAATCAAAATTCGAAGTAACTGTCGGCGACGAACGAAAAAAAAACATTCGAAAGAAAGACGAAGCATTCATCAAAGACTGCATTAAGAGAAAAGTGAAGTTTCCTGGGTTTGTGATGATATGGGGTTGCATGTCGGCACAAGGGGTAGGCCGCCGTCTGCATTTTGTAGAAGGGACTGTTAATGCAGTGAAATACCAGGACATTTTGAAAACAAGTTACTTTCAATTTTAAATATTAGCCGAACTCTTTTGCGTTGGGGCTCGTACTTACCTATGCCAAATTAAAACCTGATAGCTTCTCCAGTTTTTTTAAACAAAAACATTCTTGACAGACAGACAGACAGACAGACGGACAACAGTCATCTTTTAAGAGTTCCCTTTTTCAGTATTTGGTACGGAACCTTCAAAAGCAAATAAGTTCCGTTAATTTTAAATTAAATAAAAACTGAAACAGTTAACGTTGTCTAAATTTACATCCGCCACAGCAAAGTATTTATTAAAACGTGAGAATCGGCGCGAGAGGGTTCCCATCAAATTGCTTAAACCGTTACGTTGTTACAATCAAGCGGCTGGACCGCGGTACCTCTGTTGGTGTTGCACTCTCACAATAATTAAAGGTTAAGCTAGTTCTGTACACATAAGAAGTGTCTAATCTAAAAGATGGGAAATATTAACATGTGAGAAGTTGTTATTGACCTTTCAGGTATGCCCTGATTAATGTTACCTAGTCAGGATAGTCCGAGTTATATACGACAAGATAAAAAACCGATTTAAAATTTCCTAATACTTAGTCCTTTTTTGAATCCCGAAATGTTGTACTAAATTACAAATTTTCATTTAAGGTTACCGATGATCTAGATTAGAAATATTAGGAAAAACAACAAAATTGAAATTTTAATCAGAGGAAAATAAAAATCGTAACTGTCAATATTTGTACAAATAACATTCGGAAAGAGGCTTTCGTGATTTTAATACACAGTAGATATACTCGTAATACATAGTTAAAAATTTTGATGGTCTGGGCTCATTAAATAATATATTATTACCGATATTGTACATGTTCAGAATTATAAACTAAATATTCGGAATTTGACAAATTCAATAATTTATGTTCGATTGTATATTTCCCTATGGGGTCTTTGCCTTACAGCATGTTGTCTGGTTTTGGTCTATATAATCTAATTTGCCTAACAGCATATAGTGTTATATATTTTTTGCCCTACTGTAAATTGACAGACAGCAATTTATTATTTTTTTTTTTTTTTTTTATGGCATAGAGAAGACAAACGAGCACACAGGCCACCTGATGCTAAGTGGAAACTGTGACCCATAGACATTGGCAATCACAAGACTGCAATGCAATCCTAAGACTGCAAATGCGTTGCCAACCCTGAGGCTAAGATGGAATGCCTCTATGCTAGTCATTTCACCGGCTGTCTTATCCCCAAACCGGAACACAACAATGCGAACATTGCTGTTTGGCGGTAGGTTAATGGATAAGATGGTGGTAGCGATCCGGACGGACCCTGCACAAGGTCCTACCACCCGCAAATTTGTTTTTCTCTTTACTTTTATCACCCTCAAAATATAATAAATATTTATTGAGCTTTCGCCTGTGTAGATATATCTGCTGCTGATTATACCTGAAGTAATAAAACCCCTAAGGGGTTTTATTATTTGTCACTTATTGCCAGACACGTTATTAAGTAGGTACCTAAGTGATATGAAAGGGTTCATGTAAAATATTTAAGTAGTGATGTAATAAAACCAATCTTATCACTACATAGTATAAAACAAAGTCGCTTCCCGCTGTCTGTCCCTATGTATGCTTAGATCTTTAAATCTACGCAACGGATTTTGATGCGGTTTTTTTTAGTAGATAGAGTGATTCAAGAGGAAGGTTTTTATGTATAATAAATTTTGTTTTATGAACGTGTGTTATAGAAAACTCAAATAAACCGAAGCGAAGCGAGGGCGGGTCGCTATATTTTATAAATACTAACTAAAAAATCTTATGAGTTATGAGATACAACATAACATAACATTTTAAAACTTATTTTATAAGTGGAACATGTAACTTAGAGAACCAGTATAGGTACTGGTCTCCTAGGGGAGACGCTAATTTTTTTAGACAAGTTGCTAAAGGTATATGAATTCTTCAAAACTTTTTACAGTACTGGTTATTTTGATGTCCATGATATGGTCTCTTTTCTCTCGACGCGGAAAAATGTTGATTTCTGTGTGAAGTTGTCATAATTTACAGTTAAGTGCAATTTTTTGCATCTGAAACAAAACCTGTGCATATTGTGATTGACAATGTCAATACAAAGACATGAATGACATGATAAATGCATGAACATGAAGTATGAAATTAATTATGAAAATATTAAGTTGGAACTCTTTAGATAGGTAAGCAGTAAGAAGTCTTTATTGAGCAGTAGATTAATAACCCCAAGTACCCTTGATGAGGATATGTATCATAATCGAGAATTACAACGATTTTAAAATGTCTGTTTAAAGGTTGAATGCGAAGAGAAAAAATTAGTTTAAAAAATATGCGTTTATGACTAAATGCAAAGAGAAAAAGTGAGATTTAAAAAAATAAGTGTTTAGAAAAACTGAGATTATAAAATGGGATACTTAAGGTAAAAATCGATTATACATAAAGCGAACGTGATAAAACCATGATAAAACACGATCGTGGAGAAATGCGACTAGTGAAAAATCCTACCGATGAAAAATGCGTTCGAGGCACTCATCTACCAAATCGCCCGCATCTACCTAAAGCCGAAATAATGTGAATATTTTTTTAGATATTGGATGCCAGACCTCGAAAAATAAAAGTAAAACCGCAAATGGCCAGTCTTTAAAAGGGTGTTTTCTACTGAAAGTATAATTTTCCAAAATTCATTTCTGTGGCAGCCAATTTCCCCCCTTGATTCCAAAGTGTATCAGCCGAAAAAAATGAAATAATTTAAACTTATAGATATTCATTGATCTTTTACGGGATTAGTTAATGGTGTAAGTAATACGAGATATAAGCACTGATAATATAACAGTCACAATATGTATATAGGCTCACTTTATGTAAACCTGTTCAGTATAACGTACACTGGAAATAATGAACGAAAGATATAATTTCAAAATAGGTAACTATTTCTACAAAGTATAACTTTATAAATAGTACCTACATTGTGTATTAAGGGTGGTAAAGAAAGAATTACAAACGAGAGTCTGTTAGAGTAATAAATTAGAAAAAAAAACCTCTCTATAGAAGTTAGAGGGTTTAGTCACTTGTCAGTACTTTGAAGGCCATTTTCTCCTAACAGGTTGAAATTGTGCAGCTAAAAAAAATACGTGTCCGTTATTTTAGACTACTCTATAATATATATCAAAATGAATCAAATCGGAGTCGGACAGTTGGGTACCCTTCCTTGTTAGTGTGCGGTACCATACCAATACTTATGCTTATGTGTATGTGCACAAAATTTCAGTTTTGTAACTATGATACTCGTACTTTCCGAAAAAAGTAAGGATGAAACACAGACAGACGTACAGACGGACGGGCATGCCGAAATTAAAATGGATTCTAGTTTGACTTCGGAACTCAAAAAAAACAAAAATAATAAATATTTGAAAAACCCCCGACTCAAAAACAGCCTGTACAAAAAACCCCTAAAAATTAAAAAATAAAAGAGGTTTTTCTTTACAGGCTGTTTTGAGTTGTTTTTAAATTTTTAATAGAATTTTTTATTTCATTATTTTTAAACTTTTCCATATAAACAATATGACTATAGCTAAGCAACGTCTCTTTAAAGACATGACATGAATAATAGGTGGTTAATTACTAATAAATAAAAAGAGGGGTGTTAGTTTATAGCGTGTATCTCTATGTCTATGTATGTGAGTGTCTGTTTGTGGCACCGTAGCTCCCAAACGGATGAACGGTTTCTAGCGGTGGTTTTTAGCAAGATTTCATGAAAGTTGGTTAAGCCGTTTAAGAGATATCAGCTCTTAAAGTATGTGGCGCCGTTAAATCGGGGGCTTTTAACCCCCTAAAACCTGAATATCTCAAAAACGGCTGAATCGATTTTGATTAAACATATCTAAAAACCACCGCCAAGATACCTGCTTTCAAAAAAAAAATGCTTTTAAATCGGTTCACCCGTTTAAGAGCTACGGTGCCACAGACACACACACACACACACACTTATACGTCAAACTTATAACATCCCTCTTTTTTGCGTCGGGGTTTAAAAACCGAGCAAGAGCATGTCGGACCATACTCAGTGCAGAGATGGGCAAAATTTATTCGAATGACGAATAACGATTGAGAATAAAAAAATCATTCGCGAATAACGAATAAATTTTCCGAATGATTATTCTTATTCGTACATATGGCGAATAAATTATTCGCGAATAAATCATTCGATGAATAAATTATTCGCGAATAAATTGTATCACGAATAAATCATTCCCGAATAAAATACTACGAATAAATTATCCTTGTTTAAAAGTCAATCGCTATAAGATCGACAGGGGTATTAAATTAAATAAAGAAATGAAAAATATATAGTGGTTTTGTGTGGTCTTGTGATACCACATCACGGTTTTCACTCAAATCCGTGGAGTTTAACGAGCTATCCTTGCTGGACTGGATATTATCGTCATCGTCATTAACCTCACTCATTTTTTTGTTAAAGTAATACACAGACTTCAGAGATGCGACTGGTTTAGACCAAAGTATGCGAATGACTAATTTTTGTGAAATAATAATGAACACGGGTAAACAAACCGATAAGAAAATTGAGTTACGTGGTTATCTCGTTCATTCATATATCCATCTCTTTCTGGTTGGCTACCTGCGAGACAATCCCTAGACCCTAAAATATGCTCCAGTTGCATTTTAATGGTAAATTTGAAAGTGTACTATAATATTATTCGTGGTATTTATTCGAATAAAATAAAGAATAATTCATTTATTATTCGAAGAAGTGGTAGAATAATTTATTCGCGAATAAATTATTCGCGAATAAATTTATCGCGAATGATTGTTTATTCGAATGATTATTCAAATAAAAATTTATTCGAATAATGCCCATCTCTGACTCAGTGTAGGGTTCCGAAGCCGTTACCGTTGGAAAACTGTTATGCCCATACATCGACATAGGACGCAGTCAGTTTACCAACACCACAAATAAGTTTTCGGTAGGTATAAACATTTAAACCGTTTGTAACTCAGAACCAATAAAGTGTACTTAGTCGTGATAGTTTGTCTATTAAATTAATTATATGTGCTTTTATTTAAGATATTTTTCAGTTTTTTAGTAGGTATTTGTAGTTTTGGCTGTAGGGGGGGGGGGGGGGAGGGGACACTTGACTCTAACAAACAATTGCGAATTCTAACCATTAAAGCTTAATATTTCCTAAACGGATCCCTTAACCGATATTTTTTTTGAACAAACCAGCAAAATTATTGAAAGACCTATCCTTCGACATGATATCCTTCCTATGGGGTAGACGAGAAAAAAAATACATCCCCACGTTACGTGTAGGGGAGGGAACATTAAAAAAAATGCCCAAGATTTTATTTTACCACTTTGTTGGCGTGACTTATATGGATATTCATGCCAAATCACAGCTTTCTAGTACTTATGTTCTCTGAGCTAGGCTGCGGACGGACGGACATGGCGAATATATAAGGGTTCCTAGTTTGACTACGGAACCTTAAAATAGTGGAGCGAAATCGACATATAGTGTTAGTAACGATATTGCTGAAAAACCTGAACAGGTATTGATAGCAAAACAGCATTAGCCCATTTAAAAATCGGGGCAGGGGAAAAATCTGTATTTTTGTACCACACGATCTCACGGAAGAAACTTAATGCAAAGTGTTTCCATTAGCAATTCTTGGTAACGAAACCCATTTCTACAACGGATAATTACGGTGATGAATGATGGATCACTTACTATCAAAAGATACAAAAACGATCGTGGTCGCCGCATGGCCAAGCTCCACAGATAGCAAAGCTCGGCTTAACTCGAAACAAAGTGTAGCTGCGTTAAGTGTGTGATTGGAAACGAAGTGTAAACTTTGAGCTTATGCCGCAGGGTAAACTTTACTGCCATCAATGAAGAGATAAGAAGCTGTTGAGAAAAACAGGCCAGAGCTAATAAACAGAAAAGACGGTGTTTTATCATAATGACCCCAGACCGCACTCATCTATAGCAACACAGCAAAATTGAGAGAGAGCTTTGCTATGATGTGTTACGCATCCACTGTTTATTCCTGACCTTGCCTCATGGCATTTCCACCTGTTTTGGTCACTGTAGAATTTAGGAAGCATAAAGTTACAAGTCATCGGTCAAAACGGCTTGTTCATATTATTAATGAATAAAAAATTAAACCAAACACTTGTTCTTTCGTACGAAAGAAAAATGTTATACAATCCGATCGACGTACAGACATCGCAGGTGAAACTATAAGAATTCCTAGTTTGACTACGGAGTAAGCTTTACGGTAAAATCATTAAAAGCCGTTAGAACTGTAGTAACCCCTAAGCGTTTATATACTCGTAACTAAATAACTTTTTCTCCTTTGTTATTTCTCCAATATGAAGGTAATAATATTATACCTACTATGTATCGCCAGGCGAGTAACTAAGGTTTAAATTTCATTGGTTGAATATAGTTTAACGTTAAATTTGTAAGGAAATTAAGATTTTTAACTTTCAAGCACGCAAGAATAGTTGAACTGATGTTACATATATAAATGGACATAAATATTTTTGTTCCAGGAAAAAGTTATAGTTTCTTAAGGAAATTTATAAATCAGGTCTACGCAGACGAGGTCAGAGCAAATACTAGTACTTAGGTTGTAAACGAATGTTAGGGACCGAGGGACCCGTTGGTTGGAATTTGGCGAGGGGACTGCCCTGACGAGGGAAGCGCTACTGCCAATGGTTGTGCTATAATGCTTCTTATATTTATTTAAGAGAACATACTTTTTACTCTACATAAAAGTACAAGAATTCTAGTTAGGGATTAGATCAAATCATATCCAAACCCCTAATATTATTAGATTATTACATATGCAAAAAATATATAAATAATATTAGCGAAGACCTAAAATGGGTGTTCATATAGTCGAAACACATTATCTATCAATAGTTGGTCTCGTCCGCGATCTTTCAACGACGGCAAGTACCTACCAAATTATTCGAAATAAGAAGTATCGTATGTTTTAATCTTGGACATGGCTGCGCCAAGTTACATTTAAATCTGTTATGGCATTTATGCGTGGTTGAAACACAAACATCCAATCATCCTAATATTTTATTAACATTTACTTTAAACGTAGAATTTAGGATAGCGCAGGTACTAAGTAAAGGGTAATATTAGTAACTAAATTTAAAATAAACCTAAGTGAAAATGTACAAAATGAGGTAAGTACTCGTAAATATTAAAAAATAAAGTATAATTTTCGCAAAAAAGCCTTATAATAAATATAGTTAATACAAGAGTTGTATGATTGCTTAATAAACGTGGTATTTTTTTAGTAAAACTACCCTTCAAGGGTGTAAGTAAGTAGTTTAGGAATAAGTGATAAAATATCTTTGTACTTATTAACCCGATCGGGTGAAATAGGACAAGAAACTTACTGCGAGCTCGGAGCACGGTCACTGGTAATAGCACTGGGTGCGCCGACGCAAGTTATGCGATGCGCACGCGAGGAGCAATGACTTGGACGCTCGCACTTGACCTTGCGGGAAGCGAGTACACGCGATTCAGCCGCCCGTACTCGTTTTATACAGCTTGCGCGCTGACATACAGCTTGTTTGTTCTACGAGCTTGTGGAATCAATTTTTTTTCATCTTCATCATGAGAAGTGACCGATTTGCGAAATTTAATAACAAGTAGAGCTTTTAATTTGTCATATTTAATGTTACCTATTAATCTTTCTAAATATATAAATGATGAAACTGACTGACTCATCAACATACCTACAGCCCAAACCGCTGTACCGAGGGACTGAAATTTGGAGAGAATATTCCTTGGATACCCTAGGGGTGCACTAAGAAAGGATTTTTGGGAACTAATTTTACATGTACGAAGTCACGGGCGTCCTCTAGTAAATAATAACCAAACAACATCATAACATACCTTTACGCTTGTGATCCCAGAATCGGGTTGGCAGAGCTACAGAATTACCTACCTACAACTTTAAAAACTTGTTGATCATTCTGTAACCACATTTTTCACTAATAGGCTAAGATGTTTACCAGCGTATTAGTGACAGGTTGCAAGCCCATCGCCTAACAGTACTAAGCCTATATTCCCTTAGTCGCCTCTTACGACGTCCACGGGAAGACATGGAGTGGCACTATTCGTCTAACCCAGCAACCACACGGGACGGGGTAAATAATAAAGGTTAATTATTTTATTTCACTCCAGCGAAATCTGGGACTACTTACTATAGCTGTTACTGTTATATAGCTCTATTATCTTCTCTCATCGTAAACTGGACTGCATAGCTACGTTATAGTAACCCCCCATTAGTCCAATGAGCAATTTATAGGGTCACTAAATCTCCATAATTATTCACAAGTAGGTACACTCGAAATGGTCATCACGACCCTGACGGTTCCCTGAGAGCCGTCGGTTATAAAATCTTAAATTACTGGGTTGGTAAATGTTAAAGATGGGTACCTACACTACATAATGTCGAAATATTTTTTAACTTTTTCGAGGTTTTTCTTTACATAGGTACCTACTGTTTTGAGTCGGGGGATTTTAAATTTTAATTTTTTACGTCAATTTAAATGTTTGAAAATACGAAAAAACCTATTCAATTAATTACCACAACAGGAGCTTTAAAAGAAATAACAATTTTAAAAAATCAATAAAAATGATTGGTACGACTGTTTTGCAAAAATGTTAACATGGTGGATCTTGAAATGGCGTTTGGTAAAATAAAATGACATTCTACAAATTCTTATACTTACTTTATTGTTGGAAGTATTTAAAAGCTTAAGCATTATTTTAAATAATCACGAAGAAACGATAAAAAATAATATAAATAATCTAGGCTGTATGATGTATGACACCATTGTTATTCTCTGTGGTCGGATGGGAGCTGCAGTTTAGAAACCGTCTGTCTGTAATAACGAATTACGACGAACTTTGTAGTTTCCTAAGCTCGTAGAAAAAGTTATGCAGGCAACGGTAGGTACGTAATTAGCTCTTAAAGTACTCGTGCCTGTACCTCGTACTTTAAGATGCTTTATTATGTACCAGTTACATAAATAACTATTATGAAACGTCACATAATCGGAGCGGTTATAACACGAGTAAAGATAATAGAAGTTTTTACAATGCAAATAAAATAACCCATAACTATATCAAGATTTTTACCAGCCTGAGCACATTTTAAGAATAAAAAGCGAAAAAGGATAATGGATTTTTATTAGACCCTAAGTCAGCTTGTTATTTAGGCTTACATAATATATATGGCTACAACTGTTAACCAGCTGGATCTACACTTGAACTGTATTATTTGGGGTTTATTTTAGATGTACTGTGGCTGTAATATCCAGATAGATAGCCCCTATGCAGACGAGGTAAACAGACTGAAGTAAAAAAAAAAATATAGTACAAAGGGCATTGGGTAAATTGGTTTGAAGAATATTGTCATATATTTTTTCAGCGGTCACGGATGATTTTGACACAGATTTTTAGAGGACCTCGAAATACACATAGATATATTTAATTAATGACGTTTAATAATATCGGAGCCGAGATATTTAATATTCAAGTGTTCAGTTTTTGGTACTAAAAGTACGCCTAGGTAAGAATTTTAAATATCTCGGCTCCGATGCACTTAAAAGTATTACATTATATAACAAAACATGTTTATTTTGAATTATTCTATCATAATTTACCACTTTTACTAATGGCCGCTCACCTTGAAAATGTATGACTTTTACAAATGACAACACTTTTACCCAAACCCCTTTTGTACAGTTATAAATGTTGACTGGATAGGGTTCCGATGTCAAACTGGGAACTCTTATAATGTCACTATGTCCGTTTGTCTGTCTGTCTGTGTGTCACACTCACAAGTTACAAAACTAAAATTTTGTACACACACACAAATATTTATAACGATACACAGGTTGTAGCACAAGGAGTGGATTAAACGTGGAAGTAGGTTAATAGAGGACGTCGAGATCTATCCATTTCACTTACATCTATAGGTTTAGCGATTTTCTACTGTTCCAAAGTTATTTAAGTTTTTGTAAAAATTTACTAGCACTCTTTGTCCTACCTACCTATCTTTGCTTATTTAATCTAAACAATTTGATTTACAGCTATGAGTTTTGTTTCGTACGTAGCAGAATAGTTGGTCTTGAGTATCCAATTAAAAAAGTAATCAAAAACATGCAATTTTTTTTAAATTGTAGGTAAGTGTACTTGGGTTTTTCTATAAACTCTTAAGTCGATCTTTCGAGGTTGTCAGTGAACAAAATTAACATAACATGTTTTTCTGGAAGTTACTCTAAAGTCTGCGTTAATGATTAGTCTCATCTACAAAATTTAATAAATTTGGTTAACAAGAAAAATCTACCCAAGTGACGTGTCACAAGGGAGACATTAACGAACCCCCTTAACTGAAAACTCATAATTGCAAGTAAGTCAAAGTGTATTATTTAGTCAAAATAACATCAGTTAATTTTAGCCGTAATATGATCTCTGTTAATTTTAGTCGTAATTAGGTTTCACTTAACTTCAAATGTTTTATGTTTGTTAAGTTTAAGTCTTAGAATTTTACTTAGTGATTTTTTATTATTAGAATGAGTTGAAATTAGGTTATTAGTTACATACTTATAATATCGGTAACAAGGCAGTATTATCGCGTCTAAGAACTGATCTGTGGGGCTAGACAAGTTGCCATCGTTCACGAACGCTAGCGTTTGGTGATCAACCGTCGGCGCTGTCAAAGTTAAATAGGCTAGACAAGTTGCCTTCGAATGCAACGCTAGCGTTAGGCGATCACTGTCGACATGCGTTGTCAAAAATGAAAAAGCTGGCCAAGTTGCATGTAAACGATGAATACGACCTCGCTCGGCTGTCTAGTTTTTTTTTAATGATAAATTTGTCTATGCTTTTCGATGTTAAAAGTCAAGTTGACGCTGTCGCAGATGTGTATTGAAAATAAACATATCTAGGTACGTATTATGTTTTATTTGTTCCTTTATTTCTTTACATCTTGTATTTCATAAAATGTTATGAGATTTTGATTGTGTTGTGTGTTACTCTAAGGTAAATAGACGTAAATGAATGTAAATTCTTGTAACAAAAGTTACTTCCTTTGTATGAACGCGTGTATTCCAGGCACTATTTAAATAGTTTCCCCATTCTAATCAATAATAAAGATCAGATACAGGTTTTGTTCAAAGCGCGTGAAAGCGGTTTGCTCGGAGCAGGGGCTCACAGGCATAGGGGGGGTTATTTTTACACGACCGCCCAAAAAAAGGATTAATGTTTAAGGCTTAATTGTATGTATGTATGTACGGTTCTTTATTTATTTAGTGTAATTATGTTTGACTTTCTTTCAAATAAAACGGGTAACGGTATACCATGTTTTTTGGCTTCTCTAGCGGGTAGTCGATATAGCAAAACGGAGATGTAGCGGTACGTCGCAAGCTCAAATTGTCCTGGAAGCAAAATACCCTGATATGAGATGGCCGACATAGCAAAACGTCAACTTCTCAAAATGACCTGGTAGGCTTTAAGTCCTATAAGCAAAATGCCCTGATATCGGATGATCGACATATCAAAACGGCGATGTAGCAAAACGTCGACATCTCAAAAAGTCGCAGTATCTCTTAGTTCTACACGCAGGATGTCTTTATAGCAAAACGTCCAATAGAGTGAATTTACAGTCAGATTCAAAATTAGATGAAGAAATATATTTTCCAAACAATTTGGTGGGAAATAATACCTACTCACAGACAGTTTAAATAAAAAAATCTGGAAGTGTAATACGAATATTCTTCTATTTACAGAAACTTAAGATTATAACTTAAAAAAAAATATATAATCAGAGATCGGACAAATGGATGTCATCGTTGGCAATAATATAGACATGACTCCAAAGGTTAATTAATTAATTAATTAATTTCTAAGTGATAATTGCTAAGACTTCAATGGGATAATAAAAGAAAGATATCATACCTCTTTTGATTTCCTTCTTAAAAATACAATAGGTATATTTTTTTGACATTGACATTAATATGCTGACATTCATTAAATTCACTTTGTGATTCTTTCATTCTTATGGTATATGTGTATCACGAAAGACATCATATAACAAATAAAATAAAGCCATGGTTTATTTTGTCGCCTTTTGAATATCGTCAATTTTCCACCGAGCTCATGGCGATTATTGAAGTAAATAAAATACGAAGTCGAAATGGTATGTCAAAATTGTTTTATTTTTTATTGCTTAACTTATACATTTAGAATGAGAACTCAATAATATTTTCTCTTACATACCTATTAGGCAACGAAGAAACATGTTTGTGTCGCTGTTATTTTAACTTTAAAGAAAGGTGCTTGAAGTTTATCTTAAAAGACATTGATCCGTCAAAATTCGACGAATGTTGGGAGGAGGTAGTGGGTCTTTTTCGTAAATATCAAGAACGGGATGTACCAGGTAACCTTTTTAAAACTACACTTTACCTGTTTAAGTAAATGGTTCATGCATAGGGAATAAAAATTAAATCTAAACTGTACAAATAATTGTTTTTTAGGGTTCCGTAGTCAAACTAGGAACCCTTATAGTTTCGCCATGTCCGTCCGTCCGTCCGTCCGTCCGTCCGTCCCCAGTCTAGCTCAGAGACTCGTAGTACTAGAAAGCTGTAATTTGGCATGAATATACATATTAGTCACGTCAACAAAGTGATAAAATAAAATTTTGAAAAATATATTTTTTTAATGCACCTCCCCTACACGTAACGTGGGGATGCCTTTTTTTTTTCTTGCCTACCCCATAGTGTGGGGTGTCGTTGGATAGGTCTTTCAAAAATATTGCGGGTTTATGAAAACAATTTTTCGATTAAGGGATCCGTTTATGAAATATTAAGCTTTAAAGCGCTATTTTTTGTTAGAGTCAAGTGTCCCCCCCCCCCTACAGCCAAAACTACAAATACTAAAAATCTGAAAAATATCTTTAACGAAAGCGCATATACCGAATTTTAAAGGAAAACTATCACGGCTATGTAGACATGATTAGTTCCTGAGATACAGGCGACTAAAGTGTTTATACCTATCAAAATCGCCTATGATAACTTTGATAGAAAAATTTGCTAACGGGGCGTGCAGGACGCGCGGGGGGAGTCAAACTGTCCAAGCAACAAACCGAGCGACAGCCGCGCTCATAAGCGCCAGCGCCTAGATGCTGTTTGGACGTGCCCCGGAATGCTACCTACAAGTTTGCGATTTGCGATCTGAAAGTTTACAAATTTTCGATTAGATTATTGATTTGAGTTGAGTACCTATCGTTTGGAAAACTTAAAACTCTATTTACTGGACCTTGTTTTTTTTTCAATTTCTATTAATTACTATATAAAAGATTAAACTTTTATTGTAATTTAAAGTCGGTTTGAAGCAGTTTAGATACCTAACTACCTACATAGGTATACTGATCTCACACTTAAAAGCTTGGCTCTTGTTTGAGATATTATATACGAATTTATAAGAAAAAGAATCATTACTAAGTAGACTTAATTAGTTCCTGGCGACTAACGGTTTTATACCTACTAAAAATCATCTAAGACAGCGCCAAATAACTTTAAATAGAAAATTGGTTCATACATGTTGATTTTTGAGATAGTTTTTTGTGTTTGTCGTTACGGCTTCGGAACCCTATACTGAGCATGGTCCGACATGCTCTTGCCCGGTTTTTTAGGGAATGAGTCAAGAGATATCGCCTGTAAAAGTTCCAACCTGCGTAAAATGTTAATAAAAATACCTCTGCATGGTTTTGAGAAGTTTTGGGTTCTGGTAAATCTGGTAATTAATGTAGTAGAAAAATATATGTGCAACAACAAATAAAGTAACTATTAATAGTAGTAGCTATTTGTTTTATGGAAATACCCTGCATACATAGTATCGAGCTCTTGAGATAAACCTTTTTGTATCCAGATAACATGGCCACTTAATTCATTTCTGTTGACAACGAAAACATTTAACGTCAATTGCCATTCATTGCTTAAGAAGTTTACCTAGTTTCACACTATTAGTTCCAATTGTTTAAAATTTCGTTTCTTATTGGGTTTAAATTGCATATATTGCAATATGTCACGACATCAAGCTAGGTCTGAAACAATCAGGAATTGGATTGAGGGAAATGACGAATTCTCATTTGATGGTGATAGTTAAACTTGTAATGTGTGTAACATTGATATCGACGTAACTAGAAAGTCTATTATCACCAGATATTCAAAAAGTAAATCTCACTTACAAAAAAAAACGGGCAGCATTACTGAAGATATATTTTGCTACGATTTAGCTGTGATGATGATTTGTGCTAATATACCGTGGAATTTTTCGAAAAAATTTAACGAAATATTGCACCGGCTTTGATATTCCTTCGGAGTCATATGTAAGAAAAGTGTTTTTTGGTAAGGTATATAAAGCAACTTTATTAAGTATTCGTGAACAACTACACTCGCGAGCAAAAAAATCGACTCAAGCTGCACGTTTGGGTTCTCCGCCCAGTATATCTTGACCTATTCAGCATATCTTTAAAAAAATTATACCAAACGAAAGCTGATAATGTAACCATTAAAAAAAAACAAGAACCCTGGGAATCCGCCCAGGATTTTCCAAGTTATGTCTCATTTCCCGATACGTGGATCATTTACTCGTTCCGAAACGTACGAGGTGTGCCCCATTTGACCCCAAAAATATGGGGTAGGAGGGGGAAATGTCATCAGTCACTTATCAGAAATTGACCGTGCGTGGTACGCCCTCTGCGTGGTACGCCCTTGCGTGGTACGCCCTCTTGGCCGCAGGTCACAGGAAGAAGCTGCGAGCCCAGCAAAACCTGTGCCTGCGCGCCGTGACAAATGCCCCTCGCGGCGTGAGGAATGCCACGATCCAGAGGGACCTTAGGATCGAGAGCCTGGACGACTTCATCGGACGCCTTGCCACTGCAATGTTCGCGCGAGCTGACGCGTCGCTCTTTCCCCACCTGAGGGACATTGCGCCGCAGCACGCGCGCCCCCCTGACGGCAAGGCGTACCCCCGCGACCTCGACTCGGCGACGACGTCGACATAAACATCGGACCCATAAAGTCGCTGCTATGCTGGTAGGTCGCTAGCCGGGCCTCCCCGCGAGGGGTCTCACCCGGCTGGCTCGACCTCGCAAGCAGCGCAACCACCCGGACATGACACCCCCCCCCCCCTTTCCCTACCTCCTAACCCAAACTCACCTCCCAGCAGCCTGCGCCTTGAAGGCGCAGGCTGCTCTCCAAGGACCCGACCGTTTTTACGGTCGGCGCAGAAAACCCCGGTCGGGGGCAAACAGCCCGTCACCGGCTCCTCATCCTCCCAAGAGGAGGAGTGAGACGACCAGAGAGAGAAATTGACCGGTACACATCTCTGCTAACGACCTTACTCGGAAACCCTGAAGAAAATGGATACCACCATAACTGAAGTCGTGGCCTTGCTGGAAGAGGGACACATCCAACGTTTCGTGGCTGACCAGCTGAATTTAAGCCAGTCAGCGGTATCCCGAGTTTACCGACGGTTTCGGGAGACTGGGGCCTTGACACGAAGGCCAAGTTCTGGCCGCCGAAGGTGCACATCTGAGAGGGATGACCGCTTTATCGTCAATTCCTCTCTCAGAAATCGTCACCAGACCGGTGTTACTGTCCATCAGCATCTTCGGGATGTACGAGTGGACAGTAAGACGAAGACTCAAGGAAGCTAACCTGACCCCAAATCGGCCCGCCACGGCCCCCAGACTGCTCCCACGTCACCGCCAAGCACGCCTGGAATTTGCTCATCAACACGAAAATTGGACCATTGATCAATGGACCCCAGGTGGGTTATTATGACATAACTATGCAGTTCATTTTACGGTGAGTGTAAGGGACAGAGCTATGGCAGTTATATAGCTCTGTCCTTTTCTCTCAGCGTAAACTGAATTGCATAGCTATGTCATAATAACCACTCAGTTCCTTTTTGTGATGAGTCCAGGGTGCGCTTGAATGGCTGTGACCGACGAGGAAGAGTCTACAGGAGGCTAGGAGAAAGATACGCACAATGCTGTTTCAAGGAAACAGTTGCCTATGGCGGAGGTTCCGTCATGGTGTGGGCGGGCATTTTCATCGAAGGGCGTACAGAGCTCGTTTTTGTACCTGGTGGGGGCCGTGGCGGTGGTTTGACCGCTGCCAGGTACATCACTGACATCCTTGAGGAGCATATTGTTCCTTACGCCGGTTTTTAGGACGAGGGGTTCGTCCTGGTGCAGGATAATGCCCCTTGTCATACCGCAAGGATCACTCGAGCCTACCTTGCCGAGGTCGGCATTCTTACCATGAACTGGCCAGCCGTCAGCCCGGACCTGAATCCCATTGAACATCTCTGGGACTACCTGAAAAGGCAAATTCGGAAGAGGGATCCAGCTCCTTCAAATGTTACGGAGCTGAAGACGGCTCTGCAGGAGGTGTGGGATGCCATCCCCCAGAAGCTTGTCAAAAAGCTGATAATATCCATGTAAAACCGCCTGAATGCTGTGATAAGGGCCAGGGGTGGAAATACGAAGTATTAATTAATAAATAAAACCTTATTTTCCTTAAAATGCCTTTTATTTTACGATTTCCCGTTTCTTTTCTTTTTATTTATTTCATGCAAAACCTGGCTCCTGTCACTTGTGGAACATGACATGACTGATTTTTGTATATTTTTTAATCGTTACATTATCAGCTTTCATTTGATACCATTTCTTTTAAGTTATTCTGAATAGGTCAAGAGATACTGGACGGAGAACCCAAACGTGCAGCTTGAGTCGATTTTTTTTGCTCGCGAGTGTAAGTGATTGATCCTTTTGGATTTCAATTGATGAGACTAAAGATTTTTTGGACCGAAAAATTGCTAATATTCTCGTAAGAAATTTGTAAGAAAACCAGGCTTCAAAGTGCTATTTGATTGCATCCAAAGTTTTGAACAAAGTAAACGTATCTACTATATTAATTTTTTTCGAATCAAGCTTAAAAAATGGTTCTGGGAAAACCGTGCTGAAAACAATTTCAAAAACATATTTTTATTTACGAGTGATTCAGTGAGCTATATGCTAAATGCTGGACAGAAAATTAAAGCCAAATATCCACAAATTTTACATATTGATCACTTGTTTGGTACATGGGATTCACAGGCTTTGCGAAGAAGGAAGAAAAAACTTTGACGATGTTAATACCTTAATCAACCACATTAAAAAAGTATTCTCAAAAGCCCCTTCCAGGATTGCAACGTTCAAAGAAATGAACCCACACGTTCCCTTGCCACCACAACCCATAATTACTTACACGATGGGGCACTTAGATTCAGGCGGCATGTTATTATCAACATCACTTAGCAGCTGTAAAGAAAGTTATACTAACGTTTAATAATCGTGATAGTATGTATATCCGTACATGCAAACAAATTTTACAATCAGATAACCTTTTATCGCAATTAAACTTCATTTCATATCATTTTCAACCAATATTGCACGTAATAGAGAGTTTGCAATCTAACTCTAATACTATAGAATATTCATTAAGCAAAATACGATGTATAATAAATACCTAATCTGGATAGTATACAAGGAGAAATAGGAATCCGTTTGCAAGGATAAATGAAAGCAACTCTTAAAAGAAATCCAGATTTTGAAACTGTCATCAAATACTTAGAAGACAAAATAGACTCTGAAAACCATTGGCATAACGGTATTCCCATTAAACTACTTAAGTTTGCTCCGTTAACTTCAGTACATTGCGAACGGAGTTTTTCAGCTCATAAGTATATTTTGGATGTGAAAAGGAACGAACTTACCCCTGAAAATTTAGAAAAAATATTATTATTTACTTTAATAAATCTACACAATAAGTCTGTGTTTAATTTATTGATTAATATTTTACGAAGTATACAAATCAAATTACAGGTAAAAATAATTAATTAATCTTTGGAGTCATGTCTATGTTATTGCCAACAATGACATCCATTTGTCCGATCTCTGTATAATCGAACTACATTTGGACACTATGTTTTAATCCAGCACATGAACTATCTGTGTGCCAAATTTCACCCAAATCCGTTCAGCCTAAATCTCTTTCTTTCTTGTTAAAATTTCTCACACAAAGTTACAAAATTATCCATGTAAACTTTAGCAATTGATATACATATGTAATATAATATAACGTATACACGGTGCTCGCGAGGAACCCGCATAAATTTACCAGCATACAGCCCTGAGGTCGTAATGATTAAATAATGTGGTATAACATGTAGTCCAATAACGCATAATTTCCGAGATTTTAATTATTTAAAAAACAATTCCGTAATTTAATTTGAACTCTGTCACCTTAACCTAAAGCATTATTTACAAAGAAAGATTCATGTTGTAAGTAGCAATATCATCAACGTACAACATAAATTAACCCTTCCGGGCTGTTTGGAACTAATCTCAAAATACAGTATACTTAATACGACCTAAGATCTAAAAGACCTTTTCTCATAAGGGATGAAACCCGAATGAACTTACTACCAAAAAGAGCGGTTCTCAATACATACTATTGTCAATAAGACCCAATTTCAAATGGACCGAGTCGCATTTGAACTTATTCCCAAAAAGTCTAATTCCCATAATACACTAATTTCTAGTATCAAAGTACACGATTATCATAAAAACTGATTCCCAAAACGTCCTAGTCCCAAAACACACTAAATTCCGTCATTTATACTCTCTTGGAGAAACAAAATCATCCAGCACATCTTTGACGCAGTCAAATTTCAACACTATCTAAAACGTAATAAAAGTTAAGTTTCAGGTAGCAAAAAAAAACTTAATGAGTTTTGCCTCTCAATAGAAGTTTTTGTTTAAAACTTGGAAGTTCTGGGTTACACACGAGTTCTATTAGGTATATTCTACTCAAAATAAAATAGAAAAACTTGTATGTAGGTATAATGTACAAATTTATTACGTCAAACAAATGTTTAAAAAAACTCTTTGCTTCTTATTTTTTACATACCTTTATGTAAGAAATATAACATTAACTTTACTTTTTAACTACACACTTATTCATAATATAAACTTTCTCCTTCTTGCACTAAAAATAAACTAAAACGCTCTTGTTAAAACTTATATTAAAGAAAGTATCCTTGTTTTAAGTGAAATTCAATTACAATTTATCTCAGTCGTTTTTTTAAGCCGATGATATTTTTTAAAAAAGATGTGGCAGTCACAAGTCCCAGGCTCAAGTCGGTCAATTGTTTCCGGTACTTGTTATCGAAAATGATATCACATCGGCGTCGATTTGCTTGACTAAACAACGAGTTGGATATGCGAGTGTCCTGGTACTTGGCTTCTGTCCTTAATTTATAAAAAAAGAAAGAAAGAGAGAAAGAAAAACATTTATTCGTGACATGCATAACAAAGAACAGATTAACAAATACAAGAAGAAAGTAGCCAAGAAGAAAGTATATAAAAAGCGTATTAAGGTTGGCTTATGAGCAATGATCGGAATAGGTAGTGCCATTTCGGGTGAATGACCTTAAACATTGTAAATAACATGGATAAGACTTGGGATTCCGGGATTCGTATTTTTTCACAAAAAAAAATCTTCAAAACGCAAAAGTTATTTTTTTTGTCATTATAAATAAATCATTCATTTAAAATTACTTTCAGTTAACATTTACAATTGACAATAATACAATCATTGAATAAACATAAAACATCAACATCACTATATGAAATGAACATTATTAAATTTATTTAACATCTTTTATTCCTTACTTTTTTTTGAAATTATAGTTGCATATGAAGTTGACATTGCAATCGTTTTATCTCTATTTAACTGGCCAGCTTATCACAAAATAGGTTTAAACTAATGTCAATTGTTTAAATAGATAGAGGATAATTGGAACTTATTAAAGTACTACTACTTTGCTATCTAGTACAAAATCAGTCGAAACATTGAAAGGGACCCGGTAACAGTGGTAGCAACTATAGAGACTTTTATTCAGGGCATTTATCTGAAAGCACATTTTCCATACATCATTTCACATTACATGTTCTTTAAATATTATTAACACAAACTTTTTTTTTTTTCATATCAAATCCCGGGGTTAAAAACTATATCCATACTAATCTTACGTACCGAAGTCCCGCGAAATGGCACTACCAATTCCGATCACTGCTTATGAGGCATGCGTATATTTAGTCTTCGATGCCACCCCTCTACTGGATTATTGCTACGGTGTTTTTCTTCACTGCAACTTAGTCTGTGAGCTCCTAACTTCATCCACTGTTTCTCCATATACACTTTGAACAACATCATTTCTCTTGTGATGGGAGCCTCACTGAGTAATGTTACCCAAAAATCGTTAATTTCAGACTCTGGTAACAGTGGTGAAACAGCACACATTTGAACTATTTCACGGCCCTCCATAGTAGCATCAATTTTCAAACATTTTGCTTTCCTCCAAACCGCACGATTGAAGTGGTAATAGCATCCCCTGATATCCCAGTTTGGGAAAATAGTCTCACATGCATTTAATTGTGCGAGCTCGAAATCGCACTTAACTTTTCCGTATTTATGCCCATTGTATTACACAGTAACATAAAAAATCTGCGATATGTATTTTCGGTTTTGTTTGGCAATAATGCAAAAAGTATGGGTACAACATTCGTGGTTGTGCTATTAGTGCCTACGTCTACATGGACGGTGTATAGTTGGAAAAAGGGTTTGGGTACCCTTTTAAACGTCCCATCACCAAAGTAGTTTTTTGTCTGCAGAATTTTTAATATAAGCTTTAGCATTATTCCTAGAAAAAATTCAAAAAAAATCAGATTCTCCGTCTTCTACTACCAGGAAATCATGTTTCAATATGTTTGGTATCTTAACATGTTCCAACCGAGTGAATCCTGTAGTTTTTTCATTCAAAAACTAATGCCTGGCCCTGTATAAGGAACTTTTAATTTCATCATACGAACTCATACTAAAACTAGAGTCGGCTTCATGCATTTCTGTTGCTTTCTTTTCGTAAATCTTCTTCACTAGCGTCATCTTTTCGCAAACCTCCTTTTTACATGAGTAAACGGCAACATCTCGTAAATTTTGTTCATATTGTCGCTTGCAAACATGTGCACTCATCTTTAGAACGGTGTCCTTACTCTCGTTCAAAGTCGCAGATGCGAAGCAACCTGAGGTGCGATTCACACATTTCCAATTATTTGTACCACTCTTGTTCTTGTGACTGAAATTGTATTTATGTCCATCATAAATCAGAGCCGGGTATCCTTTTTGGTTTTCAATAAAAAATATTTCACTGCCTTTTAGCATTAGCCATTGCGAAGCTCTAGAAAGAATGAAGGATGACATCGATTCCTTTTATCATTGTATTGACACTGCATTTTAAGTGGCCAGTATTGTGATCGTATCGGTATCGCTTAGTTAAGTTCTTAGAGGTTTTATGTTAATTTAAGTAAGGCACATGCGGCCAAACCGGCACCACACGTACTGACTCGTCACTACTGTAGGTACTGCCGGGGAGGAGGAGAGGGTGGCATGGGTTATGGGCAAGCCTGTGTTGCCATAAAGTCGTCTGTCCCAGGCGTGGTAGCATATTATTATGTGGAGAGGACACTTCGCCCACCTGCTTCGCAGGTGGAAAACAACACGGGAAGTGGCAGTTACCGGTTATAAGTCCGCACGTATAGGCGTAAGTGCAGGTCCTTAGAGATAAACGCGCGAGGCGTCACGAGCGGGCCGCCAACCCCCGACCAACAGGGGGTGTGTACCTACACTTGCCGTGCGTGTGGCCGGGGGATCCTATCCCGAATCGGCCTGTTAAGTCACGAGCGAAAGTGTCTTGACACATAGTGCTACCTAAATCATCTGGAATAGATGAAAAGGCCTATTTATTATGCATAGTAAATGAATACCGCGTAGTGTGGCTGCACACAATAATGCATTGCGAATAATCTACTCAGCGTTAAGCGCGCTAAGTTTATTTACGTCGGCCTCGGATCGGATATTTACAATTTTCGAACTATCCTCTTTTCTAGCAAGGATTCGCAGGTCCTGAACCCAAACATACTTATAACTTCCCTTTAACAGTGTTTTCGTATACCAGAGAAGTTGCCTCAGGTGCTTAGGAAGATATTCATTTACATAAACGCGACTGTTGTTATTATTTCTCAGTATGTCACTATTTGTAATAACGGTTCTCCGTTTTGTAATCCAGTCATTTCTAGCCTCTTTAGATCGCAGCGTCACTGCTATCGGTCGAGATTTGTTATCATTTGGCTTTTGTCGGCCTACCCTCTTTGACTCTTTAATATTAACGGGGTCTAAGTTCAGTTTTTGAGCAATAATTTTCACCACTTCGACAGTATTTTCGTTCTTTTTCTCCTCTAGGCCAATTATTTCAATGTTTTTCTCCACTTCTTTTAGTTCAATCTGCGCTACTCTCTCTTCCAGAGCATCATTAACTTTTTGTAAATGTATATTTTTATTTTCTAACGCGCTTATTTTCTTCTCGGCTGATTCCTTGAATTCGAGCAAGCCTTGGTATTTCTCCGCGTAAAAATCCACAGAGTCGGCTAGCTCCTGCATTTGTTTTTGCATTTGATATAGTATCTCGAGTTTTCTGTTAACCTCCGTCAGTACCGCTTCTGCATTACTTTTGCTCACATCTCCAATATTTAGCTTAGGTGACTGTGTTTTTGGACTCACTCCAGTTTTGTAACATCCATCACATAGCTCGTTTTGCAGCTGAAACTTCTGCACATTCAGACATTTCTTGTGAAATACTCCTTCACAAGAACCCTTACACCTAAACACATCACTTTTGTCTGTTGACAAAAACAGTTTACATTTTTTACACTGCACCATCGTGATACGGCACTTTGACACGGTACACAGCGATACGAGTTAATTACAGCTTAGAGCAATAGATACACGTCCGTACGCAGAGTGCGCGCGCGCCAGACTCGCGTGGCACCTTCCAAACATATTTGGATAGAATCTTCAGTCTCCAATTAAGAGTTATTAAATTGTTAGTAGGTAAAAAAAGAAAAGATAAATGTAAAGGTGACTATAATATTCTGTTTAAAAACTTAAAAATATTACCTGTACATGAAAAATTTAAATATCTGTTAGCAATAGACCAGTATAAGAGCCAAAAATTTAAAATATGTAAATCATATCAACCTAGCTTTAGAGTGACGACGCGCAAAAAATATGTAGAACCGAAGTCAAACAACTATTATGGACAGAGAACTAGGAAGTTCCTTATACCGCGCATCTACAACCAACTTCTCCTTAAGAGTGATTGCACAAGTAAGAATATGTTTAAATATAAGGTTAAAATGTGTTTAATAGATGCCTTCCTCGGAGGAGGCAGGCGAATGTAAGAAAATTAATTGCTTGCATCTGTCTGCCTAGTCTGAGAAAGGAACCTAGGCATGGATTTTAGGTTAACATTTTTGTTTTTTAAGCTAATTTAAGTAGGTACACAGTAAATATACAGAGTGTTTTTAAAATTCGCCAACAAACTGTTACCGCAGTTTGGCGAAGAGTATTTTTGTAAAAAAGTGTTCTTTATCAGAAAAAAAAATGAAAAAAAAAAAAAAAAAAAAAAATGAAAGACTTGTGTCCAAAGTGCCTACTAATTCTAGAATTGATAATGAAAAATTAAGATTATAAAGTACAATTTTTAATAAGACTGAAAATATTTTTTTATTTAAGCATTTAATAACGTTAAGTGTTAGGTACTGTTCTAACAGATTATTATGTTTTTCCAACTTTTTAAAGAAATAGTAATAATAATAATAATATTTAGTGTCATGTGAACGAAACCTTACATTTTTTAAGTGTTCAGTTTTGTGACAGTTTTCGAAGTTAGTGGAATGATTTGATTTTGTATTACTTTACTATAACTTTAAAAATAATTTGATATTTTTTCTTAAAATAAATTGTATAATCTTATGAAAAAAAATACTCGTCAAAAAAACTGTCGATGATTACCTACTCACAACACGATAAAAATAAACATGATTATTTCCCTAGCAGTCACCAAATCGAAAACTATCCTGAGAAATTAAAAAAGATGTTAGCTTAATCATTTTGAAATTGTTGTTTTTCATTAAACAAAGTGATTATTAAATTGGTATTCAAACAGTTTTTTGTCTTAAACATAGTCACCAAACGGAATGTGTTTCCACATCTATGTTCCATTGTGTTATAATATTTTAGCCAAAATAGCTTTATTTTCGCATTCCTTTCTTGTTTAGTATAAAATATAAGATATGAACTTCAGATTATAATAAAAAAACAGGCGAAAAATAGGCATAAAAAAATTACACTACTTTTTAAAATGCGTACACTTTTTTTTGAAAACGCCCAACTATACGAGGGCTGCCTTTTAAGTTGTGTCGTTTGGAAAAACTAAAGACAATTTAAGTGTTAAATGGTATTTATTGCTTTTCAAAGTAATCACCGTGATATGTAATACACTTTTTCATTCGATCGAACCAGTTTTCGAAACACTTATTCCAGTCCGAAGTCGGGGTCTCCAAAATGGCCGTTTTGTATGCCTCAACGGCTTCTTCAGGCGTCTGGTACTGTTGACCACGAAGTCGTTGCTTAATTTTTGGAAAAGTAAAAAAATCGTTAGGGCTTAAGTCTGGACTGTACGGCGGGTGTTCCAGAATTTCGACGTTTTGCTCTTTTAAAAACGCAATTGTTTGCCGGGTGGTGTGCGAGCACGCATTATCGTGGTGCAGTCTTTTACGACGTCTTGGGCTATTTTTTTGAAACTCGCCGATGACTTCTGGTAAACAGACAGTGGTATACCAGTCAGCATTAAACGTTTTACGATCCTCGAGCACGATAGTGGCAACGTGGCCACTTTTCGCCACAAACGTGGCGACCATTTTTTTCGAAGTGCTCCGTGAGCGTATTACTTTGGTCGGTTTTGGCTCATCTTGGAACACCCAAACAGTCGACTGCTGTTTAGAATCGGGATCGTAGGCATATATCCAAGATTCGTCACCACTGATAATGTCGTAAACATGTTTCGAGTTTCCTCGGTTGAATTGCCGCAGAGTTTTGCGACACCATCGAACGCGAGCCGTTTTTTGGTCTTCACTGAGTAAATGTGGTATCCAGCGTGAGATCAACTGTTTTACGCCTAAGTGATCATGCAAAATACTGTGAACACTGGTCCCTGAAATACTTAAGGAAGCTTCTATCTCACGGTATGTCGCATGGCGATCTTCGACGATCAGTTGCCGTACAGCATCAATGTTCTCCTGGGTTACGGCTGTTTTTGGTCGACCTTCACGATGTCTATCACCAAGACTAGAGCAACCACGTTGAAATTCTAAATACCAGCGTTCCACAGTCCGGAGGCATGGTGCTTTATCATTGGAAACCGTAGTCAACTCTTCGAAGCACTGAAGTCGCGTTAAGCCCCTTTTGAAGTTGTAAAAAATTATCGCACGTAAATTTTCCTTCGAAATTTCCATTTTCACAACTGACTTGTCAACTTTGAACGAACGCTGTACTAAAACGGTTGGGCCGATTTCGAGTCATTCTTTTGTTTTCGAATTCTAAATTCAAATATTTTAAGATGACACTAGTTCTTTTTTATGGAATCACGGGAAGTTTGCAAACGACAGAACTTAAAAGGCAGCCCTCGTAACAGTTGAGTTTATAAGGATCTCTTGATGACCAGCTATATACCTACTAAAACCAGTAAATAACATAATTTTAAAAAGCATTAAATTAGTTTATTGTTAAAAATTCAAAATACCCCGCCCCAAAACAACCTGTAAAAAGAAAACAATAATACGAGTATAAACGTATTGGCGTCGTTGCGTCGCGGCGTCCTCTAAGTATTTAATTAAATCTAGCTAAGAACCACCACCAGGAAAACTGCTTTCATAATTATGAAAAAAGTGTATTAAAATCGGTCCATCCGTTTGAAAGCTACGGTGTCAGACAAATACACACAGATACACACGTCAAACACTACTCTTTTTGCGTGGCATCGGGGGTTAAAAACTAAAAACTGCCGAATCAAACATTTAATGTATTTTGGGATTAGGACGATTTGAAAATTAGTCATTATAATAATAATAATAATCATTTATTTATTTGCCAGTAAACACAACAACCAAAACAGGATCAGTACAATATGTATGTAGCTTGAGAATCGTGTGTTTTGATATTTCCATGTGTATTTATAATAGTGTATTTTGGGAATTAGACTTTTTAGGGTTCCGTAGTCAAACTAGGAACCCTTATAGTTTCGCCATGTCCGTCCGTCCGTCCGTCCGTCCCCAGTCTAGCTCAGAGACTCGTAGTACTAGAAAGCTGTAATTTGGCATGAATATAGGTACATATTAGTCACGCCAACAAAGTGATAAAATAAATTTTTTTTAAATATTTTTTTTTAATGCACCTCCCCTACACGTAACGTGGGGATGCCTTTTTTTTTTCTTGCCTACCCCATAGTGTGGGGTGTCGTTGGATAGGTCTTTCAAAAATATTGCGGGTTTATGAAAACAATTTTTCGTTTAAGGGATCCGTTTATGAAATATTAAGCTTTAAAGCGCTATTTTTTGTTAGAGTCAAGTGTCCCCCCCCCTACAGCCAAAACTACAAATACTAAAAATCTGAAAAATATCTTCAACGAAAGCGCATATAACGAATTTTAAAGGAAAACTATCACGGCTAAGTAGACATGATTAGTTCCTGAGATACAGGCGATTAAAGTGTTTATACCTATCAAAATCGCCTATGATAACTTTGATAGAAAAATTTGTTAACGGGGCGTGCAGGACGCGCGGGGGGAGTCAAACTGTCCAAGCAACAAATCGAGCGACAGCCGCGCTCATAAGCGCGAGCGCCTAGATGCTGTTTGGACGTGCCCCGGAATGCTACCTACAAGTTTGCGATTTGCGATCTGAAAGTTTACAAATTTTCGATTAGATTATTGGTTTGAGTTGAGTACCTATCGTTTGGAAAACTTAAAATTCTATTTACTGGACCTTGTTTTTTTTTCAATTTCTATTAATTACTATATAAAAGATTTAACTTTTATTGTAATTTAAAGTCGGTTTGAAGCAGTTTAGATACCTAACTATAGTCTTTATTATTTCTAGCGAGCCGATCTTCTACACAAAGGTCATTGTTTGTATACAATACTAATTATCTTTCTTTGTGTCCGTAACCGCAAGCCGATTACAAACAAAAAAGTTAGAACTACATTGAATGTCCATAGAATTATCAACCCTATCCTCTTAGTCAGTAGGTTTAAAATGTAAAGTACAACCCTGGCGACAGAAGATGGTAATATTGTGTAGGGAATAAGACCGGTTCAAATAATAAAGACATATCTGTATCCTGACACTTTACATTTTATACCTACTGACTAAGAGGATAGGGTTGATAATTCTATGGACATTCAATGTAGTTCTAACTTTTTTGTATGTAATCGGCTTGCGGATACGGACACAAAGAAAGATAATAGTATTGTACACAAACAATGGCCTTTGTGTAGAAGATCGGCTCGCTAGAAATAATAAAGACTATACCTACATAGGTATACTGATCTCACACTTAAAAGCTTGGCTCTTGTTTGAGATATTATATACGAATTTATAAGAAAATTAATCATTACTAAGTAGACTTAATTAGTTCCTGAGATACAGGCGACTAACGGGTTTATACCTACTAAAAATCATCTAAGACAGCGCCAAATAACTTTAAATAGAAAATTGGTTCATTGTTGATTTTTGAGATAGTTTTTTGTGTTTGTCGTTACGGCTTCGGAACCCTATACTGAGCATGGTCCGACATGCTCTTGCCCGGTTTTTGGGATTAAGTTCAAATGCGACTCGGTTCATTTGAAATTGGGTCTTATTGACAATAGTATAAATTGAGAACCGCTCTTTTTGGTACCAAATCCATCCGGGTTTCATCCCTTATGTTATGAGAAAAGGTCGTTTAGATCTTAGGTCGTATTAGGGTTTAGTGTATTTCAAGATTAGTTCCAAACCGCCCGGAAGGAAATTAACTTACATCATACAAAAGCGTACAAAAGGTTAAGGAAATTAACTCACGCCTGAATGACGTTTCGGCTGACCAGCTACTTTGGCCAAAGATTAAGCATTAAATTTGTGTAAATAATATAGTTTTTATTCATGAAGCTTATTTAATCTCTCCAAAGTGTCTGCAAAAACTTTATTGATATTACGCATCCTTCGCGATTTAAGCCTCTTTGGTGCTAGTTTTTGAATTTAAATACTGTCATAAAATACAAGTACTGTTAAAATATCCCGAGTTCAGGTTAAGAATTCTTTTACATTAAATGATGTTGTTTTCTCTAAAGGAGTAATTTCTTTTTGTCGAGTTGCCTATTTTATTCTGCTGTGTTAATAATGCCACGATTACGAAGACATATGGACCCGATAACTTGTACCAGGGTCGTCACAATGATAGCTGAAGGTCATTCGCAGCCGTTTGTGGCTTCCTCGCTGGGGTTTTCTCGGAGAGCCATCCAAAATGCATGGCATCGCTTGCAAGAGACTGGCAGTGTTGCAAGAAGACCTGGTTCAGGCAGAGTTCGTGTGACTACGGCTCAAGAGGATCGTTACATCCGGTTAAGTTCACGAAGGGAACGCTCAGTAACGGCTCGCAAGTTACAAAATCGCTTACGGCTTACGACGGGTAGGTACGTGTTAGTGACCAAACAATAAGAAATCGACTGCATGAAGACCAGCAATGGTCTAAACGACGTGTTGTACGAATTCCTTTGACTAGGGTTCATCGTGCAAGTCGCCTAAGTTTCTGTCGGCAATCGGCAATATTTGAATTGGGACATAAATTAGTGGGGATCGGTGCTTTTCACAGATGAGTGTAAAGTTAAATATTTTAGTGACGATCGCCGGATTCGAGTATGGAGACGACGCGGCGAGAGATTTTCGGAAGCTTGCATCCACGAAAGTGATCGTTTTGGTGGTCCCAGTGTTATGATTTGGGGTGGCATAAGCGTACACGGCAAAACTGAGCTCGCCATCTTAAATCAGGGCACCGTAACTGCTCAAAGTTATATCGAGGAAGTCGTCAGGCCTCATGTGGTTCCTTTTGCACAGCGAGTGGGTCCTGACTTCATTCTGATGCGAGACAATGCCCGTGCACACACAGCTCGGGTTACTCGGACTGAACTTGAAAACTCTGTTATCTCGGTGCTACCGTGGCCAGTCAATAGTCCGGATCTTAACCCGATAGAACACCTGTGGGACCACTTAAAACGAAGGATTAGAGAGAGAGAGAGAGAGAGAGAGAGGTTTACAACCAACAGCAGCTCATTAACGCTCTGAAACGTGCATGGGAAGATATACCACCTGAAAACGTGAGGAATTTGATTGAGAGCATGCATTCTAGGCTTCAGGAGTGCATAAACAAGCGAGGAGGACAACACGTTATTAAAGAAAAAAATGCAATTATCTTTCCTTTGTTATTTTTTGTGAAGTGTTTTTATTTGGTGCTATGTTGATGATGGGCTAATTTAATTTAATCTGTAATAATCAAAACAAATGCCTACTTAATTAAACGAATAATTTGCCTAAACAAAAAGAAAAGCCTTATTTGGGCGTTTTCACTAAAAAGTGTACCCAATTAAATACTGAAATTAAGGAACTTTAACTTTGTCAGTTTTGTGACGAAAATTAGCCATACAATGCGGCCGTCAATATATAGCTAATTTTCGTCACAAAACTGACAAAGTTAAAGTTCCTTAATTTCAGTTCTTAATTGGGTACACTTTTTAGTGAAAACGCCCGTTTTATTGTCACCTTATAAAAAACTAACAATAACTATTGTTATTTTCATGTAACATATAAAATACTAAATGGCCCCTATTTTGTTTTGAGTAGTAACGGGTGATAACAAAAAAAGAAGAATACCTATCACTCTCTGTAAAAAAAAATACTGGCCGCATAAATAAAAAACCGGGAAAGAGCATGTCGGACCATGCTCAGTGTAGGGTTCCGAAGCCGTAACGACAAACACAAAAAACTATCTCAAAAATCAACATGTATGAACCAATTTTTTATTTAAAGTTATTTGGCGCTGTCTTAGATGATTTTTAGTAGGTATAAACCCGTTAGTCGCCTGTATCTCAGGAACTAATTAAGTCTACTAAGTAATGATTCTTTTTCTTATAAATTCGTATATTAATCTCAAACAAGAGCTAAGCTTTTAAGTGTGAGATCAGTATACCTACCTATGTAGGTAGTTAGGTATCTAAACTGCTTCAAACCGACTTTAAATTACAATAAAAGTTTAATCTTTTATAAAGTAATTAATAGAAATTGAAAAAAAAACAAGGGCCAGTAAATAGAATTTAAGTTTTCCAAACAATACTCGACTCAAATCAATAATCTAATCGATTATTTGTAAACTTTCAGATCGCAAATCGCAAACTTGTAGGTAGCATTTCGGGGCACGTCCGAACAGCATCTAGGCGCTCGCGCTTATGAGCGCGGCTGTCGCTCGATTTGTTACATGGACAGTTCGACTCCCCCTGCGCGTGCAGGCCCCCCCCCGTTAACAATTTTTCTATCAAAGTTATCACTTATCATAGGCGATTTTGATAGGTATAAACACTTTAGTCGCCTGTATCTCAGGAACTAATCATGTCTACTTAGCCGTGATAGTTTTCCTTTAAAATTCGTTATATGCGCTTTCGTTGAAGATATTTTACAGATTTTTAGTATTTGTAGTTTTGGCTGTAGGGGGGGGGGGGGGGGGACACTTTGTTGTAAAATGTGCCTACTGGCTACTTTTATATACTTTTTTCTTTAATCAAAATTGATGTTCTATTTCTTGTCTATATAAAAAGTTGATGTAATAACCATGACACTCTAATAAAAACGTTTACTAGATATACAACGACTTTACAATTAAATACAACAAAACGTTATCAGCACGAAGATAGTTGTAAAATAATTGGAATATAATTAGAAAAATAATAATATTGTTGTTGTATTATGTTTTGAGTGGATACATACGAGTACGATGGCACATTCGCATGGTGATATGAATACGGTAAGAGGCTCTAGTTCTCATTCACTACCTTATTTTTGTCTAACAAATAGAGACGATTATGGCAATTGGAAATTCAAAATGCGTAATTATTTAATGCATGAGGAATTATGGGAAGCCATAGAGGGTTATCCCGAAGGCCATAATATTTTTCTACTGCCACAATGTTAAAGATTGATAAAAAGGCCTTGACGAAAATATGCCTCACACTCGAAGGCTCAGCAATAACGCAAGTAAGAATTGCAAAAACAGCATCTGCGCGCCTGGAATGCACTGAAAAATGCATATGAGGATAAAGGTATGGGTCGTCGCCTTTATTTAGAACGAAGACTATATAGATATAGCCTCTCAGACTTTCCAAATATAGAAACATACATAAATGCAGTGATGTCGACTGTGTATGATTTATCCGACATAGGAAAAGAGATCGATGATTCGTCTGTTGCTGCTATTTTACTCGGAGGACTTACATCCAGGTTTGATCCCTTGATTATGGCTTTAGATAATAGCAACCAGACTGTGACAACAGAACTTGTGAAGTCGAAGCTTCTAAATAAATTGTCAAAAGGTGAAGTGACAAAAAGTGATTCTGCTCTGCGTTCAAACAAAATCAAACCCAGAAAGGTTAAAAAACCTATTATATGTTATGACTGCAATGAACCTGGTCATAAGCGTCCAGATTGTCCATTAAAGAAGACGAAGAAAAAGCCACAACTATCGACTTCTTTAATAGCTTTAGGTGCAACAGGAAGTGAGGACTATTGGACTATCGATTCAGGAGCAACCCAACATATGACGTCTAAATCTGAATGGTTTGAGAACCTAAGATCTCTTGAATCAAATAAGAAGATTACTATAGCGGATGGTACCAAAATAGACTGTAACGGTGTCGGAGATATTTCTATTAACACTAATTCTACTGTAAATAAAATAAACGATGTAATTTATGTACCTTCTTTGAATAGCAACTAGATATACAACGACTTTACAATTAAATACAACAAAACGTTATCGCATGAAGGCCCAAGTACGTCCAAAAACATTCCTGTACCTGGTCCTGTGATATTATTGGACAACGTGAGCCCGGTACAAGGATGTCATGATACGACGGTAGAGTTTCCCTCTCGTGCATGTGACGATAGCATATTACCAGGGACATCTAGGGAGTCACAGGTCCCTACCAGTTATGTTGAAAAGGCAAATGATATAGTACAGGAAGAATTTCTTGATGCTTCTTCTGAGCCACTTCCTGAAATATCATGTCCACCTGAGTCTGAGGTAATGGACAATCAGTCAATCGTAGAAAATCGGAGATATCCAACTAGGGATAGGAAACCTCCAGATTATTTCTCCTATCATACATTGGCTGAAGATAGTGAACCTCAAACGTATCACGAAGCAATACGAGTCGATGATGCTGATAAATGGAGATCAGCTATGCAAGATGAGTATGATTCGTTGACAAGACTTAATACGTGTAAGCTAGTAGATAGACCAGATCGAAAAATAATTCCTTGCAAGTGGTTATATAAATTAAAGACAGACGCACATGGCAATATTACAAGGTACAAAGCTAGGCTGGTGATAAAAGGTTTTAATCAAGTTCCGGGAATAGACTACCACGAGACTTTTTCTCCAGTGGTCAGACATTCGTCCCTGCGAACTTTATTCGCCTTAGCCGCTGAAATGGACCTTAAAATGCACCATTTGGATGTAGATACCGCCTTTTTAAATGGTGACTTGGAAGAGGAGGTCTACATGAGCCAGCCTCTAGGATTTGTAAAGGAAGGTCATGAAGATAAGGTATGTTTACTACAAAGATCTTTATATGGACTAAAGCAAGCCCCCCGTGCTTGGAATATTAAACTTAATGAAACACTGATGAAAATAGGTTTTAATAGGTTACATACTGAACCGTGTGTATATAAGAAACTTCATGGTTCAGAAATAATAATACTGGCTGTTTTCGTGGATGATCTGATAGTCTTTTACAAGAATGACATGACGTTTGTCAAAGTCAAAAGTGATTTACAAAAACATTTTTCACTTAAAGATTTAGGCCTAATAAAGTTTTATTTAGGGTTAAATATTAAATGTGAAACTGGAAAAAAAGAAATAAACCAAAAATCTTATATATCCAGTCTATTGAACAAGTTTAAACTGGAAAATGCGAAGGAATTTGATACACCATTGGCTAATAGCAAGTTGGATGTTAACTCTAAAGGTAACGACTCAACTTTTGATTACCAGCAATTAATTGGCTGCCTTATGTATTTAGCTGTCAATACGCGGCCAGATATCGCGTTTGCTGCAAGTTTTTTGAGCCAATTTAATAATAAATGTGGCAAAAGTCATTGGGTTGCAGCAAAACGGGTACTTCAATACTTGAAACGCACTATAGATTATTCTATAATCTATAGAAAAACTGGAAAAACTCTTGAAGGATATACTGATGCCGACTGGGCCAATTGTACTGTCGATCGACGGTCTTACACAGGATATTGTTTTAAATTGGCAGATGGGCCTGTGTCGTGGGCATCGAAAAAGCAATCTACGGTGGCTTTATCCTCAACAGAAGCAGAGTATATGGCGTTGACTGATGCTGCTAAAGAAGCCGTATATCTACGTCGGTTAATTTCTGAGGTATGTAGCACAGAATATCCAAGTGTAACACTATGTAGCGATAGTCAGAGTGCACAAAACTTGGCACATAATCCTGTGCATCACGGCAGAACTAAACACATCGACACTAGATACCATTTTATTCGTGAAAAGGTGTCAGATAATACTGTAAAACTTAAATTTATTAAGTCTAGTGATATGCCAGCTGATGTTTTGACCAAGTGTTTGTCAAATATTGCACATCAAAGATGTATTAAAGGAATAGGTTTGATAAAATCATCACTTGGTGGAAATGATACTTAGTTTAATATTTAAATTTAAGTTTTTTAGATAAGCTTAGGTTTTTCTGCTGTTTGTGTTTTTATATCGAGTATTTTGATTATAGGCGGGTGTTGTAAAATGTGCAAACTGGCTACTTTTATATACTTTTTTCTTTAATCAAAATTGATGTTCTATTTCTTGTCTATATAAAAAGTTGATGTAACCATGACACTCTAATAAAAACGTTTACTAGATATACAACGACTTTACAATTAAATACAACACACTTGACTCTAACAAAAAATAGCGCTTTAAAGCTTAATATTTCATAAACGGATCCCTTAATCGAAAAATTGTTTTCATAAACCCGCAATATTTTTGAAAGACCTATCCAACGACACCCCACACTATGGGGTAGGCAAGAAAAAAAAAAGGCATCCCCACGTTACGTGTAGGGGAGGTGCATTAAAAAAAAATATTTTTCAATATTTTATTTTACCACTTTGTTGGCGTGACTAATATGTATATTCATGCCAAATTACAGCTTTCTAGTCCTATGAGTCTCTGAGCTAGACTGGACGGACGGACGGACGGACGGACGGACGGACGGACATGGCGAAACTATAAGGGTTCCTAGTTTGACTACGGAACCCTAAAAAGGCGGGATGTAATGTTGTTGTGTTACCTCTTTCGTGATGGTAGTCACTTTTTTTTTCTGCGTTCGTTTTACTGTTGTCAAAAATGGCATCTAATTGTTTAGCCGAATTGTAAATTTTTATCATTCAAATTTAAAGATGGGGAAAACGTTTACAGTGAACCATTTTACTCAAGAGAGTGTACCAGTTTCTACTGTGTATAGAATTTTAGCATCTCAGGCTACAACTCGTAAAAGTGGCAGTGGCAGGCCGGCAAAGATAATGACCAAACGACGCCTAAAAGTACTTCATACCCAATTTAATGATTCAGACAGCATGAGCCAACGGGATGCTGCGAATTTTTTTTATTGTAGTCAACCGTATATCTGCAAATCATTAAAGAAAGTTGGAATAGTATGCCGGAAGAAGGTGAGGGCACCAGAATATACAGAAAAACAAATTTCAGCCATTAAAACCCAATGTCGCTGGATGACCCGAAATTACGCTGGGAAAAGCTTCATTTTAGATGATGAAAGTTATTTTCCCCTCAGCAAATTTCACATCCCGGGAAATGATAGATACTACACAAGCAACAGTTCTACCACACCTTCGAATAATAAATACAAATTCAAACACAAGTTTGAGCAAAAGGTAATGCTGTATGTCGTGATTTCCGAAAGAGGAGTTTCAAAACTGTGGTTCAAACCTAGTGGATTAGCCGTTAATCAAAATGTATACCCAAAACGAATGCTTGAAGAAAATATTAGTGCCGTTTATTCAGAAATATCACTCTGATGGCAAGTATGTGTTTTGGCCGGATAAGGCGTCGTCGCATCATGCAAAAAAAACACTCAGTTTTCTGGACTCCAAAAAAATCGAATTTGTACCAAAACACCGCAACCCAACAAATCTTCCTCAATGTCGGCCAATTGAAGATTTTTTCGGATATTTGAGTTCATTGGTGTACAAGAATAATTGGAGAGCCGAAAATTGTACTCAGCTGATAAAGAGGATAAAAGCTTGTGTACATAAAATGGATAAGATTGCCGTCCAGCGTTCTTGTGCGACCATTTTGACCAAACTCCGTCGAACAGCTGACCATGGGCCACATTCAAATGTTCATTAATCGGTTTTGAAAGAAATACAATGTGTTTTTAATGTAATTATATTTAAGTTGATTTCAAATTCTGTAATATTTTTTTTCACCTTTTTCAAAAATTCTCGTTTTTTTTGTTATCACCCGTTATACTATCTTACAAATGTTAATTTAGTAAAGTGGAAACTAAGAATGTTTATTATAATATTACCTTTGTAACAATAAAGCTGACAATGAGCTTTAAAGTTAACACCCAAGTTCACCCAAGGTCCAGGCGGTATTCCCCAATGCGTTGTTAGAGACTGTTGCGAAGTGTTCATTGAACCATTACTGTTTATTTTTAATTTATCTATTACTAGCGACCCGCCCTCGCTTCGCTTCGGTCTATGTGAGTTTTCTGTAACACCCGTACATAAACCAGAATCTATTATACATATAAACCTTCCTCTTGAATCACTCTATCTATTAAAAAAAACCGCATCAAAATCCGTTGCGTTGTTTTAAAGATCTAAGCATACATAGGGACAGACAGCGAGAAGCGACTTTGTTTTATACTATGTAGTGACAACTGGGACCTTCCCCGCTGCCTGGAAAATTTCAAGGGTTTCACCAATTCACAAAAGTGGACCTTAATCAGATATAAAAAACTATAGACCGATAGCAGTCTTATCCGTTTTTGGTAGTCTTTGAAACTATTCTACACAAAAATATATTCGACCAACTACAAGGATGGTTCACCGATGAACAACACGGTTTCCTGCCTAACCGCTCTACGTCATCTAATTTGCTCAATGTTCTCATTCATACTCGTATCCCAAGTTTTAGATAATTGAAGCAAGTCGATGTGGCGTATTTTGACTTTCAAAAAGCTTTCGATAGAATTGACGGTGACATACTGTTAAGAAAGATGGCTGTGGCAGGCTTCTCATATTCTTTACTGCAATTTTTTTCCAACTACCTGTTTGGCCGAATGCAATATGTTGTGTATCAAAAAGCTAAATCTGCACTATACCCAGTTCAATCAGGCATTGGGCAGGGCAGCAGCCTTGGACCGCTTCTTTTTTAATAACCATCAATGACCTCTCTACCTATGTAAGGCATTCTAGGGTACTAATGTTTGCCGATGATGTCAAACTAGCCAAGACGATTAACGATCCCCTTGATACGACTGCACTCCAGTGTGACATAGACAACAGCCTACACTTGAATGTGAGCAAGTGCGCCGTCATGTCATACTCGCGAGCGACCCGCACCATCGACTAAGTACGCTTACACGCTGACCGACGAGGTAAATATTGAAGCATGTAACGACTGAACGGGAACTTTATTTGATACTCGTCTTTCCTTCAACGAACATAATTATGTACTCCAAATTTGCAAAAAATCACACAAATATCTCGGTTTTGTCCTTCGTCAATCTAAACATTTCTATAACCACCGTGTCATCTCATTACTGTACAACGCTTTTGTCCGTAGTCTGTTAGAAAGCCACTTCTTAATTTGGAACCCCCATGAGCAAAAATACATTGTTATACTTGAGAGAATTCAGAAATCCTTCCTACGCTTCCTTTAGTTTAAAATATATGGTTATTTTGTCTACCTACCTATTTCGATCTATTTCGACTTAATTAGAGTGGAAAATTTTGCGAGTGGGGTAAAACCAGAATGGGAATTAAGCTATTGGTAAAAAATATAACTTGGGAAAAATACGATTGGAGAAGTAACAAAATAGGGAAAAAGGGAATGGAAATTAAAATAATAGAAAAAAATATTTTCGGGGGATTCACCGCTACCCGCCCTCACGATAACATTGTAATTGCAGCGTTGTCGAATAACTATAGGGTGCCTTTTATGTTTAGTATTATGTCCTCAAGTGAGGACCGGGGGTCCCAGGAGGATACTTAATACTTAATCGTAATTTTATTTAAAAAGGCTGACTGGAAATTATATTACCAGTAAAGGGTTTTGATACTTACTTTGCCGGCCTAGAGCAGCTGAGATGTGGTGGACGTGGTGGAAGTGGGGGCTGGAGTTGGGCGAACCATAAATGTTAAATTCGGAGGTTTCATCTTTGAAAATAATACGAGAAAATTTGAGCATGTTTACGAAAATATATTTATTGTTACGTAATAGCAATTTGTACAATACACACGTTATTGTAATTCTCCGCAATTTTTGATAGTTACTTTAGCTGATACCGTCCCACTTTTACTGCCGTATTTTTCGACTTTCTTCAACACATCTAAGCCTGATATTACATGTCCAAATACAACATGTTTTCCATCCAGCCAATCGGTCCTGTTAAAAATAAAAGTAATCACTTAAAAATTGTTTCACCATTCGTTTTATAGTTTTTTTGCCTTCAAAGTTATCGGGCCGGGTACGTATTTGAACATCGAAAGTTAATAGATCTAAAGTTAAAATATCAATGTCCAAAACATCGAAAGTTGAAATATCGAACGATTAATACGTGATAATTAATTGATTCCAAATTATCCTATTAGACACTGACACAATATAATCCTAATACGCCACATGCTCCGTCAAATAATAAAACTTAAGCAACAGCATAAGCAGCATGACACAAGTAAATTGACACTAACTTTTATTATAATGCGGATGTCTAAAATATCGATCGTACATGTTGTGTATGTATTCAAATATCGAAAGTTGATTCATCTTAACTTAAAATAGCGATGTTTAAAACATCGAATGTTGCAATATCTAACGGTTATTATTATGCCTTGAAAACGAATAATTACCCTATAACTCCAAGCTCTAAATAGTATAAGTACAAAGTGATACCGACCAAACGAATTCTGGTCCGATTTTTACAGTCTATTTTATTTCCATAATATTGTATTGATTGTTGAATTCTAAAAGTTAGGTACAATCAAGGACTTTAAATGTTGATTCTCCATAGAACCTTGTCATAATGACATCCTCAAGTTACGAGATGGAATATACATAAGAATTAAGCGTTGGATTTAAATCGTTGTTTTTTAATCGAGATATCTTATTGCCACCCTCGAAATCGATACCGTTGAGGAGTTCCGGTGGCCATCTGTGATCTTCATCATCAGTTCCACTTCACGAAATGATACTTTCTGAATGCAAATGCTGGACTTGTTACTAAAAATCCTAAAATTACTATATGTTTGCCCACAATATTTGAGGAGTTCCCTCAATTCCTCACTGATCCCCCTCATCAGATTCAGGTTTGGTGACCATGGGACCACCTCGAAAATATACTCTAAATCAAAAAAACAAAAAAAAATGGTCCACAATTGACGCAAAAAATCTGTGAACATACATAAAAAATACAGATAGTGGAACGTATAACCTAGTACTTCTTTTTTAAGTCTGTTAAAAATTGGGAAAATCTGAACTTTCGATATTTTAATCGTGTGGCATTTCAGACTTAGATATTAAGATTGTAAATAAGTCAACCGTTAGATTTTGTAACTTTAGATATTTTAACACATATTTCTAATGAGTGACTGGAGATTTTGAATCATTCGATATTTTGAGCGCGTGGCATTTTAATCGTAGGCATTTCAGACGTAGATGACCGATCGATATTGTAACTTTCGATATTCAAATACGTATCGGGCCACCATTTAGGGTGTGTTGTTTGATCAGTAGTTAAACTATTTAATTGTTAAAATACGAAAAAGGAATCTAAAATTTTACACATTTCCTTGAGATTTAACCATTAGTTACGATTTTTAATAATTAATTAGTTTAACTACTGATTAAACAACACGCCCTTAGGCTCTGTTGTTTGATCAGTAGTTAAACTAACTAATTGTTAAAGTTCGAAAAATAATTTCATAAATTGACACATTTCCTTGAGACTCCTTCATACTTTCAAATCTTTTTTCAAACTTTAACAATTAGTTACTTTAACTACTGATCAAACAACAGGCCCTAGTTCACTATTTTTTTTAATTTTATCTTGCAATTTGATCGGGTTGTAGTTTTCGACTTCGGGGTCCTCCCGCGGGCTCTGCCATGTCAATAAAGTAAGTTGACTTCTTTTTCTGTTTTTATAAAGCAAAGTTGTCGTTAATAAAATCTTTTAGTTACTGAGAATTGTCACTTCAAACTATGGGCATGGATTATTAGTAGGTTTAGCCAGCCGTTACAAAGGTTAAAATGAGCTAGGTACGGTGCAAATCATTTGTAAATTCTAATTCAATAAAGTAAAAAAAAACTCATAATTCAAAATATTTATTCAGTAAATAGGCCACATGAGGGCTCTTTTACAAGTCGGTAATATAGGGCGAGTCTACCAGCGCTTCGGACAAGACCATCATTGCGGAGAAGAAGCGCCGCAAGAAACTCCAAGTATAAGTAGGTAAGTTTATAAAAGTTTATCCTTGCCAGGTTGCTACTAACTCAAAATCCTGCACACGTTATTACATAAGATCTTACCCCTAAGTTCTGAAAGTGTAGGTAATTGATAGATCCTGCTGAATCGGGTTGGATAAGAGGTCAGAGCGGTACCTCTCGACAGTCTCGACATAGGAATCCAGGAGGGACCAGTTCCAGAATCGATTCTCAAATTAATCTACCCACAAGCATTATTACAACATTTTTGTAGCCAAATGCGATTAATTTGAGAATTGATTTTGAAAGTGGTTCCCCGGTGGTTTTTAATTTAGACTTGTTGACTGCGTATATTCAACCCTATTTATAATCAATTCCCAACCATATAGGTACGAGGGGTGGCTGAAAAGTTATCTACCTAGCCTATGTGTAGTTAAAAAAAAATACTGGCCACTATGAATTCATTTTTATTGACTGTTCTTTATTCAAAATTACACTCATTTGTTCGTTGCTTTTCATTTGTTTTTTGCACGTCATTGCTTGCATCATGTCGCTTGAAAAAATAAATTTGATTACAATTGAGCAGCGTGCAGTAATAAAATTTATTTCTAAGGAAGGTAATACGCCATCCCAGATCAAACAGCGTATGTTACCTGTATTTGGTGATTTGTGCCCTTCCGATTTTACCATAAAGTTCTGGTGTAAACAGTTTAAATCAGGTCGTGAGGGCCTAGAAGATGATCCTCGTAGCGGACGACCAATTTCTGCTGTCACTGAAGAAAACGTGGCCAAAGTGAAAAAAAATATTCCAGAAGACCGACGGGTGAAACAGTGGGAGATAGCTAGAGATGTGGGCATAAGTAAGGAACGGGTAAACGAAATATTTCATAGTCATTTAAATATGTTTAAGGTAAGTGCACGCTGGGTCCCAAAAATGCTGACTCCGTTAGACAAAGACAGACGTGTCAGATGTTGTGAGGAGTTTTTAGACATGAGTCGCGGGAAAGAGGAAGAAATTGTTTCCAGGATTGTGACGTGTGATGAGACTTGGATTAGATAATGGGACCCAGAAAGTAAACAAGAGTCCCTAAACTCAACGCCGTATATAGATTCCAAAAAAACTACTCATGTGTTGCCAATACAATGAAAAAGTCTTGCATCGGTAAAGTTTTAACTTTTCTAAATAATGTACATATGTAATTTATTTATATATAATTGTAAACCTAAAATTAAATGCAACCGCATAAATGAATAATTTAATGTAAATATTAATTTCACCTACAGATATTTAGTTGAAACTGTTTTGTAGAAGAAAAGTTCATATTACAGTGGTAATACTTAAGGGTTTAACAACAGTTGGATAGTATTATTAATCTTATAATTTGCGTATATTCATATCACCATATTGTTGTCTTTATTTATTACTAATACATAGTTCGTATATAACTTCTTAGTCGCAGTGTAAAAAATAGTTTATATGTTTGTCAGTCAAACTCGTAAAAATGGCTCAATGGCCTAAACTCATGTGCAACACACATTGTATACAATATTTTTTATCTCTGAAGTCATCGCCAAAGGATTTACATGTCTGGTATTTCACGCCATAATTGTGTGTAACCTAATCAACGCGAACGAACTCGCTAGCTAAAGTTAGTACTTGGGTACGCTACGTAATTAAGTATTTGGGGGTAGTGTTTTGTACATAGCTATATCTATGATGTACCAAGCCGAGATGTGCTACGCGATGAGTAGGTATATAGAAAACATCAAAAACTTGGGATAATCTTGACACTTAAATAACAACAAAATATTACATGACCACCTATTTTTTATAAATGTGCACGGGTTGGTTACATCTGGAACGTCACAATGACAATGACTTTTGTGACAGTGACGTTCGGCCATCTTTGGTAACTTTTTTGGAATCTAAATACGGCGTTGAGTTTACAATGGAAATTCAAAGACGAAAAGCCTCCTCGGAGGTTTAAGGTTCATCCTTCGGCTAGTAAACTCATGGCGACAATTTTTTGGGATTCAGAAGGAATTTTGCTCATTGATTATTTGCCAAAAAAAACGACAATGAATGACAATTATGACGCAAATTTACTTTGCCAGCTGAAGCACACTATAAAAGAAAAAAGGAGAGGCAAACTCGGCAAAGGAATTTTGATTTTGCACGACAATGCACCTGTGCATACGGCTTGCACAACACAGCTCGCCATGACCAGAAATGGCTTCGATGTCATAAACCATCCCCTTTACAGCCCAGATTTAGCCCCCTGTGACTATTTTCTATTCAGACTTCTGAGGAAAAATCTCAGGGAGCGTAGATTTTCTACCGATGATGAGATGATAGCCGCGGTGAACGACTATTTTGACTAGAAACCGAAAGATATTTTTTTTAACGGTTTAATTTCACTATTTTACAAGTGTAACAAGTGCATTTCGGTAGAAGGGGATTACATAGAAAAATAAAAAAAAACCAGCCAGCTACGTCTTTTCTTTCATAGTCAGGTAGATAACTTTTCAGCCACCCCTCGTAAGTTATTGGTGGTAAGTGCGAACTTGAAAAAATGTGCAAAAGCTTAAAATTGTTACAGAAACAAAGTTAGTAGTACATTACAGCAGAGACCGGGAAAATGGCTGTTGCGGGACAAGTAGTTTTATCCAGCAACCGCCGTTCCCAGCTGAGACTTGTATAACGTATGCGGAGTGAATTTTAGACAAAATTTGAACTAAAAAAAAGGTTTTCAAATATTCGAAACAAAAACTACCCACATCTAACTGTCAATTTGACGTTTATATAGATATCTGTCAATAAATTTTATAAGTTTCAAGGGAATAGAATTATTTCTCTTAAAACTATGAGAAATCAACAAGAACGAAGTCGTGAAACTGTATGTAATTTCTACAGTACACATTCCCTGGCCGAAAGGCCATGGCCGAAATCGAAGATCGTGGAACATTTTATACAAATAGGTGAGAGTCGAAGCACTGTTTATAACATTCTAGCGTCTTATTGTTGACGCCAATTCTGATCTAGTCCAGTCGTAAAGCAGCCAAGCATCGAGTGAATATTCGCAAAAATCTGAAATGGAATCGTTTGTTCCCGTAGACGATAACCATAAAACTATTTCGACACAGACAGACACCGCAGTAGTAGACCAAGAAAATTTAAGCCAGTTAAAGGAGACGTTTAATGAGCCGAGCACGTCTACTTCTATGAAAACTTGAATACTTACCATTGCACCAAAGTACTGGAGCGAAAACAAGCTCTCCGAAGAATTTGGGACATCGCGACGACAAGCAAAGAAAGCAAAACCACTTGTCGATGAGTTTGGCATTTTGTCATCGCCCAATCCTCGTAGCGGCCGTAAGTTACCAGTGAAAATCGAAGATTTAGTGAGAGCGTTTTACCTTCAAGAAGATATTAGTAGAGTTATGCCTGGTAAGCAACATTTTATATCCGTGAAATTAAACGATGGCAAAAGAACACATTTACAAAAACAACTTAATGTGCAATATTGATGAGTTGTACCAGAAATTAAAAACTGAATATCCTGATATTAAAGTAGGCTTAACCAAGTTTTTTACATTGAGACCAAAGCAACGTATCCTTGCTGGAGATTCTGGTACACACACACACATACACCTTGTATGTGTATGTACATATCACCAGAATGTTAAATTAATGTTGGCGGGAGGAAACATTGATTCTCTTACTGCAGAAACCAAAATGCACCTTTCGTCCTACAAGGAGTGCTTACGAATGATGATGTGCCCTAATCCGACGTCAAGTAGCTATTTGATGACATCAAGATCAGCTCCAAGTGAACGCTGTAGTCTTTGTTCTGGATTAGATGCGAATCGTGATCATTTAAAAACAGTTTTTGATGACAGTCAAATCACGAACGTGCAGTATGAACAATGGATAGGTACAGATCGCTTTTTAATTGTCACCTAAGTGCTTTCCGCTGATGATTTAACTGACAGTTTTTGTAACGCTTTGGATATCTTAAAACCGCATGCCTATATTGCTGAACAAGCGCTTTACTTCAAAAGGCTACAAGAGACGATCGCTGAAGGTTAAGTTTTGGTTCAGTGTTATTTTGCTGAAAATTATAGCTTTGTAGTATAAGACTCCGCACAATCTTTTCACTGGAACCACGACCAAGCTTCACTACTGACTTCAGTATTTTACTACAATGATGGAAGTAAAGTAAGACAAGACATGGAAGCATAGTCATGATATCCGACGATTTAAAACACGACACAGCTTCATTATACGCTTTTCAGAAAATATTACACAAACATCTCTTATACACGGTGTTTTTTTAACCGTCTTAGAGCCGAAGCCCACTTAACGTATCCAAAACGTACTTATCATTCGCGAAAAAATAAAATGTATTACTTAGTTAAGTTTTTCTTACATACATTAGGTTTGAAACATCCTGTGTCGCGCGCGGTGCGAAGTTCATTCACCCGGGTAGTTCGTAGGTGCCTAACTTGTGCGTAACTTAACTAATACATTTTATTTTTTCGCGAATGATAAGTACGTTTTGGATACGTTAAGTGGGCTTCGGCTCTAAGACGGTTAAAAAAACACCGTGTATAAAGATATTACAGCAACAAAAATCATATATATAGTACAGATCAGAGCCTCACAACAACATTTTAAAAATAGATTTATTTTGGTAAATACAGGGTGACTGGTAACTCGACCTATTCCATAAATGAGGTTATACTAGAGCTAATTTGCTATAATTTTGTCCTAGTCAACTAGGGGTCTAATGCCACTGGTTTTAGAGTTATTTAATTTTTAAGTTTATTTTAAGAAATTCCGTCCTTTGGTGTTAAACTATCAATTGTGAAAAAAGTACCTAGCTTTGGGGACTAAAATGACGTTTTTCGAATAGCTGATGAATTAGGGAATCCTTTAAACAAAAATACTTTGCGAAAACTGCAAGAACCTCAGAAATAAAAGGTCCTTAAATCGCAAGTCCGTTATTTCTTTTAAAAATGTTTACTTTCGGGGGGGGATTACTCCAAAAAAATGTAGTACACTTGGCGTACAAATTACGTAAATAACTTCCTCAATTCATAAGCTTTCCGAAAAGGTGCAAATGTTGTCAACTTTAGTAGGTACAGGTATTAAAAATTAAGCTTATTAAAAGAGCAGAGGGTGCGATGTAAATTTAACTCGGAAAGTTGATATCAAAAACTAGGTAACATTCGTCGGACTATGGTCGCAGCCAATGTGCCTCATGAGTTGGAGCCACGGGGTCTTAATCGCTCGGACCGCTGGTTATGTGGGCTAGGGCAGTCTCATGTGCGAGGCCACGTGCCTCAGCATTTTTCCTTCCTCGCACCTCACAGCCATACAATACGGAGCTCAGGTCGCTGCTGAAAATGGTGCAAGCACCAGCACACCAGATACTCAGAGCTCAAGCGGGCGTATGAGTTTGTTCCAGAGCTGTAGAGCGCAGTTGTTCTTGGTGCGTAGAGGCAAAACCTCTTTTTTAAGGCTTTGGGACAGCGATTGAGGGATAGGGCCTGTGACCTCCGGTCCGGTTTGTAATCTGTTCCATCACATTTCGTTGGCAACACAGCATAGCAATGTTGCCAGCATTGGATACCTTTGAACCAGGCGCTACCCGAGCCGCGGAATAATTTTGCGGAAGATTTATTGATGAAAAATGATACTGATTTAATTTATGTACACTGTTGACGAAGCTTGTTGCTAATTAACTAATCGTAAACTCTTGACGAAACTTGTTGCCGATATTTTTTTGTAATTGGCATAAATAAAGTTTTAGAAAACATTACAAATCTTGTTCAAATTAGGAACTTGAAGTCGCGCGATGTTAAATGCAGACTCCTTATTGGTCATGGGATTGAGCCGCACAACGAATCCAGGTTCAATTTAAAACAAAAAGAAATCAGTTAGTTTCAACCATCTTAGAGATCGCAATTTCCCTTGTTACCTAACATTTCTGTGCTAATACCGCTTCCTTTTCAAATGGCTTTGTACCAAAATGACGAATACGCGGATATCATGTATTGTTACGGGTTTTGTGATGGTGACGCCGCTGCAGTAAGAAGAGAGTATCAAAGACGGTTCCCTAACCGCCGTTTACCTGATGTCAGTGTGTTTGGTGGGACATATCGGCGCATTCGGGAAACAGGATCGGTTCGACGACACCAAACCGATACTGGAAGAGCTAGTGTTAGAGATCCTAACGTAGAAGAGCAAATCTTGCAACGTTTTCAAGCAGACGGCACTACGTCAACAAGAACTGTGGCTAACCAGCTTGGTGTTTCCCAGTGGAAAGTTTGGTCCGTACAACATCAATCACAACAGTATCCATACCACTACACGCCAGTACATGCTATTGAGGAGGGCGATCCTGCAAGGAGGATGGATTTCTGTAGATTTTTACTGAATGCAGATAATGAGGACCCAGAATACCTGAAAAAAAAATTGTGGACAGACGAATCCAACTTTGACCGTGATGGTATTACTAACTATCATAATCTGCATTTTTGGGCTCCTAAAGGTCAAAATCCAAGAAAATCCAAAGAAGGTGCACACCAACGTAGATTTTCGCTAAATGTATGGATGGGGATCGTGCACGATAATTTGATTGGACCATTTTTTCTGCCGGCACGACTAACCGGCATCGCCTATGAAAACTTTTTAATGGAAGAATTACCTACGTTGTTGGACGATGTGCCGCTTGCCACAAGAATGGGTTTGATTTACCAGCATGATGGCTGCCCAGCCCACTATCATCGGGGTGTACGACAGTGGATGGACAATAACTATCCACAGAAATGGATTGGTCGAGGTGGACCGATTCCTTGGCCGGCAAGAAGCCCGGATTTAACACCATGTGACTTCTTCATTTGGGGTCACATGAAGTCGTTGGTGTACCATTCACCAATATCCACTCAAGAAGAGTTGAGAGTAAGAATTTTGGCAGCTGCCCAAAAAATGAAAGACACGCTTTCAACACGAGTGACAGTAAGCGAAGTGCGACGCCGACTTCATGCATGCATACGTAATGGAGGGAGGCAGTTTGAACAAGAATTTTAATGTTTTAAAGTCAGAATTCGGTAAAATAAGATACTTTTTTTGCTATTTTTGTTATTGATATCACACCTGCTCTTTTAATAAGCTTAATTTTTCAAACCTGTAATAAAGTTGACAACATTTGCACCTTTTCGGAAATCTTATGAATTGAGGAAGTTATTTACTTACGTAATTTGTACGCCAAGTGTCTTACATTTTTTTGGAGTAATCCCCCCCCCGAAAGTAAACATTTTTAAAAGAAATAACGGAATTGCGATTTAAGGAGCTTTTATTTCTGAGGTTCTTGCAGTTTTCGCAAAGTGTTTTTGTTTAAAGGATTCCCTAATTTATCAGCTATTCGAAAAACGTCATTTTAGTCCCCAAAGCCAGGTACTTTTTTCACAATTGATAGTTTAACACCAAAGGACGGAATTTCTTAAAATAAACTTAAAAATTAAATAACTCCAAAACCAGTGGCATTAGACCCCTAGTTGACTAGGACAAAATTATAGCAAATTAGCTCTAGTATAACCTCATTTATGGAATAGGTCGAGTTACCAGTCACCCTGTATATACAATTATGAAGAAGATTTTTGCATTGCAGCCGAAATTAATTTCCATGCAACCTCAAGGAAAGGGGCCATGTGATGGTCTCGGCGGAAACCTTAAAAGCCTGGCAACCCATGCAAGCCTTCAATTGCCTGCAAATAGGGCTATAACTACCCCTCAGCGTTTGTATGATTGGGTGAAAAAGGTATTAACGGAGACTCCAATTTATTATTGCTCCAAAGAAGAGATAGATCGACAGATAATTTTTGAGAAAGCTGTCACCATCCCAGGCACTAAAAAATTTCACGCCTTTCAAAACACCTAATTCAAAATAAATGATTCAGTTAGTCACACCTTCAGTGTTTTATTTAAACTGAATATAAAAATATATTTTAATGATAAATATTTGAATAATAATAATTAATGGTATGAAAAATTTATAATGTAGTCAAATTTTATTTTATTTTATTTTGACGATTTTCCATTATTCATAATAGGAAACCGAGTAGCGACTAAGACTGCACTACTAAGGAACCTCCCAGTCCAGCGCCGTGCGGCACCTCCATACTTTAGTTCACCTATCTTCTAAACAATGAAGAATGTCAGTAGGTACTAGGTACCCCAAATCGCTTGGAGCTTTGTAACAGTAAAGTTTAAAAATAAACAAATATACTACTTTTAGGTTCATTCAAATAGACCCAGTGGTTTTGATTCTACGAAACGTTTAAAATATCAATAATACTAAAGGGCGCGGGCGCCATCTTGTTGGCGTGACGTCACAGATTAGCAGCCGTGCGCGTCATAGTATGATTTGAGTAATTTTACAAGGCTATATCTTTTTAACCGTAATAATTAACCAGTTGACATTTTCACAGAAACGTGTTATTATAAACTCTATCGTCTAAAATTATAAAATGAACAATAAATCAAATCCCAAGACGGGTCCCCGAACACGAAAATAAAACGTTATTTTTAGCATTTCTATAAGGATTGTAGTTTTGTAATGGCTCCTTGTTTTGATGCTATTTTAAGCTTAAATTGTAGGCTAACTAAGTCTTTATAGTTTAAGACTAAATAGCAATCTCAAGTAAAACTGCTACAAATATGTGACAAACCTGATTTTATCAACACGTTGTTTTAAGCAGTCACCCATCCTGTTTCAGCCTACGCTTGTAGTTGCTTAACTTTGGAAGTTGAAGTACGAGTTGTATTTGTATTATAACCTTTTATTTCGGTGTCACACTAAGCTTAAAATAATAATCTAAACTGCATACTAACTTATACAATTTACGAACAAACAGTAATATGTAGTAAAACTCTTACAAATATGTTAAAAAGTGCCTAGTTTAAATCAACACGATGTTTAAGCCGTGGTTGCTTAACTTTGGTGGTAGGCCTTTCTTTACAAATTTAGTTTTTATGTAGAATTAATATCGCTACCATATAGCAAAATGAACTATAAAACATGTTTTTTTTATATTTTGTGTATTAATTTCATCGATTTCAAATTTCGCGCGCGAGGGCGACCAAGTCACTCACTCGCGATTACTGTGTTATTTCGTGTGTGCAAGAAAGTGTGTGTGTGTGTGTGTGTGTGTGTGTGTGTGTGTGTGTGTGTGTGTGTGCGTGTGTGTGTGTTAAGATATAAAGTAGGTACAAATCAAGTAAATGCGATGGAGGAAGGATTTGAAACAGGGCAATTGGACAATCTACCAAAAATAGAATCAATGTGTGTGGTGCGTTGGTGGTAGTGTTACACTTTGGTACAGAACAGGACAATCTTGACTTCCGCGGCCCCGACATTTTAAACAAGTAAAGTTGCGGCCACACCAATGCTTAAAAAACGGTGTCGGTACGGAATCGCAATGAGAGAGAGAGAGATCCGATCATACGCGACGTTTCTAACACATACCGTCGTCACCGGATCTCTCTCTCTCTCATTGCGATTCCGTACCGACACCGTTTTTTAAGCATTGGTGTGGCCGCAACTTAAGATCACTTAAAACTGCAGTGTCCTGTTACGTGTACGCCGTACGAGACCGTAAAGCGAACTGCGTGAATCATACATAATATTGTTGAATACCTACAGCTGCGGGCTCTGCCGCCCGCGTCCCGCGTCTCGCGCTTGGTTTTTGATTGGGATGTTTCACTTTAGCTATCAACATACTTTTGTATAATGTTTTTGTATTTTTATCTAGAATACGGTGAACCCAAAATTGAAAGTTCTTGATTATTATTCTAATTTTATTTACCTTATCAACTTATTCGACAAACATTACAAACAGAAAAGCCGATCAGTGACAGACAGTTAGTTTAGTTAAACTGTATGTACCTAGTCGGTCCTTAAGATCTGTCACAACGGTTTATTACAATTTAAAAAATAAATAGTAGAGTTTCTTAAACCTGTAGTACATCAATCAAAACCTTACTTTATATAGAATGAAAAGAAGCGTAATTTGTGTTCTTTTCTTTCTAATTTACTATTGCAATAATTTGGTGTACGAGCTTCAAGCATTCCCATTCGGGGCAGGAAAGCATGGGTCAAAACACGCACGACCACGATACTGAAACGGCTACAACTTTAGTTAGAGTTCTTGTATTGAGTCGAAATTTGCGTGACATATTGACCAGACTTTTATCTTTAAATTCTGATACAAATGTATTCCAAGCAACTAAAGATCTGCTAATACTCCGGTTAATCTTCATGTCTCATTAAATTGACCTTACGATTTCACACCAATTTGCATAAATACGAAAACACACCAAGTTTCGTAATTCATAAGCTGGTCTTTAAGTGTCGTTAAAGTTTACTGGTTAACAAAGCCTAACCTTTAAAGCGTTTTCAAAAAGTGAAATCTCGTGCGTATTTTAATCGGTGCCGGCCGTGAATGTTAGAGATCGAATCGGTAAATGCGGCGATTATGTGGAATTATGATTAGATTAGATCTTAAAATGTACCTACTTTAATTAAGCTTTTAAATATAATTTTAAAATTAAAAAATAAACAGAAGTTAGTTTTATTTGACTAAAACTTCGTGACAGAACTTAAGGACCGACTATGTAATACAAAACAATATATAACCATAACTACCATAGTAAAATCAAAACGGTTATTTATTACGTAAAAAACTAAAAATATTATTTATGGTTCATTTTATAATTTTTGACGATAGAATTTATAATAACACGCATTCTGTGAAAATTTTAAGTGGTTACTTATTACGGTCAGAAAGATATAGCCCAGCAAAATAACTCAAATCATACTATGGCGCCCACGGCTGCTAATCTGTGACGTCACCATCCGAGCGCCGCATACGAAGTTTAAAATTTAATATCTCGGAAACTATTTGACGTATCGAAATGATTTTTTTACTTGTATATTTTGTTTTTCTTGAAGAATACGGTAAACCAAAAATCTAAACTCCTTGACATTCTCTATTCGAGGATACCATTTTTGTTTTTGTATAATATTGCTACACTACAAGCTATATTTTAAAGTTTTTTTTTTTTCGAAAAATTTTAAGGTAGAAAAAAAAAACCATTTTTGACACTAACTTCCGGTTTACAATATGAAAAAAAATATGACTTCAAATTTTCATCACTACCTATAATGATAAGAAAAATTTGTAAACTCACATAAACATTATTTATTAATTATTAAATCCATTTCATTAACTACATTTAAAACTTTTGAAAAATCCGTTCCTCATATTTTGTAAATTTTTTGAAGTCTTATAAATAGGTAACTGATCAAGTAAAAATAATAATAATGATTCAGGTCACATAAAAGTCTAATTAACCTTAAATCTAGAAACTGAAATGTTTTTCGCTGCCCGTTTCACGTGAAATGCCCATACATTCAATAGAAGGTAGCTTTTGAAAAAAAAAATCTGTGAAATCCTGCAATTTGAAAGACAATCTCAGCATCGAAGACAACAAAGTGTTTCTTAATTATTCGCAACTTCACAAAAATGTAAATTATTAGATAATAAATTGATTTGGATTAGTTAGGCTTGTTCACGAAATAAAGTAACCATAAGAAAATGTAAATAAATCGTGTATTTCTCACAGCACTTCAAGTCAATTATAACAGTAAACATTGTAAAAAGGAAAGTACGATGCAATTTTTTGTAGAAACCCTAAGAGTTGGCGAACTTTCTGACTTTCTTTCGAGAGCCTGCCATCAACGTACGTATTGAACTGTTAGTGAACTGACGAGAAGCCGCATTCCATATTTTTTTGACACCAGCTTCACTGTCGGCAACTGCACCCTTCTTGAGCAGGTATCGTTTGATATTTGCCCAATACCTTTCAATCGGGCGAAGTTCTGGACAATTTGGTGGGTTAATGTTTTTCGCAACATAACTAATATTCTTGCTCTCAAGTAAATTTAAGGTGGCTTGAGCGTAATGAGCAGAAGCTAAATCAGGACAAAATATTGGAGGAAGTGTATGTTTCCGATATAAGGGCAGAATTCGCTTCTTAATTCACTCCTGTCGGTAGAAATCTCCGTTGATTGTACCGGTAGTGAAAAAGCTCGTACAGTCACCGACATAAATAAGTTATCATTTATGAACCTAGTCACTTTAACGTCGTGTTTGAAATGTCATACGAAATTGTCAAACGATTAAAAGCGACAAGGTATAGAAATCATCACTTATTTATGACGGTGAATGTACTATTAAACCCGCATGAGCAAATAGCTTGCCAAACAATTCCTACGAGTATTAAGCGAATTTTTCAAAAGCCACGCACTTATGCTCTTCTGAAACGTCCTCGCCAGCAGCATACGTGTAAAACTGGGGCCCCGGTAACGTTTTCATGTCTTTTTTTTACATACGTTTCGACATCCATTAAAATGTATCGGTCGTTATTTTGAATTAAAAACTTGTTCAAAGCTTTAGCTCGAGATTTCGCTCTTTCATGCTGGGCAGCAGTCCTTTTCGACATTTTTTGTTTCTTCCTGGTCTGTAAATTATTTCTGTTCTTGGCGTTTTGCACGTTCCCAACCGAAGTTTTAACTTTTTGGGTACATCGCGAGTAGAGGCCGATGGATTTTGACGGAAAGACGCTACTATTCCCGTGTCCAATTTCGGATTCACGCAGCCTTTTCTGCGACCGCGACCAGGCAGATTACCGAGAGTATTAAATTCCTCAAACTTTTTTATTACTTTTCGTACATCATCTTTAGATAATTGATACAGTTTTGCGAGTTGTCGCATCGAAATACCTTTTTCTGTATAAAAGGATACGATAATTAAATTACGATTTTTTTTCATTTATCCTCGGGATCTTGACTTTATGTAGTCAATGACATATATTGATTAGATGGCGTAGATAGAGTAGATGGCGCTGTATGGCATGGTAAACATTAGGCGCGTATAATTAAATTGATTAAAACGGTTCCAAACAGTTAAAAGGATAAAAACATTAAACTCTTATACTCGTACTTACCAGTGCAACTCACCACGGACAATGTTATCTCGGAAAACTAATGTGATTTTAACAGTAATTTAGCCAAGTGAATTTAGTGAAAAATATTGAAATTGACCTTAAATTACCGCAAAACACTAACAACAAAACGTAATTATCCAGTAAATACCCGACAGTGAAGTTAAAGTGCTATTAAACCACATAAAATCCTGTTACAGTTTGAATTTTAAAACTCCAATGCGTCCTTATGGCCCGGACCACACGAGGCTAGTTTTTCAAGCCAGGATAGCAAGCTAAGGCCTGTACCGAAAAGTTTTTTTACATACCATATTCACGATAACAATAAAACTGTAACTAATAATAAAAATATTTTATTTTAGTTATTATGAGTAATTGTGCCTATTTACAATAAATATACACATTTTATGGTTTAAGGGTTTGGCGGCTGAAGCAGCGAATTTTTTTCTTCAAGCCCGCCATTAAGTTCTGCACAGTGGTTTCGGAGACTTTGCTGGCATGTTTTTTCCATTTCTTTTTAAAATCTTCCTCTGATATTGCTGGAGCACAGTTTTTACGTAGTTCCGCTTTTACTAACGCCCAATACCGCTCAATGGGTCGTAGTTGGGGGCAGTTAGGGGGGTTCATTTCTTTCTGCACACATTGCACATTATTCGAAGCAAGACACTCCTGTGTTGCTTTGGCATAATGTGAAGTAGCCAGATCGGGCCAAAACAACACATTCCCTTCATGTTTCCTTATAAATGGTAATAAAAACCCTTTTATACATTTTTGAACATAAATATCACCATTTATGGTCCCTTTCGTTATAAATGACCCCGTGCGTTTCCCACAGGAACATATTGCTTGCCAGATCAAATATTTTTCTCCGAATTTTTCCATAAAAATGTACTTATTCTTATCGCTAATATTCTCTTTATTCTCGGTAGTGAAGAATTGGTCACCCGGTAAAGTCGAAAAATCCTTTTTCACATATGTCTCATCGTCCAAAAGAACGCATGTTCCACCCAAATTGCACAGCAGTTTGTAAAGTTTTCGCGACCTTGTTACGGAGGTATTGTATTGTTTTACCGACTGTTTAGGGGCTTTTACTTTTTTGTAGGTTTTTAAATTCTGACGCACTTTTGCTCTTTGAACCATAGATGCACTTGTTTTAACTTTTTTTGCCACATCTCGCACAGACAGATTACAATTATTTTTGTAAGTGGTCACTATTTTCTTTTCTATTTTTTTATTTGAAGGACCTGTCGGTCGTCCACTCCGAGCTTTGTCTTGAATTCTATACTCGTTTAAGTATCGGTTAACAATATTTCGAACTGTGGCACGACTCATATTTACTCTCTTTCCGACCGACGCAAAAGTGGAATTAGGATTTTCCAAGTAAATTCGCAGAACATTTTCTCTTCGAATTATTTTATCGTCCTGCATTTTAAATAAAAGCGATATTTTTCCGGAGATAATTATGTCAATTGACAGTTCAAAATGACAGAAACGAAGTCATAAAATAAAAAATTAAAATATGATTACTGACCAGTACCATATCATGTGCAGAGTTTGTAAAAAAACTTTTCGGTACAGGCCTTAGTTCCCTACTTCAACTGTCCTGGCTTGGAGCATGCTACTGCTGTGCTGTGCTATGCTGTACTGGAGTGATGAGGTGACCACACGTCCAAAATAAACTTCACGCGAAAAAAAAATACTATTCGACTAAAACAGTTACTTTGATAACTGTGCCAATTCGCACTGGACACACTAGAAGATGAATTACCTACAAAAACGGGTGTGCACAAGACCGTGGATTTTAAGAAGAGATGAACGTGGATCATCTTTGCTTTACTTTTGGAAGAATTGCATAAGGCTTCTGGCACCGATGAAGTATTTATATAAACTGTTACGTGGCTTCATATTTAATCCATCCATTCTACAGCTGATCGCTCTCAATGTGCCACCATCGACAAGAAACAAACTCCGTCCGCGACAACGCCCTCTATTTGCAGTTCCCCATAATAGCACCGTTGCTTTATCCACTAGTCCCCTGTACCTTGCTCTTACACACATCAACAACACCCTGCTCTTCGACCCTACCCTTGACTTGTTCTCCCAGTCGGAGCCAAGGTTCCTGGCTAAAAAAATGGCATGTAGCTTTAAAAACTTCCTTATTTCACAGTAATTCTAATTATGCAAGAAAAAACTAAAAAACATGAATTAATACATGAATTTAGGCATAAATATAATGACAATAATGACAAAATTCCGATTAAAATGATCAATATCTCGAAAACTAAGGTATTTTTACTGAACCTAAAATGTTATATTCAGGTTGGTAATTAGTAGGCCTATCAGCCCTCAATGGGTTGACGTCGGTTTCTGGGACACCCTGTATATTCAACCTATTTATGCTCGGTTCCTATATTCAAGAAACGAATCGTTTTCCTTACGTCTTTTTAAAATTTGACACATTTTGTACGTAGCAAATGTCAAATTTTAACGAGACGTAAGGAAAACGATTCGTTTCTTGAATATAGGAACCGGGCGTTGATCAACTAATTAGACGTAACTTTATTGCCATCTCACTATTTTATTCTCAATCTAGACAAAAATTACAGTCAGGTATACTTGTTTTTGTCATTGGCAGTCTGAATAGGAACAGACTGCAGGCTATCGAGTCGTCGAACAAATTCTAACTGGCCATAGTTTGAAGTGTCGTATCTCAGTAACTATTAAATATGAAGAAATAATAAAAATCATATTTTTTGTTTCTGCATTTTGTCATGTTTAGTTTCTTTAATAAAATGTTTCAGATATATTTAAAAAAAAACTGAAAATGATTTTATTTGTTTTACTATATGGCAGAGCCCGCGGCAGCATTCCAAGGTACTCTTTTAACGATTGCACTTAGCACAACAGTTTTTCTTACTGTCAGATGGACTCTGACATAACGATAAAAATATAAATTTCGATATTGAAACAAGATGATTTTTTAATACAATGTATAATAAAGGCCCGGACTTCCAAATCCTCGTCAGGTGGTGGAACACATTCCTAATTTACAATAATTTAGCAAACTGGTCAACAAAAAACACTTACTTGGCAGTGCAAAGAAAGAACTGGGATCCGTTTGAATTGGGCCCTGAGTTGGCCATACTTAATACTCCGGGTCCAGTGTGACGTAGTGTAAAGTTCTCGTCGTCAAATTTTCGTCCATATATAGATTTTCCACCGGTTCCATTGTGATTGGTAAAATCTCCACCTTGACACATCTGATATAATTCGTTTATGAAAATTACTATTTTACCAACTCTCTATGAACCTATTGAAGGACAAATTCGATAAGCGTGACGGTCAATTCTCAAACTGCAAATTAGGGATCTCAAAAAAGAACTCCATCTGCAAAAGGGTCTAGCAGGCTAAACCAACAAGATAGGCCCCCAAGGGGGATTTGGTTATACTTTTAGGTGTAGTAGGCAGAACCTAAGAAATTTATTGAAGAAAATGTAAAAAAACAATGTAATTTTTAAACTGTTATTTTAGATAAGCCGTGCAAGCGAGAGTAACTAAAAAAAATCACTATTGATGAGAATAGAGTAGGGTTAATAATGCATATTTTTACAGACATTCCGGTCCTTACACTTAGATGAAAAAAGAAACATATACTCGTATTTTGATTTTCACTTAATTTTTTTGATTCTTCGCGAAGGATCCCTTACCAAAAAAATTACGTGATTAGCCACAACTACGTATACATGTAAACGTAAAACCTTTAGCCTGTCGTGACACAGCGTTCACTAATAAACTCAATCAAAATCTCAATCAAGATGAGTTTATTAAGACTGCGCCGAGCGTACGCCGGACGTACAGTCAGCTGCAGAGATAAGTATACCCTCCTGCATACAAGTTTCCTATGCAGGGGGTATACTTATCTCTGCAGCTGACTGTACAGTGGCACCCTCATTAATATTATTGTTTTCTAATAAACTAAAGTATTTTCTTGAAATTGGTCGGTAGGTTTTTGTACCACAAATTAAAACACAACTTATAGGGTATATCACATAGTTTAATAACAAATTCACCTTCGAGTTATCAACTTTACGGAAAAAAGTGGCCACCTTGTCTCGTTAAGCTGACTACTCAAAGGGTAATTGTTATTAAAGTTTGTTACGTATCCCATTAATTGTATTTTTACTTGCGCTACAAAAACGTATCGTCTGATTGCAAGGAAATTCTTTAGTTCATTAGAAAACACAATAATAATTATAAGGGTGCCACGGGACGCTCGACATTTGCTCGGTGCAGTCTTAATACGGGCCTTAGTACCGCTGGGGGTGACAATAGGTACACATCTAAACAAACAACAAAAAAAAACAGTCCGCAACTGTTGGAGAAATCAAGTGCTACAGTTTTTTATTGTTGGTATGAATGTAATTTTAATAGTTGGAGTGCTAACTACAAAATTACGTATCGACCTGACCTGATACCGTGATGAGATGCAAAATAGTTTAACATAAAAGTGATGCTAAGCCCGAATCTGATTGTCTGCCACTAAAAAACTAAATTCTTTTCCAGTGCGAGAAACTACTACTACTACTTTACCCATCTGATACTGAAATAATAGTTATGGTATCAGTTAGGAATTTCTTGGTAGATACAGAAAAGCAAATTCTGTCAGTACTTTTTTGGCGGAAGTGCTTGGCAGACTCTCTCAAAGGTGAGCCTCTGGACCCCAAAATATCCATCTGAATGAAACCAATTCCAGCCGATAAGTCATACGTCGAGTCGGTACGAAACTTTGCAGTCGCCTCTCCTATTATAAGTACTGGATGAGTTAGACACCATGCACTGAAGCGTGATCCACTTAGGTAAATTCAGTGACCAGTTAATCGGGTGGAAGGTGAGTACACTCAGAGGAGTATTTGTAAAAAGGATACAAAATCCGGTATTATTCGATGAAAACTGCTTCCTTGATAGCCAAAGCCTTTTTCGTGTGTACACAGCTCACGAAAGTTCTCTGCAGTTCTAGGGACCACATCAGCTCGTAGGATTATAATTATGCGTCCTAGTTCCTGTTTGCCGATATTTATGTCAAAATAAACTTGAGGGTTGCGCTTTTCTAAGGGTTTAGCTGGAGCCTCTTCCTGCAAAAGGAAATGAAAATTTGTTACATGAAATTACTATTACCAAAGCATTATTTCATCACAGCATCAGTTAAAGATGTTCTTTAGATGGAATGATACTGTATGAAGACAAATATGAAGTTATCCAATAAGAAAAGATGCCAGAGTGAGTGCAAATGGCGCGTGCAATAACTTTGGAGCAAAGTTGAGCATTTTATGTTCGCTCATTATGAGTAGTCTGGGCAGTGGCGGCTCTAGTAATTGGGGTCATTCTTCAAGCTAATATGCTTATTACATAATAAACCAACTTTAATTTCTGGACATCGTATCCAATAGGTCGGATGTGCATTTTTGATACTTTACAGAACAAGCCAAAGTAACTTTAAAACGTTTAACACTAGCTGTATTAAAATTAAGAAAACAAGTAATTAATATAGAAGGAGCATATAACTGCAAGTATTTTCTGACATACGAGTTCTTTCTTACACTATCAATCAATACCTAATATTGCAATTCCAATTTGATTATCAAAAGGGTGTTACATCCGACCTGGCATTTGCTATGCTGTGGCTGGATATTAACATATGACATTTTGGCTGTAAGAAAATTTGACAACACGCATTAAGTATAAGACGTATGTTTAAATCAGACTATGTGGCTCGAAATGAAATGGAAATATGTTCAATCACACATTGGAGATTCCCCAGAACAAAATGTCTGTGTGACACCCCGGAACAACGGAACGGGGAATCTCCACAATATCCACAACAAAAAGAGATACCTGGCAATAAATTTGAATGGGCGACGGAAAGAGACAGAAAGCACACATACTTACGCTCAACGGCTGCCGAAACCTTACGATTCATACAATCACACTTTAACAATAAACGCACTTGCACTTTTTAACAAATTAATTAATTCGCACTGAATTTTCACATCCGCGGTCTAGACACAAACTGGTTTATCCATGTCAATCGCCGGCCGGCCGCGCTCGGTCAATAGTAAGGTTTCCATCGGGCGAATGTTTGCTTTCTGTCTCTTTCCATCGCCCATTAAAATATATCGCTATCTCTTTTTTTGTGGATATTGTGGAGATTCCCGGATTCAAAAGATCTGATATAAACATCAGACGCTCCGTTCTAAGGGTTTGTTTACGGAGACGCGGGGCGTCGCGCGTGGTGTGCGGCTTAGCGTCGCGGGGCGTCGCGCGTGGCGTGCGGCTTGTCGTCGCTGAGCGCGTCGTGCGTTTTTTTCCGTTTACAGAGAGGCGGTGCGTGCAGCGGCCCGCGTCTCCATACGCGCAAATACAAACATATGACAATGTACGATTTTAATGAAGATGCGGAGCGTGACGCGGCGCGTGGCGTAAATAGTAGCGGTGTCGCAGGCGCAGTGGCGGGTACCGCCATTAAAACGATGCCATCCGCGGGCTATGCTGCAAGTGAGCAAGTGACGCTGTATTTGAAGCAAACGCGTGTAATATTTCTCCGTAAACGCTTTCATACAACCCCATTTTTACTGCTATATAATATGTGCTACGTCTCCGTAAACAAGCTCTAAGAAAAAAATTAAAACCAATATGTCTTATGTGAATATCAGACCCACTTAAAAGCCTTACATTAAGATTACTTGGGTAACTTGACAAGCAGGGGAAAACCAGCAAAGGAATAAACAAAAAATTCTAAGACTTCTTTTAATTAAAATAAAACAAAGAACTTTTACAGGAAGAAAAGCTCAACAAAAACTGCAAAGGATACTCAGCCAAGCTTAGGTTCCTTCCCGGAACTATAGCGTTAATTAAGAGGTACACAGTCGATTTGTGATGGTAATAATGATGAATTAACTAATTAAAAGAAACACAAATTGACTCATTTTTCATTGCGGTGACAACCCTGTTACACCTACCCATTACGACTTGACTATGAAAACTCGAAACTACGCTTATTTCCGAATGTTGACATTGCCATAGTGATAAGTAGAGTTGGGATTTTTGGTGGCAATTTTGAACAGAGTGCAGTGGAGTCGTTATTATAGCAACTTTTATGATTGAATGAATGAATGAATGATAATGAATGACACAAAAATAGTAAGTAACATTACTTTTTATAAACAAACAAATTGATTATCCTATACTGGAAGTGAGGTATTAGAGTAAACCAATAGGTTTTTGAACACAACTATCTACCTATGATGTTGAATAATTAGCAATTGGAATTAAAGTTTCAAAATCTTGCATGTTATCCTCATCTGATGTTAAATTATTGTTAAGATTATGAAATGCATATACTGTGGCAATCTGTTCCATATTTTCTGGAGTAAAGCGATTTCTTAACTTGTTAAAAATCCATTTATGTGTCGAGAATGATCGCTCAACATCCACCGATGTTAATGTAGCATGCTTTAGAATCTGAGTATGATTTCCAAAATCTACCATATCTCTCACTTCGTAAAAGTCTGGACTTCTATTCAGTACATATTCCAGCTTATTTCGCACAGTCTCAGTTCCGTGCGAGTTCAGTGTACTTGTTACAATGTCAATTATTAGGAGACTTTCATCTATTGAAATATTTGTACATTCTAATTGTTTTATTGAATCTGGTATAATTTCGTAGCAATCTTGTATAAATTTTAACTTATTTTTCAAATGTTCATTTCCAAATAAAGCTTGAACTTTTCTGATAGCAATTGCATCTCTACTATTTAACTGCATCACAACGTTTTTTATATCTTCAAAGTAGGTAGCGTAATAGAAACTAGCCTGTAACCAGGTGCCCCATCTAGTGATTACCGGTTCTGGTGGCAATGGTATATTTGGAGCATATTCTTTAAAAAGTCGAACGCGGTGGGGCGATTTCAATTAAAACAAGTAGTTTTTTGTGTAAATGTTTAACCGGCTGTAATTTGAAAACGGCTGCTTAAATTCACATAGTTTGTATGGGGGAAATAAAATGTTAAGGCCAAACTATCTCCCATTATCGGGAAGGTCCACGGTCCTCTTCCACCCTGTATAATGTTACCTATAGTAATATTTGTGATTATGGCACATTTGTTTCTTATTATTTCTATGTAACAGCTTATATACCTGTTACATATTATGCTATGTCACTGCCCCAATATTACAAGGTTCTACCTATGTTACATACCGGTACATACATACTACCGGTTTTGTATACACTCATAATTTTTTGATACATTAAGTGGACTATTAGGTCCTCTGACTGCATCTCTTTATTGAGATCTTGGAAAAAAAGGCAGAATAAAGCTGAAAAATTCCAAGTACAATTCTGTTGTAGGCTCAAAATTCAAAATTCAAATCATTTATTCTGTAAGTAGGCCCTGTAGGCACTTTTACAAGTCTGAGTCTACCAGCGCTTCCAAAGAGACCACTGTTGAGAAGAAGCGCCGCAAGAAACTCAACAGTAAGCCATTTTTTAAAAATAAAACACTTATTACAATACTAAACTTAAGCTACATAATTTAAATGTCACAGGGATGTACAGGTCCCAGTAGTAATAATAATTAAATAAATCAAAATGTCGGATTAAAATAAATAATACAATTTCGGAGATGTAAACAGGCTCCAAATGTCAAATTAAAATTAAGAATTAAATATAATTTAATTATATATAAATAAATAAAAAAACACAAAAAATAAAATAAGGGAGATGTAGAAAGTCTCCACGGTCAATTTTGGAGATGTAAAGAGTCTCCAGATGTCATATTAAATAATAGGTAATCATACAGGGAGATGTATATAGTCTCCACGGTCATTAATAATTGTAATACAAAAAAATATATATAAATCAGTCCCAAGCATTGTCATCATTCATATAATCTTTAATACTATAATAAGCTTTAGAAATTAGTTTACGTTTAACGTTTAATCTCTTAAATTTATTTACTGATAAATGAGTAACACTACTTGGGAGCTTATTATAGAACCTTATACAATTACCCATGAAAGAGTTTTTTATTTTGTGAAGCCGTGTAAAGGGCACTGCGAGCTTATGTTTATTTCTAGTATTAACATTATGTATGTCACAGTTCTTTCTAAAATTACTGATGTTCTTATGAACATGCATAATGTTTTCATAAACATATTGACTGTATACGGTTAATATATTCGTTTCTTTGAACTTATCTCTAAGCGAGTCTCTATGACCCATCTTGTAAACAGCACGAATAGCCCTCTTCTGTAGAACAAAGATGCTGTTTACGTCAGCACCACTACCCCATAGTAAAATACCATAGTACATTTGTACATTTGTCCAGTATTGACTGAGCTGACAGTAACCGATCAGTTAAAACTGCACTCAGAGAAGGCAGTTGCTCTAAGAACCTTTTAACAACAGGTAATAGTGACCTATCTAGTTTGGGCTGGATGTAATAATTTATGTGGCTCAACATTAACAAATTCCTGAAATTGTTTAAAGTCACATGTCCGTTTTGGTCGGTTTTGAATATACTTAATTATACATCTCTAGCAAAATCTTCCACGCCTCTTGGCAGTTTCTTACTGGCGGCGTAAGAACAGCAAAGGTGAAAGCGGTGACATATACATTTCATTTTGAATACCTAATTCAGGTATGTCATTTGTCAGTAAGACGGCTAATGAATGATGTTCCCCGGACATACTATTAGCTCCGTCAGCAGCGAATCCTATTAAGGTTTCTTTGTATGGTATTTTTTTTTATTTAAAACCTTTTTTTTTTTTTTTTTTTTCATTTGTCCTTTACGAACAGGCTAGGGCCAAAAGCCATGCTGCCTCGTCTTCAGTAATTCTCCTTTTCATGAACATAAAATGGCGAGAAGTAAAATCCCTTATAAAAGTCTTCAGTATAAATCTTCAGTTGTTTCTATGTAAACTTGAGTAGTAAAATCCATTATAAGTCTTCAGTTATATAAATTAAATTATAGTCAAATCCAGTGGTGAGTTGTCTTCAGTTGTTTCAATACTTATAGTCAAATCCGGTGTTAAAGTCTTCAGTGTTATATTTTTATTTTATCAAGTCCAGTTCAGGTAGTCCAAATCAAGTAAGAACACAGTCCTCATTTTCAAGAATAATCCAGTCAATAAATATCATCACAGATAAGTCTGCGGTATTCACAATATATATATATATATATACAAACATATCAGAATTATTTACAATATTATACTATATTTCTCCAACAGTGCTAACAATGAATTTATACAAAGGTGAGTATGTACAATTATTTACAAGAAGCTTTATTATGTCATGCGGGACCAAATGAGACTCATAAATTTTAGTTAATTCATCCAACAACACAAGGCGCTGAATGCCGAAGGATGAACAGTCGAAGATGATGTGCGGAATGGTTTCTTCATGAGAATTGCAATGAGAGCAAATAGGGCTATCAACCATTTTTAAACGATGAAGATGGAAATTCAACCGGCAATGACCAAAACGAAGGCGTAAAATAGTTGAGTAGAAATTTCTATTTATGTAGTAGTTACTTTTACAAAACCATGGTTTGCTATTAATCATAACATTAAAAGGAGCATACCAAAGTCCCTTATTTTCTACTTGTATAGTATGATTCCAGTGCATTTTCCATTTTGTAATCATTCTTTCTTTTAGGATATTAATTAGATCTGTATAAGGAATCGAGACATTAAAGCAAGAAGTTTCAGAATGTAAATTATTAATTGATTTTGCTAAATAATCAGCTTTTTCATTCCCTACGACACCTATGTGAGACGGAACCCACATGAAACTAACTATTATTTTATTGGTAACAAAAAGATCGTACCATAACTGTTTAATGTCAAAAATTAAGTAATTTGTTTTAGCATGCAATTTATGATTATCTAAATTTATTAGTACGCTCATGGAATCACTAACAATAAGCCATTTTTGAAATCCTTGATTCTGATGCTTGATATGTTTTAAAGCTGCAAGAATAGCTACTGCTTCAGCTGTAAATATACTACAATTTTTATCTAATTTATAACCCAAACCAATATTTAGAGAAGTATCAAAAATGGCAAAAGAGACATTAGAGTCCATTTTAGACCCATCAGTATAAATCAAACGATGATCATGCCATTTAGATAGATTGCAATTAACTTCCTCTTTAGACGATAATTTACTGTCAATAACAATTTTCATCGCAGGAAATTTACTTTCAAAACTGCCATTGTAACATGGCAACACCCAAGAAGATGGTTTGTAAATGTTGGAACTGTCAAGGAGACTCCGTAATTCCGTTAAATTCTGAAGAATGTATAAAGGATTTCGAGGCGGAACACATGGTAATGCAATTAAATTGGACAATAACTGATTATTAGACGAAAACAGTTTTAAGACAAATTTTTCCTTTAAATAGCTGAATCTAATAGACAACGGAGGAAGGTTACATTCGACTTGCATGACATTTATAGGTGTGCTTTTAAAAGCACCAGTTATCAGACGCATACTTTTATTTTGTATTTTATCTAAAATATATACAAGCTTACTATCACCAGCAAAACATAAGAAACCATACTCAAAGTGACTGCGAATCATTGATTTATATAAAAGTAGTAGAATTTTGGGGTCAGCACCCCAATAAGTTGAGGCTAAAGATCGTAAGATATTGAATGCTTTGTTAGCTGTTGCAGTAATTTTATCAATATATTTTTTCCAAGATAGATTATGAGTTAGTATGACACCTAAAAATTTTGTTTCTAGAGAAATAGGAATGACAATATTATTATAGTAAACATTAGGCATTATTGCACTTTTTTTCCCAAAAACGAGCAGTTTTGATTTGAGAGGATTGACATCAAGATTTAGGTACGAAAAATATTGGAACAAGTTATTTAAAGCATTATTAATGATATAAGCCAAGTTTGTTAAGTTTGTACCACTTGCATAAACAACTAGATCATCAGCAAACTGCAGATTTTTAACATTTGATCCCAAGATTAAATTTAAACGACGAATGTAGAGTATGAAGATTAGAGGCGACAAAATTCCACCTTGACACACCCCAACAGATGCAAGTCTAGGTCCATAAAGATAACCATTATGTTTAACAAAAACTGTTCTTTCAGACAGAAAGTTGCTAATCCATTGAATCACTTTCCCAGGGAGCCCAATAGAAAGCAGTTCAATAGAAAGCACATCAATATTGACACTATTAAATGCTCCTGCAATATCGAAGAAAACAGACACAGAACAATTTCGATTAGTTAAGCTATTTTGGATGTCAAGTTGCAACTGACAAAAACTCTCTGCAGATGATCGACCTCTACGAAACCCAAACTGGTTAGATGGCAATATATTATTACTTTCAACAAAAAACTCCAACCTTTGTTTCAGAAGTTGTTCAAATATTTTACCAACACAAGATGTCAGGGCAATTGGCCTATATGAATCTACATTTAGTTGAGGTTTACCTGGTTTTATAATAGGAATCAAGCAGTCTGTCTTCCAGGATGAAGGTATTTCATTACTAACCCAAAGATGATTTAAAATATACAATAATATTAATAGACTCTTTTCTTTCAAGTTTTTTAGCATTTTGTAGGGTATTCCGTCGAGACCAAAAGCACTATCTTTTCTAGATAATACAGCAGATTTCAATTCTGATAAAGTAAAGGGTTGTGTTAAAAAAATATTATTAGAGTTACTTACACAAGTGTTCATCGAAAAATTTTGTTTATTGTTAACATGATCTGGAGTATATTTTTGAAGAAATTTAGGTACCCAACTACAATTATTACTATTGTTAGGAACATATGACTTATTGAATTTACGCATGTATTTCCAGATAACAGAGAGAGGAGTACAACGATGAAATGAACTACACAATGATGCCCAGCTTCTTGCTCTTTCCTGTTTCAAGGTAAGTTTTTTAAAAGCTTGTAACCTTTTAAATTCTAAATATAACTGTTCAGAAGGGTTATTTTTAAAATTAACATAAGCACTTTTGGATTTTTGTACGGCTTCAGAACATTTAGCATTCCACCAAGGTAAAGAGGGCTTTCTTCCTGACTTTCTAGAAAGAGATGTATAATTATTTGAGGAACTAAGTTGAGCAGGTAAAGATGATTCAATGGCACATTTAAGAGTCTTACAGAATAAGGAATAAGCTTCCAGAGGAGAATAAGATGAAACATTAAAATTAGACAACAAAGTATCAGTTTTATCTTGATATTTTTTCCAATCCACCAGTTTAAAGTTAGTAAATTTAGGAAAACTTAACATGCTATTTTGACTAAGATCGACGTTACAATGATTATAAATGGAGATATTTATTATTACAGGAAGGTGATAGCTACCAAGTGGATCATTATGAACAGACCAGTCACAGGACAAAGCCAAAGATGGACTAACCAAAGTTAAATCAAGAGCGTTTGGTCGCCAACTTAAAGAACCAACTGTAGTTGGAAGACCATCATTAAGAAGCACTAGATTATTGTCTTCAATTATTTCAAGGACATCTCTACCACGTGGAGTAGTGGAACCACATCCCCAAGTAATATGATGAGCATTGAAATCACCAGCAAAAATCATAGGACCGGGAACAGACTTTATTAAAGCATCAAATTTATTTTTACTAAATACTGGATTGCAGTTTTTTGGGCTATAAAAACTAATGATACTGATTTCTTTATTACCAACCACTATACGAACTCCAATATTTTGTATGGAATCATCAAATTTCGTAACTATTTTTGAATATGAAATACTATTATGAATCAGAATAGCCACTCCATTATGTTTGTTACCAGTGTCATTTCTTTCAATATTGTAACCTCTAATGTTAAACCGTTGGTTTGGTCTTAACCAAGTTTCTGATATAATACCTATATGTATATTGTTTTCGTACAAAAAATTACTTAGTACCAATTTATTACTAACAATACTTTGTGCATTCCATTGAATTATATTTAATATATCCATTAGTTTACTAATTAAGTTTTTTTGCTAAAGGTGGATCTTAAACTTTCTTTTATGGATGATGAGTTAATTGGTGTAGTTTTATTTGAAACTAGTTTCATTATTGACTCTACAAGTAAATTCATAAATATGTCTGATTTTGTAAGATTGTTTATGTGTGTTTCTATAGATTTAGCGTTTAGCTGCGGGAAAGATTTCTCATTAAATAGATCTGCATATTTAACCGACCGAGATTTTATTTTGTTTTCTTCTATTTTTTGTTTTTTCATTGGGCATGCTGCTGCTATGGCAACATGGTTGCCACCACAGTTTGCACATTTGGCATTAGCTGACTGTACAGAGCAAGACCGGAAGCTGTGATTTTCTGTGCATATAGAACAGACCTCTGCATTCTTACAAAATTTTGCAATGTGGCCAAAACGCATGCAGCGCAGGCACTGTTTAACTGGAGGAATATATAGGCTGACCTCGTGTCTCCAGTGATCAAGGAAAACATGTTCGGGCAGTTGAGTCGAAGCGAAGGTGACCGCGACAGTCTGTGTAGGTAGATATGACACAGCGCCATCTTCACCACGCATTCTCCTCATGAAACGCCGGACCTGGATTACGTTCCTCGAGCTTCCTATCAACGAAAAAATTTTTTTATTTGACATTTCTGTGGGAACTGAAGTCAGAACCCCCGTGACTTCGGTGTCCGCTGCAGGTATTGTAGCCACCATGTCCAAGTCGTCTAACAATTTGGTATTCTGTAAGAATACATTGGCGTTATTTGATAAATCAAAAGTTACACCAACTTTGTATCTATTTATCGGCCTCAGATGTAAAATGCCGGAGACGCAGTACTTGCGAATCGCCTCAGAGAGTTTCAGACGGTCTCTATCTGTTATTGGGCTGTCAACTTTGCCGTGAGCCAAGAAAACTACGAACTCGGTTTTGTTTGAGTTTTCCGGGTATTTTCTCGCATAACTCCTGACTTGATAAACCCTATATTTTTCTTCGGCTTCCTCGGGATCATCGGCAGAGCCGGAGTGTTTGGGTCGCTTTGGGGCCCCCCCCATCTCTATATTACAAAAACCTTATTAACTAAATGTATACAGACCAATTTCACAACAATATATACAGTTAATACAGGAAAAAGGATTTTTCCAAAAATATTTTACAAAAAGTGCGCCTTTCTCAATCAACAGTTCCCGCGCTTTTTTTTTCTTTATTTAAAACCTTTTATTATTTCACTGTACAGGCTTACGGCTGTGCCGTCAACTATTAGCACGATAGCCAGAAATCTGTCTTCTGTTTAGAAATCAACAGCAGTTCTCACTAGTAGTGCTAAGTGTTTTGTTTTTGACTTATCAGTACTTTCATCAACTATCAGAGATAATTTATTTTTCTGTAAACACTCAATGAGCTCATTTTTAGCTGCCTTTCCTGTTACATTGGTTATAATCGCCCAAGCTTTTGTTCTTTCAAGTGTTAATTCTGAAGCTACTCGTATTTTTGAATCAGGACATACAGCTTGGATTACGGATTTCAAATGTCCGGCTATAGAAAATGGCAAGTTGTGCTCTGCTACGAACCTGGTGAGCGTGATTTCACCAGCCTTTACCTTTTCCTTGAAAGTCCTGGATTTTGAGGTTGATAATAAGAATACTAATTCCGTCACTTTAGAGAACGGCACCAGTTTGTACTTTAGCACCGAGCCTGCTTTTTGAAAATCTAGGAAGTCATTTAATATTTTGAAGCAAAATAAAATTTACAGTCAACAGCATAAATAAGTGATCATTTGTGTACCTTATCACTTTAACGTCGTGTTTAAAATGTTATACAAAATTGTGAACCGATTTAAAGCGATAAGGTACAGAAATGATTACTAATTTATGCTGCTGACTGTACCTATATTTTTCTTATTTTCAAATAAAGAATACGTGCCAGGATGACACTGTTAACTAGAAAAGTGATACGACGCAGGCCACGTTTCTCTAGTTGAAGAGATCGATCACAAATATAAATAGTGATTGTGTTATAAATAGGTATGACTTATCATTTATACATGAATGCAATTCACTTTGATGATGAAAGGTTATAGCATCAAATCAATTTTATTATATATAGCCACTTATACAAAAATAGCAATAAAACACAAATAGGACCTTGCTGCCCTTGTTCGTTTTATAGCCACAATATAGAACAGTGTAGCTAATATCGGGATTTTTGGACTATTAGTTGATGATTTTAAGAGCCTGGTTTTATCAAAATACAGCTAAAGACACGTAGAATTACGTACTAATCATGACTCACATTGTGGAAAAATGTAACATAGGTAGAACCTTGTAATATTGGGGCAGTGACATAACAAAATATATAACAGGTATGTAAGCTGTTACATAGAAATAATAAGAAACAAATGTGCCATAATCACAAATATTACTTTAGGTAACATATATATGAAATTGTGTTATTAAAATGTTATGAATAGGTATTATAGAATAGATTACTATCTATAAGTAAGTATTCATGTTTAGCTTTTAAGTAAATTGCCACACCCTTACAGGATCGTACCTTTGCATTGCAATAAATAAATAAATGCTTGTGAAAAGTACATATTATTGGGGAACAGGCGAAAGGCCGTAGTTGACATCATTATTGCTGCAATAATACAATCATACTTATAAAACCAATAGACCTTACCCTTATCCACTAACTAGTTTACAGCAGGCATATAGCATAGTTTAATTTAAACAATCAAAGAATAACAGGGATACAGCACTAAGGCTCTGCCAGGTTTAAGCTTGGCTGAGTATCCTTTGCAGTTTTTGTTGAGCTTTTCTTCCTGTAAAAGTTCTGTTTTATTTTAATTAAAAGAAGTCTTAGAAATGTTTGTTTATTCCTTTGCTGGTTTTCCCCTGCTTGTCAAGTTACCCACTAGCAATTTGCTGTGTGGCCACTACAACGCCACAATCATCACATTTAACAATATTAAATTGGGAGTAAGTAAACCTATGTTTGCTGTCCTAGTAAAAGCATTAAATTAATACTTACATTGTTAGTTACTGACACTGAAATGTCTTTAAGATCAACTTCAGAATCGTCTTTTTCTAAAGGCAATGTCTCTCCAGCATGTTTTTGCAGCCAAGTGTCTTCTGACCAGACTGGACGAGTGGACCCCTCCTTGATGCGCTGTGGTGCTGCAATATTTACTCTCACAGTTCGTCCAAAAAGTTCAGAATCATTCTAGAAATTTAAAAGTTAGTTTTTAACATAAGACACAAGGGTCTATACTGGGATCCATAATGTTATTTATCCTATATTTGAATTCCCTACTATTGTTAGTCATAATGATTGTTTGTCCTAATGCACATTAGCCCTAATAGGATTGCCCTAACATTGTTGACCGACACAAGATTCTTTTTCAAACTAACAAAATTTGACGCGGGCCTTACATGGTAAATGTACTAAATAGCTTCTTAGGATAAAATCTCTAGATATAACTCTTTACGGTACAAACCTTTTCCACCTGAATAAATTTTTAATATGATATTCATCAAATTGAAAATCTAATTACATTATGCGAATTGTTTTTTTGAATGGAAATAATCCAATGCACATTGTATCTTGAGTTGATATCCAAGTATTTCTATGTGTGTCCTAATAAAGTGCACATATGATCACTTCATTAGGACACACAACTTGATCTGGATCGCAAATGACAACCACGACACAATAATATAAGAACAAGTTTTAAACAGTTTTCCTTATAATAAGACTGCTATTGACATGAATATCATAACTGCTTTTATACAGGGTGTTTGGCAGTCGGGTGTAGGGGTTTTAAGGGATGATAGTAAGGGTCATTCTGAACATTTTTGACCACTTTTACTATTATGCTAAGTTTCACGGTTTCCGAGATATTGATCATTTTAATAGGATTTGTTGTAATTTTTCCTTATGTCCGTGATACGAAAAACCCCTTAATTCAAGTATTAATTAAAAAAAAAAAACAGTGTTTTCTTGCATGACTTGAATCACTATGAAATAAGGAAGTTTTAAAGCTACATGCCATTTTTTTTTCCTTACAACTTTTTGAGTAACCTCACAAAATTGGTTTTTCCATACTTGGTGAAAAACAAACGCGGGGTTCTCTTAGTATGGAGAAAGTAACTCTTGCGAGTTTACTCAAAAAGTAGTAAAGAAAAAAAAATGGCATGTAGCTTTAAAACTTCCTTATTTCATAGTGATTCAAGTCATGCAAGAAAACACTGTTTATTTTAAAAATTAATACTTGAATTAAGGGGTTTTTCGTATCACGGACATAAGGAAAAATGACAAAAAAACCTATTAAAATGATCAATATCTCGGAAACCGTGAAACTTAGCATAATAGTAAATGTGGTCAAAAATGTTCAGAATGACCCTTACTATCATCCCTTAAAACCCCTACACCCGACTGCCAAACATCCTGTATATGTGGTTTGGTTACGTTTCCAAGGACATCAAAATAGTAATAGCATTTAAAACTTATTTATTAACTGATATTTAAAAACAAACATATGAAACTTCTGAAATAACAAACAAACCCTTTATCATTACATGCTCTGGTTAATTCATGCATACAGGCCTTTGCTTTGGGGATTATGACTGCGCCGAGCATACGCACGCCGTATGTACAGTGGTGCCCTGCTCATTATTTTTACTGTGTTTTCTAATAAACTAAAGTATTTTCTTGAAATTGGATGGTGTGTTTCTGCACTACAAATGAAAACCCAGCTTATAGGGTACATCACATAGTTTAATAACAATTCACCTTCGAGTTATCGACTTAATGGAAAAAAGTGGCCACCTTTTCCTGTTAAGCTGACTACTTATAGGGTAATTGTTATTAAAGTTTGTTATGTACCCCATAAATTGTGTTTTTCCTTGCACTACAAAAACACATCGTCTGATTCCAAGGAAATTACCTATTTAGTTAATTAGAAAACACAATAATAGTAATGAGGGCGCCACTGGACGCTTGGCGTTTACTTGGTTCAGTCTTAAACACACTACACAATCCTCTTGTAGCCATCTTACTGTTTGTGTTATTAAAACAAAAAACTTATTATATCAATTATATATATATATATTGATTTTTTTGCTATTCAAACCTTTGTTTCGTCCCTGTAACACTGCTAAGTAAAAACCTCTCTAAGTTAGGTAATTAATCAATAAAATCTATCAATTCACATAATGTTAGCTCTTATAGTATTTTCACGGAAAATGCTTTTCATCAACAATAAAAACATATTAAACACGAGATCTCTACCTTAAAACTAACATGAAGACATTTATTAAGTGCTTCAATAAATAATATGACCATGCTCAAAGTTTAAAATGTTATAGTGGTGTAATAATTGTAAACTGAATTGTTTGTATGAGTGACAAAACGAAAAAGGAAAAGCTATACCTGCATAGGCCAATGCAACTTCTCATTAATTTATGTAAATGGCCCGTTGAACTGAAGACGGGCAGACAGGGTAGCTCACAGTACGTAATAACTTCCTGTAGGCAGTTCATGGAAAGGAACCCTGAACACTGATTTAGATTCTTGTGATGAGGTAACATTTGGAAGAATTGAAATTGCAACCAGGATAAGGCATTTTTCATTCTTAGTATTAATACTGTTGTTGGTAAGTACATTCAAGTAGGATTAAATTAATATTTTTATTAATAACATACCATATTGTCAATGGCCGCAGCTGCATCCTCCGCGTTCTCAAATTCTATGAAAGCGAATCCCCTGTGCTTCTCAGTCTCGTAATCTAGGGGTATTTGCACGTCGATCAAATCCCCGAAAGGTACGAAAGCGGCTTTAAGCACCCTCTCGTTTACTTCCTCGGCCAAACCGCCTACATATATCGTACGCTTAGAATTTGGCTTACTAGTCATTTCTTTTTCTTGCTAGGTAGCTAATTATTTAAAGGTTAGTAACAATTTCCATGGAAATCAATACTAAAGTAATCCATGAAGCGAAAAGCTTCTATATCCTATAATCTGTGTTCACTTCTTCTTCTCTTTATTTAATGGCAGCCAATATTTCATTCAGAGTATTCAGACAGACAGATTTTTTTTTTTTTTTTTTCATTTGTCCTTACGAACAGGCTAGGGCCAAAAGCCATGCTGCCTCGTCTTCAGTAATTCTCATTTTCATGAACATAAAATAGCGAGAAGTAAAATCCCTTATAAAAGTCTTCAGTATAAATCTTCAGTTGTTTCTATGTATACTTGAGTAGTAAAATCCATTATAAGTCTTCAGTTATATAAATTATATTATAGTCAAATCCAGTGGTGAGTTTTCTTCAGTTGTTTCAATACTTATAGTCAAATCCGGTGTTAAAGTCTTCAGTGTTATATTTTCATTTTATCAAGTCCAGTTCAGGTAGTCCAAATCAAGTAGGAACACAGTCCTCATTTTAAAGAATAATCCAGTCAATAAATATAAATATCATCACAGATAAGTCTGCGGTATTCACAATATATATATATACAAACATATCAGAATTATTTACAATATTATACTATATTTCTCCAACAGTGCTAACAATGAATTTATACAAAGGTGAGTATGTACAATTATTTACAAGAAGTTTTATTATGTCACGCGGGACCAAATGAGACTCATAAATTTTAGTAAGTTCATCTAACAACACAAGGCGCTGAATGCCGAAGGATGAACAGTCGAAGATGATGTGCGAAATGGTTTCTTCATGAGAATTGCAATGAGAGCAAATAGGGCTATCAACCATTTTTAAACGATGAAGATGGAAATTCAACCGGCAATGACCGAAACGAAGGCGTAAAATAGTTGAGTAGAAATTTCTATTTATGTAGTAGTTACTTTTACAAAACCATGGTTGGCTATTAATCATAACATTAAAAGGAGCATACCAAAGTCCCTTATTTTCTACTTGTATAGTATGATTCCAGTGCATTTTCCATTTTGTAATCATTCTTTGTTTTAGGATATTAATCAGATCTGTATAAGGAATCGAGACATTAAAGCAAGAAGTTACAGAATGTGAATTATTAATTGATTTTGCTAAATAATCAGCTTTTTCATTCCCTACGACACCTATGTGAGACGGAACCCACATGAAACTAACTATTATTTTATTGGTAACAAAAAGATCGTACCATAACTGTTTAATGTCAAAAATTAAGTAATTTGTTTTAGCATGCAATTTATGATTATCTAAATTTATTAGTACGCTCATGGAATCACTAACAATAAGCCATTTTTGAAATCCTTGATTCTGATGCTTGATATGTTTTAAAGCTGCAAGAATAGCTACTGCTTCAGCTGTAAATATACTACAACTTTTATCTAATTTATAACCCAAACCACTATTTAGAGAAGTATCAAAAATGGCAAAAGAGACATTAGAGTCCATTTTAGACCCATCAGTATAAATCAAACGATGGTCATGCCATTTAGATAGATTGCAATTAACTTCCTCTTTAGACGATAATTTACTGTCAATAACAATTTTCATTGCAGGAAATTTACTTTCAAAACTGCCATTGTAACATGGCAACACCCAAGAAGATGGTTTGTAAATATTGGAACTGTCAAGGAGACTCCGTAATTCAGTTAAATTCTGAAGAACGTATAAAGGATTTCGAGGCGGAACACATGGTAATGCAATTAAATTGGACAATAACTGATTATTAGACGAAAACAGTTTTAAGACAAATTTTTCCTTTAAATAGCTGAATCTAATAGACAACGGAGGAAGGTTACATTCGACTTGCATGACATTTATAGGTGTGCTTTTAAAAGCACCAGTTATCAGACGCATACTTTTATTTTGTATTTTATCTAAAATATATACAAGCTTACTATCACCAGCAAAACATAAGAAACCATACTCAAAGTGACTACGAATCATTGATTTATATAAAAGTAGTAGAATTTTGGGGTCAGCACCCCAATAAGTTGAGGCTAAAGATCGTAAGATATTGAATGCTTTGTTAGCTGTTGCAGTAATTTTATCAATATATTTTTTCCAGGATAGATTATGAGTTAGTATGACACCTAAAAATTTAGTTTCTAGAGAAATAGGAATGACAATATTATTATAGTAAACATTAGGCATTATTGCGCTTTTTTTCCCAAAAACGAGCAGTTTTGATTTGAGAGGATTGACATCAAGATTTAGGTACGAAAAATATTGGAACAAGTTATTTAAAGCATTATTAATGATATAAGCCAAGTTTGTTAAGTTTGTACCACTTGCATAAACAACTAGATCATCAGCAAACTGCAGATTTTTAACATTTGATCCCAAGATTAAATTTAAACGACGAATGTAGAGTAAGAAGATTAGAGGCGACAAAATTCCCCCTTGACACACCCCAACAGATGCAAGTCTAGGTCCATAAAGATAACCATTATGTTTAACAAAAACTGTTCTTTCAGACAGAAAGTTGCTAATCCATTGAACCACTTTCCCAGGGAGCCCAATAGAAAGCAGTTCAATAGAAAGCACATCAATATTGACACTATTAAATGCTCCTGCAATATCAAAGAAAACAGACACAGAACAATTACGATTAGTTAAGCTATTTTGGATGTCAAGTTGCAACTGACAAAAACTCTCTGCAGACGATCGACCTCTACGAAACCCGAACTGGTTAGATGGTAATATATTATTACTTTCAACAAAAAACTCCAACCTTTGTTTCAGAAGTTGTTCAAATATTTTACCAACACAAGATGTCAGGGCAATTGGCCTATATGAATCTACATTTAGTTGAGGTTTACCTGGTTTTATAATAGGAATCAAGCAGTCTGTCTTCCAGGATGAAGGTATTTCATTACTAACCCAAAGATGATTTAAAATATACAATAATATTAAAAGACTCTTTTCTTTTAAGTTTTTAAGCATTTTGTAGGGTATTCCGTCGAGACCAAAAGCACTATCTTTTCTAGATAATACAGCAGATTTCAATTCTGGTAAAGTAAAGGGTTGTGTTAAAAAAATATTATTAGAGTTACTTACACAAGTGTTCATCGAAAAATTTTGTTTATTGTTAACATGATCTGGAGTATATTTTTGAAGAAATTTAGGTACCCAACTACAATTATTACTATTGTTAGGAACATATGACTTATTGAATTTACGCATGTATTTCCAGATAACAGAGAGAGGAGTACAACGATGAAATGAACTACACAATGATGCCCAGCTTCTTGCTCTTTCCTGTTTCAAGGTAAGTTTTTTAAAAGCTTGTAACCTTTTAAATTCTAAATATAACTGTTCAGAAGGGTTATTTTTAAAATTAACATAAGCACTTTTGGATTTTTGTACGGCTTCAGAACATTTAGCATTCCACCAAGGTAAAGAGGGCTTTCTTCCTGACTTTCTAGAAAGAGATGTATAATTATTTGAGGAACTAAGTTGAGCAGGTAAAGATGATTCAATGGCACATTTAAGAGTCTTACAGAATAAGGAATAAGCTTCCAGAGGAGAATAAGATGAAACATTAAAATTAGACAACAAAGTATCAGTTTTATCTTGATATTTTTTCCAATCCACCAGTTTAAAGTTAGTAAATTTAGGAAAACTTAACATGCTATTTTGACTAAGATCGACGTTACAATGATTATAAATGGAGATATTTATTATTACAGGAAGGTGATAGCTACCAAGTGGATCATTATGAACAGACCAGTCACAGGACAAAGCCAAAGATGGACTAACCAAAGTTAAATCAAGAGCGTTTGGTCGCCAACTTAAAGAACCAACTGTAGTTGGAAGACCATCATTAAGAAGCACTAGATTATTGTCTTCAATTATTTCAAGGACATCTCTACCACGTGGAGTAGTGGAACCACATCCCCAAGTAATATGATGAGCATTGAAATCACCAGCAAAAATCATAGGACCGGGAACAGACTTTATTAAAGCATCAAATTTATTTTTACTAAATACTGGATTGCAGTTTTTTGGGCTATAAAAACTAATGATACTGATTTCTTTATTACCAACCACTATACGAACTCCAATATTTTGTATGGAATCATCAAATTTCGTAACTATTTTTGAATATGAAATACTATTATGAATCAGAATAGCCACTCCATTATGTTTGTTACCAGTGTCATTTCTTTCAATATTGTAACCTCTAATGTTAAACCGTTGGTTTGGTCTTAACCAAGTTTCTGATATAATACCTATATGTATATTGTTTTCGTACAAAAAATTACTTAGTACCAATTTATTACTAACAATACTTTGTGCATTCCATTGAATTATATTTAATATATCCATTAGTTTACTAATTAAGTTTTTTTGCTAAAGGTGGATCTTAAACTTTCTTTTATGGATGATGAGTTAATTGGTGTAGTTTTATTTGAAACTAGTTTCATTATTGACTCTACAAGTAAATTCATAAATATGTCTGATTTTGTAAGATTGTTTATGTGTGTTTCTATAGATTTAGCGTTTAGGTGCGGGAAAGATTTCTCATTAAATAGATCTGCATATTTAACCGACCGAGATTTTATTTTGTTTTCTTCTATTTTTTGTTTTTTCAATGGACATGCTGCTGCTATGGCAACATGGTTGCCACCACAGTTTGCACATTTGGCATTAGCTGACTGTACAGAGCAAGACCGGAAGCTGTGATTTTCTGTGCATATAGAACAGACCTCTGCATTCTTACAAAATTTAGCAATGTGGCCAAAACGCATGCAGCGCAGGCACTGTTTAACTGGAGGAATATATAGGCTGACCTCGTGTCTCCAGTGATCAAGGAATACATGTTCGGGCAGTTGAGTCGAAGCGAAGGTGACCGCGACAGTCTGTGTAGGTAGATATGACACAGCGCCATCTTCACCACGCATTCTCCTCATGAAACGCCGGACCTGGATTACGTTCCTCGAACTTCCTATCAACGAAAAAATTTTTTTATTTGACAATTCTGTGGGAACGGAAGTCAGAACCCCCGTGACTTCGGTGTCCGCTGCAGGTATTGTAGCCACCATGTCCAAGTCGTCTAACAGGTTGGTATTCTGTAAGAATACATTGGCGTTATTTGATAAATCAAAAGTTACACCAACTTTGTATCTATTTATCGGCCTCAGATGTAAAATGCCGGAGACGCAGTACTTGCGAATCGCCTCAGAGAGTTTCAGGCGGTCTCTATCGGTTATTGGGCTGTCAACTTTGCCGTGAGCCAAGAAAACTACGAACTCGGTTTTGTTGGAGTTTTCCGGGTATTTTCTCGCATAACTCCTGACTTGATAAACCCTATATTTTTCTTCGGCGACCTCGGGATCATCGGCAGAGCCGGAGTGTTTGGGTCGCTTTGGGGCCCCCCCCATCTCTATATTACAAAAACCTTATTAACTAAATGTATACAGACCAATTTCACAACAATATATACAGTTAATACAGGAAAAAGGAATTTTCCAAAAATATTTTACAAAAAGTGCGCCTTTCTCAATCAACAGTTCCCGCGCTTTTTTACTCAGACAGACAGATAGATAGTTGTTGTTGTTGTTTTTTTAGTTCATCCCATAAGGGATAGGCAAGGATCAAAGATCATACAGCCAATTCTTATTTTTGTATTTTTCTGATATCATGTCAAATAAAGGCCTAAGCCAGTTCTTCAGTATTTATACATTTAGTCATTTCCTTTAAAATAAGGCTATCAAGAGCCAATTCTGTAGTATTTCATTCCTGTTATTCCTTTTCTATATTATGTTGTCTTTTCCGTTCCGTTTGAATCCATGTCAATCAAATACTTTGTCAGCCTTTAGCTAACGTCATGTCCAAATTGTCAAATTCTTGATAATTTATTTTTTTCATGCTTGATTGATCTTGATATTCTTGATGATCACATCACACACATTCACAAAAATAATCATATTTCAAAGTCAATACTTTTAAAATAGTTATATAAATACAAATACACTGCTGGGTTCACTAGTAAGTCTTCAGTACTACGCGGGATTAATTCTGGAGTAGCGTATTCTGTTAAGAGCGTTTCTATAAGGGCGAGGCGATGTAAATTATTGGCAGGGCAATCGAATATAATATGATCTAGAGTTTGGCTATTCTCAGTATCGCAGTCATTGCATCGCGAGGAGGGGACCATATTCATACGATGCAAATGTGCATTAAATCTCCCATGACCAAAACGTAAGCGGCATAGAGTGACATAAAACTTTCTACTATAGAAGAAAGAACTCTTTGAAAACCAGGGCTTGGAGATCTTCTTATTAATAGCTGCGTACCATTTGCCTTTTCTTTCTAGTGATGCAGTCCAGTCTTGTTTCCATTTGCTATTCATTTGTTGAGAAATTTTAACAAGTAAATCATTATATGGTATAGCAATATTAAGCACACTTCCGCTGGCACTATCTGTAATGGTTCTAGCTAAATAATCAACTGCTTCATTTCCAGCAACACCAATATGGCCAGGAGACCACATAAACTGCACAACAACATTATCTTCTTGTATCCGTAACCACATCATTTTAATATTATGTAAGATATAACTAGTATTTGCATTAAATCTATTGTTTTCTAATGCTCTTAAGACGCTTAAGCTGTCAGATATAATCAACCATTTCTTATTTTCCTGAGAGTGATGTTCAAAAATATGCTGCAAAGCGGCTGAGATAGCTAAAGATTCAGCAGAATAAATGCTTAGCTCTGATGGTAACTTGGTTCCGCGTCCTGTCTTACATTTTGAATTATAAATTGCCATGGATACCTCATTGCATTTCTTAGATCCATCAGTGTAGATGCAGTTATAACCTGAATAATTTGCTAACCTTTCATACACCTCTTCTTTAGTTTTTGTCTTGCAAATAGTGTCAATTTTCATATTAGTAAACTTGCTACTGTAATTCCCACTATAACATGGCCAATTTTCGCTATCATAAATATTATACTTATTTTTGTATTCTAATATTTCAGACAAGTCATGCAGTGCAAAAGGCAAAGATGAAGAATTACTAGTGGAATTAAGAATATAAGTACTTTGAAACTTTTTAACTAATGGATGAAACTTCAAAGAGAGAAGTTTAAGAATAAATCGGAATTTCAAATATTTAAAACGTAAAAGCAGGGGTGGAGTGTTACACTCCACCTGTAATGAATTAATGGGAGTGGTTTTCATGCAACCAGTTATTATACGTAAGTTACTGTTCTGAATTACATCTAACTTGTGAACTAATTTCTCATTAGAAGCATAACACAAGAAACCATAATCAAAGTGACTTCTTACTAGAGCTTTATATAGGATTAGTAACGTTTTTGGGTCAGCTCCCCAAGAAGTATTAGTGAGAGACCTGAGGACGTTAGTAGCCCTAGAAGCTCTTTCTATTATAATATTTACATACTTGTTCCAGGACAAGTTGTTAGTAAATTCAACCCCTAAAAATTTTACAGTGGATGCTAGTGGTAACTTCATATTATTATAAAATATATTTACACTAAATCGACGAATCTTATTAAAAACAATTACTTTTGATTTATCGGGATGAATGTCCAAATTGAGATATGAAAAATAATTGTGCAATGTATAGAGAGCATGGTTTAATCTATTAACTAAATCAGAAACATTAGCACCTGATGCATATACTACTAAATCATCAGCAAACTGAAGATTGAGTACATGTGATCCTAAAATGCTATTCAACTTATGTATATACAGAGTAAAAATTAAGGGGCTTAATATTCCCCCTTGACAAACCCCTTTGTGAGATAGTCTAGGCCCTATCAAGAGCTTATTCACTTTAACATAGACTTGACGGGCATGAAGAAAGTGGAATATCCAATTAATAAGCTTGTCAGGAATATTAAGTGAGGCCAGCACTGAGGTTAAAATATTATGATTAACATTATTAAATGCACCCACTATATCAAAAAATATTCCAATAAAAACATGTTTTTTCTGCATAGAGCTAAATATATCTAATTGTAAATGTGTTAAACTCTCACGAGAAGACTTCCCTCTTCTAAACCCAAACTGATTTGATGGTAAAAGTTTATTGTTCTCTACATAAAATTCTAATCTGTGCTTTAGAAGCTGTTCAAAAATTTTACCAAAACATGAAGTGAGAGCTATAGGTCTATAGGAATTAGCATCATTTTTATTTTTATAGGGCTTCAGGATAGGAACTAAACAATCAATTTTCCAGTGTTGTGGTATCAGGGATTTGTCCCATAATAAATTAAAAATGTTTAAAATAACGTACAAACTATGAGGGGAAAGTTTTTTCATTACTTTGTATGGCAGACCATCTAATCCACATGCAGTATCCCGACGTGACATAACTGCTGAAACCAATTCCGCATACGTAAAAGGTCTCTTCATAAAATCTGAATGAGTACTATTGTTTATAGGCTGTGACTGATAAGGCTGTTCAACTGTATCCGCAGTATATTTCTCTAAAAACTGTGGGACCCATGACAAATTATTATGTTTAGAAGTATCAACATAAGTCTTATTGAATTTTTTCATATAATTCCAGATTCTACTAATGGGAGTTGTTCTATTAAAGGATTCGCATAAGGACTTCCAGCTTAACTTAGCTTCAGTTTTCAACACTACCTGTCTAACTGCTTGCAATCTTTTAAACTCAAGGTAATTTCCCTGTGAAATATCATTTTTAAATTTAATGTATGCATTCTTAGCATTTAAAACAGCACTATCACACTTAGTATTCCACCATGGTAAAGGAACGCTTTTTTTAAATGCAGTGGGAGTTGATTGACGTATGCGTTGATGTGTACTATGCATAGGTAAACACTGCCTTATTGCTGTATTTATAATATCTATCAACTGATTATAAGCTTCAAGTGGTTGAAGGTTATTAAATTCATGACTTGCAAAGATATTATTTGTTAGTTCAGTGTATTTGACCCAGTCAACTTTTTTTAAATTGTGATAAGGTAAAGTAGGTAATCCATAATTGCACTGTTCTACATTGCCATAACTGATCTCTATTTTTACAGGAAGATGATAACTACCTAGAGGGTCCTGAAAAACATCCCACTCACAATACAGAGCAAGACATGGAGAAACTATTGTTAAATCTAAAGCATTGGGTTGCCAAGAATGAGAGCCTACCGTTGTCATATGACCGTCATTCAATAAAAATAAATAATTTTCGTCAATTGCAGCCGCTACGTCACGTCCTCGACCGTCAATTGAGTTACATCCCCAAATGGAATGCTTAGCATTAAAGTCTCCAGCTATTAAAACTGGCTCAGGAAGGCTAGCAATTAACCTGTTTAATTTATTTTTGGTAAAATTTACATTACTACCGGGGCAATAAAGGATAACTATTGTTAGCTCTTTATTCTGCCCATAGGCAATTCTTATAGCTATATTTTGCAATGAATCATCCCAGAATGTATCTATTTTACTAAACTGCAAACTATTATGTACTATAATAGCAACTCCATTGTGATCATTACCTGAATCTAATCTTACTACACTATAACCTTTAATATTAAAACGACTATTGGATTTAAGCCATGTTTCACTTATGATAGCAATATCAATATCATTCTCCCTTAGAAAGTACTTAAATATATGTAACTTATTTAATATACTTTGAGCATTCCACTGTATAATTTTTAATTTACCCATTATATGAGCTAAAGTAATTAAGGCTTCTTCTTTTTGGTTATGGTTTCAAGGAGAACATCCTTGATGCTTTGGGTACAAATGGGCTTATCGTTTGACTTATTTAAACTGACTATTTTGACTATTGATTCTATAAGCATGTTCATGATGAAGTCTGAGCTTAATAAGGAAATAAGCTGGTCCGGTTGAGAATTTAATTTCGGGAAATTCGTGTTATTAAATAAATCTGCATATTTGACTGTCTTTTTTTCAACTTTCAGTTTGTTTTCTTTAATTTTCTGCTGCTTTATAGGACATGTTGAGGAAATTGAAACATGATTGCCTTGGCAATGACAGCACTTAGCGTCTTTTGCTTCTATATCGCATTCTGAGAATTTATGGTCACCCTGGCATATTGAACATCTTGTGGAGTTTTTACAAAATTTCGCAATGTGCCCGTACCGTAGGCAACGCAAGCATTGCAGTACGGGTTGAACATAAGGCCGAACCTCAAAACGCCAACTGTTTAAGTTGACATTTTCTGGCAAGACAGGAGAAGAAAATGTTATCCTGACTGTTTTTAATGGTTCGTACGTATCTCCTACCTTCTTCATAAACCGTTGCACACTTATAATGTTGTTGGAGCTGGACAAATTGTTAAATATTTCTTTGTTACTTATCTCTATCGGAACATGTTGTAAGGAGGACGCAGGAATGGAAGCTTTAAGCTTTTGTCCCTCGAGAAATATTTTATTTACCAGCGCAGCGTTAGCTAGCGCTGGCCGTTCAAATATGACTCCAATTTTAAATTTATTTATTCTTTGAAGTTGTTTTATTCCTTTCAAGTTCCGTTTAAGGATGTTAGCAAGCATCATTATATTTTTGTCCCCAATAGCTTGGCCATGCTCCAAGCTCTCCAGGAAGACAATGTACTCAAAGTGGCCTCCGCTTTCCGGATAAAGTCACACATAATTTGAAACATTGTACGGTAGGTACTTATCTCTATCATCTGCTTCGGATACGCTCCCAAAGGAGTCATCCGAAATACTCCCTGTTTCTTCTGTCCCCTCCAGTTCGCCACGCTTTTTCCGCTTCTTTGCCTTTCCCATCTCGCCAAAGCAAACTACTCCGAAACAATTAATTTAAATTGGAGCGGCAAAAATTTTGTCCTATCAGCTTAAAGTTTCCCGCGCTTTTTTCACACAGATAGATAGATAGACCTTTCATCTCTTTTTTTTTTTTTCTTTTGTCCTTACGAACAGGCTAGGGCCAAAAGCCATGCTGCCTCGTCTTCAGTAATTCTCCTTTTCATGAACATAAAATAGCGAGAAGTAAAATCCCTTATAAAAGTCTTCAGTATAAATCTTCAGTTGTTTCTATGTATACTTGAGTAGTAGAATCCATTATAAGTCTTCAGTTAAGTATATATAAATTATATTTTAGTCAAATCCAGTGGTGAGTTGTCTTCAGTTGTTTCAATACTTATAGTCAAATCCGGTGTTAAAGTGTTATATTTTTATTTTATCAAGTCCAGTTCAGGTAGTCCAAATCAAGTAGGAACACAGTCCTCATTTTAAAGAATAATCCAGTCAATAAATATAAATATCATCACAGATAAGCCTGCGGTATTCACAATATACACCGTGTTTTTTTTTATTTACGATAACTTTAAGGGAACGTTCTTTAGGTCAAATAAAGTTAATTTCCCAAAGACAGACAAATGATAACTCTTACGGTTTTAAAGATATTTAATTTTAAAATTTAATCAGTTAATCACGTTGAACTAGTATAAAAGGCTCTTAATTGATAACAACAATTTTCTTTTAATTCTTATGAGTAAAGAGTTTCCAATTGTTAGGTTTGTATACGCGTCCATGGAATTAGTAAGTACGTACATCTGGAAGGTGCACTACACCGATAACGCGAGCCGAAATAAATGTACTAAAGCTTACTGCGTCCCTTTCTAAAGGTGACCATATTTGAATTGCAATTTACGGACAAATTAATTTTACAAGCCGGTGGGGCAGTAAACGAAACAATATTTACTTATTCAACTGATTGTTTTCAAAATCGATATCTGTGGATCTGTAGATCTGACAACTAATCCGTAGACAAATTGAGGAAAAGTAGCCGCCACCTTGAACTTTTGTTATTCAACTGATTGTCTCCAAAATCGATATCTGGTCTCTGTCAACGAATCCGTGGATAGACAGAAAAAGTAGCTGCCGTCTTGAACTTCTTAATAAGAGCAAGTAGAACAAAATACAAGCATTGAAAGCTTTCAAACAAAATCTAGTATTAAGTTGTCATTCAAGTGTCAATTTCGAATTATAGGAGACCACACAGAATACACAGATCCCCAGATCCACATACAGGTACATTTCTTTCGGCTCACGTTATCGGTGGAATGCACCTTCCAGATGTACGTTATTACTTACTAATTCCATGGTCACGCCAACATTGACATTTGACACTCACTATTAGTTAACTCTAAAGGCCCTTTTAGAATGATCAAAGATATAACATTCAATTACTTTGTTCTAAACAGAGAAAATATTTTTTCTCAAACATGCTATGTAATCTCGGCGTTATGTTAGTTATTTTAGGCTTCAAAGTGCCACGTTCCCGACGGAACAACTCGAGAGAACTGTAAAGGAATTTCATACAAAATTGAAGGCCTAGGCCGGGAAGTAATTTTTTTTTAATTTTAATATGGCCATGACAGCTGGTTTTACGAACAGGCTGAATATCTAAATTATATTTTTAAAATTTTTGAGAAAATGTTATAACGTCAAGTACTAGGAGTGCATAAACGTTTGGGAGACATCCGCGCTGTGTCGTGTGCGCCCGCCGCCCGCCCGCCGGTTGCCCGCACCGCCTGAGATCTAAGTTGCGCTATGCCTGATATACCTCCTAATTACCGCTGCGCTCCTGGTACTTTATTTTAACACCCAATTACTTTTCTTCCCTAGGGTGGACATTTATCAATTTACTTTTTTGAGTGATGTATTTTTTATTTAATTGCATATGTTTGAGAAAAGCACTATACGTACCTCGCCGTGAAAAGGGGTTGCCAGCCTCGTAAGTATCCGGCCTCGCTTCGCTCGGCCGTCTATATCACTCGGCTGGCAACCCCCTACTTCCCGGCCTCTGTAGTAATGTACTATTTTTTTGCAATATTTAAAAATCTAATCTACTAATTACTTTCTATGGATATACCTAGTAATATGCCGAAGTTATCGTAAATAAAAAAAAACACGGTGTATATACAGGGTGTCCCATAAATAGCACGTCACAGTGACACTGGAGATTCCTCAGCCTCAGACGAACCGAACCAACCTAACATGACCTCAGTAAAAGTTGCACCGTTTTCGAGTTATACCAATTTAAAGATTTTTCCAATTTCTCACCTCTTTTAACATTGCAAGTGCCTGCATTTACTGGGATAGCTTTACAATTTAGTTTTTTTTTATTTGTACGCTTTCATGAATAGTTGCTTAAGATGATAGAAGCATTATTATGTCAATAACTAATGTAAAAGTTGGAAAAATACTGTAATGAACTTGACTTAAATTATCATCAACATATTAATTTCAACTTTGAACACCTGCCATGACTTTGTTTTACTAGAAACTAAATGAGCAAATAACTTTAAAAACATGCGTATGTTATGCCAATTCTAAAATGGTATGACACATGATATCATAATGCAAAAAAGTAGGAATTCGACTCACTTTTCCTAATAAGGATCCCGAAACCAAACTAACAAATGAAAGGCTATTAGCCGCTTTGCAAGTTTATTATGTAAATAATTGTATGGTAGTTATTAATTTATTGCAGTGGGTGCCCTGTGACCCAAAGTAGTTCGTTACCTTGCGTTTCGTGCTATACCCTTTAATATTAAACCTCGTTTTAATAGCAGACTTCTTAGTTACTTTTTATTTTTATTGATTTGACTTATGTCATTACTTATCACCATGTTCACTGCGTCCCTGTTTTCCTGTGGTGTTCCTGAACTAAATCGACTTGGCATTCCTCTGGACTCTGATTAATTTTGTGGAACTGAAACGACTACTCGGCACTCTTAACGGACACTTGATTTCACTTTGTAAAACTTTATTACGATGGCAAATCGTAATACTTCTCAGTACTCCAATAGTGAGTACGCTGATATGCATTTAATTTATGGTGAAACTAGGAGAGTTTCCACTCGAGGTAATGTTTCTTACAACGCAAGGTTGGCTGCACGACTGTACTCGGAACGATATCCAAATCGTAGGCCGACGACTTATGAGGTGATTTTAAGAGTCGTGAATGGTTATCGTGACGACAGACCACCAAGACGTGGCTCAGAAGGAAGACCCCAAACCATTGATGATGACGTTGTTTTAAGTCAAGTACAAGCAGAGCCAGGAATGGGATCAATTTTATGGCCACCGCGTTCCCCGGATCTAAACCCACTGGATTTTTTTTATTGGGGATGTTTGAAAGATAAAATTTATTCAAAACCAATAAGTAACGAAGAGGAACTACGGCGACGTGTCTTCGATGCAGCCCGAGACATATCCGAAACCAGTTTACGAAAATTAAACCGAAATTTTATCCGAAGATGCCATTTGTGCCTTAGAGTCGCAGGGAAACAATTCGAACATTTATTGTAAAAACTAATGAAAGTTAAACCTTTATCTTTGAACCTTGGTCCATCAAATGTGATTCGAATTCCTACTTTTTTGCATTATGATATCATGTGTCATACCATTTTAGAATTGGCATAACATACGCATGTTTTTAAAGTTATTTGCTCATTTCGTTTCTAGTAAAAAAAAGTCATGGCAGGTGTTCAAAGTTGAAATTAATATGTTGATGATAATTTAAGTCAAGTTCATTACAGTATTTTTCCAACTTTTACATTAGTTATTGACATAATAATGCTTCTATCATCTTAAGCAACTATTCATTAAAGCGTACAAATAAAAAAAACTAAATTGTAAAGCTATCCCAGTAAATGCAGGCACTTGCAATGTTAAAAGAGGTGAGAAATTGGAAAAATCTTTAAATTGGTATAACTCGAAAACGGTGCAACTTTTACTGAGGTCATGTTAGGTTGGTTCGGTTCGTCTGAGGCTGGGGAATCTCCGGTGTCACTGTGACGTGCTATTTATGGGACACCCTGTATATACAAACATATCAGTAATATTTACAATATTATACTATATTTCTCCAACAGTGCTAACAATGAATTTATACAAAGGTGAGTATGTACAATTATTTACAAGAAGTTTTATTATGTCACGCGGGACCAAATGAGACTCATAAATTTTAGTAAGTTCATCCAACAACACAAGGCGCTGAATGCCGAAGGATGAACAGTCGAAGATGATGTGCGAAATGGTTTCTTCATGAGAATTGCAATGAGAGCAAATATCAATAGGGCTATCAACCATTTTTAAACGATGAAGATGGAAATTCAACCGGCAATGACCGAAACGAAGGCGTAAAATAGTTGAGTAGAAATTTCTATTTATGTAGTAATTAAATTTACAAAACCATGGTTGGCTATTAATCATAACATTAAAAGGAGCATACCAAAGTCCCTTATTTTCTACTTGTATAGTATGATTCCAGTGCATTTTCCATTTTGTAATCATTCTATGTTTTAGGATATTAATCAGATTTGTATAAGGAATCGAGACATTAAAGCAAGAAGTTTCAGAATGTAAATTATTAATTGATTTTGCTAAATAATCAGCTTTTTCATTCCCTACGACACCTATGTGAGACGGAACCCACATGAAACTTACTATTATTTTATTGGTAACAAAAAGATCGTACCATAACTGTTTAATGTCAAAAATTAAGTAATTTGTTTTAGCATGCAATTTATGATTATCTAAATTTATTAGTACGCTCATGGAATCACTAACAATAAGCCATTTTTGAAATCCTTGATTCTGATGCTTGATATTATGTTTTAAAGCTGCAAGAATTTTTATCTAATTTATATTATAACCCAAACCACTATTTAGAGAAGTATCAAAAATGGCAAAAGAGACATTAGAGTCCATTTTAGACCCATCAGTATAAATCAAACGATGGTCATGCCATTTAGATAGATTGCAATAGGCTAAGTAAAGTTTTTGGAAGATATGTACTTATATTATATTTATTGGTTAAACTGTAATGTCATGTAAACGTTTTTATCAAATAAATAAATAAATATTTATTTTCGATAGTCGTCATCCTAAAGATCAAGAAATTGCGGCTCTTTTATTTTTATTTCCTCTAATATTTTAGAAATATTTTTTTTAGTTATGAAGTTGACATTTGTACACTTTAATGACCGACTAGCTTGTTGCCTTCGTACTTAATGAAAAAGAAAAAACAACACTTCTATATCTGTCATTGTCAAATCAAATCAAAGTAAACAAACGATTCAATACAACACAGATTATAGGATATGTCTAAGCTCTATTCTGTTTGCTTGTGTTTCATGTGATCAGTGTTTTTAGAAATATTTTTAACGATCTCAGAACGAACTCTGGACTTTCGTTTTGCCGCTTTGCTCTAAGACCTTTGCACGATATTTGGTCTACGATTTATTTTCGAACCCTTTGGCACTTCTTCTTGGACACCGATTTCTTCCTTTCTCGACGACTCTTGCTCTGCTTTTTGATAGCCACGAGAGCACTTTTGAATTGACAAGATTTCATATTTTCAAGACTTTAATTTTATTCGTTTTATAGATACTGTTTGGAAGGAGGAAGACACAAATAGTTTTAAATTTTCTCTAGAATGAATAATTATTTTATTATTAATTTATTAAGATGTACTTATTCTAAAAGGGCGTAACTTCATTTCTACGACACAATGGACATATTACGTTAGTCCAATCTGTATATAAAAAAGTCAACCGATAATTCTCTAAGGGCCACTTGCACGAAAAGTTTAACCCTGGGTTAAGACACTAAGGCCCACTTGCGTGGACCAGAGTTAGCGTCTTAACCCGAGGTTAGGTGACAAACCACGTACAAAAGTAGACGCTTAACTCTGGGTTAAGGGCTAACTCTGGTCCGCGCAAGTGGGCGTAAGGGCCACTTGCACGCAGAATTTAACCCTGGGTTTAGGCACTAACTCGAGTTAGTAGACGTCAGATTCATACGAAAACTGTCATTTTAACTCGAGTTAGTGTCTTAACCCAGGGTTAAACTTTTCGTGCAAGTGGCCCTAACTCGGGTTAGTGAACGTCAGATCCATACGACAACTGTCACTTTAACTCGAGTTAGTGCCTTAACCCAGGGTTAAATTCTGCGTGCAAGTGGCCCTAAGGCGGACTTGCGCGGACCAGAGTTAGCCCTTAACCCAGAGTTAAGCGTCTACTTTTGTACGTGGTTTGCCGCCTAACCTCGGGTTAAGACGCTAACTCTGGACCACGCAATTGGGCGTAACTCGAGTTAAAATGACAGTTTTCGTATGAATCTAACGTCTACACTCGAGTTAGTGCCTTAACCCAGGGTTAAATTCTGCGTGCAAGTGGCCCTAACTCGAGTTAAAATGACAGTTTTCGTATGAATCTGACGTCTACTAACTCGAGTTAGGCGGACTTGCGCGGACCAGAGTTAGCCCTTAACCCAGAGTTAAGCGTCTACTTTTGTACGTAGTTTGCCGCCTAACCTCGGGTTAAGACGCTAACTCTGGTCCACGCAAGTGGGCGTTAGTGCCTTAACCCAGGGTTAAATTCTGCGTACAAATGGCCCTTAAGTATCTCTCCATCTGCAAATAGTGTCAATGTCAAATTTGAAGTATGACAGCTTTTTTCTCGTGAAAAATGCAATGGTATTATATCTATTCAGGCATAGTATTGGTAAAACTCGATATTTTTAGTAACTTACTTGTAATTTTGTAAATAAAGAAAAATAAATCTAAATAAATATTTTGCCGTGTTCAGGAGGTAAAACCTTTTCGAGTCGTATAGTAATTTGCAGGTGTCACCAAAATGAAATGTTGTCAATTGTACAATCCACGCAATGAATTCAGGCAATCCCACACGGACTGTGGAAATGGAGTATTACAAAGATTTACTTGAATTTACTTATTTGAATTGAACCTTGATTTGATTTGAATTTACTTTGATTTGATTTGACGTTGACAGATATAGAAGTGACAGTTTTTTTTTCTATTTCATTAAATACGAAGGCAACAAGCTTGTCGGTCATTAAAGTTTACAAATGTCAACTTCATAACTAAAAAAAAGATTTCTAAAATGTTAGAGGAAATAAAAGTAAAAGAGCCGCAGTTCTATGATCTTCAGGATGACGACTATCGAAAAAAATATAATTTACATCTCTTCCAAAAACTTTACTTACCCAATTAACTTCCTCTTTAGACGATAATTTACTGTCAATAACAATTTTCATCGCAGGAAATTTACTTTCAAAACTGCCATTGTAACATGGCAACACCCAAGAAGATGGTGTGTAAATTTTGATTCTTGGCGGGAACTCTAAAAAAGGCGGTCAAGTAAAATTACCAATTTCTAATTGTATGATTTTTTATTGTTGAAAGTGCAATAAAATAGTGAAAAAACTACTAGGAGGACATTAAAAATGGATGGAAACGAGGGGGGCGGGGATAACCCGCCCAACTCCAATAACAATAAGCGTCCTCGGCTCGTACCCGGGGACGGCGGCAACAACGGCGGCGGCGATAGTAGCGGCGGCGGTGAGCAACATGACGAGTATTTACCGTATTACAAACCGAATTATAAGAGACAATATCCTGAAAATCTGAACTTAAAGTGTTCGTGGAACACCAAAACTATAAAGACAGACTGGGTAATAAAAGTCCCATATATCTTAATCACATATTTACCACGGACGTTAAAGGTGTGATGGCTATTCAAAGGCTTAACGCAAACAAAATTGCAGTATTGTTTAAACAATATAACACGGCTAATAACTTTTTGAACAACTCTGCATTTTTGGAAAAGTATAGCATGAAAGCATATATACCAGCAACACAGATAGAAAAAACCGGCATTATAAGATTTGTTCCTGCGAATATTTCAAACAAGGATTTATATACAAAACTGAGTTCCATTTATGAAATTATTTCGATACGACGCTTCACTAAGAAAGTAGGACAAGAACGAGTTCCATTACAAACAGTTAGCATAACATTCTTATCTAATGTATTACCAGACAACGTTCAGTATGATTTATTCTCATATCGAGTCTTCGAGTATATCCCACCTTTACAACAATGTTTCAAATGTTTCAAGTTTAACCATTCCGCTAGAATATGCAACGGCAAGCAAAGATGTTCAATCTGTTCAGGTGAACATATATATAAAGATTGTGACAAACCAAATGAGTTCTGCTGCGCCAACTGCAGCGGCCCACACCTGGCCATTTCCAAACTATGTCCAATTAAGATAAGTAAAATTTTAGAAAAGAAAAGTAAAATTACATATGCAAGTGTTGCACAAACTAAAAATACTGAAACCGATGAATATCCTCCATTGCCGTTGCCAAAACACCAACAAACTCAACTTGTAAATAAAAAGCCTGTAAGTACAGATGTAGTGCAAAATGATTTTCCTTCGGGAAAACTCGGATCTCAATCGGAATACGATGGCACCCGAACTGTCAATCAATGATTGTATTAAATGAGTGACGTTTTCATGTCCATTAAAATGGAACTTTATTGTTTAGTGTCAAATGACAAAAGTGACAAATGACAGCATATGGCACTGTATAATATAGAGATGTTACAACCACCTTCAATAACTTTGAAAATACTCAGTTTTATTGCCATTAGTAAACAAAACATTATCTTCACATTAAAACATAAAGTACAACAAAATAAAGCTTATTGGGAAATATTTACAAGAATAAAACTCAATACCTGCCTACTTAAAAACAGCATCTACTAACGGGGCTAGTATAAAAAAAAAAGTCATTAGCGTCCCTCTCGCACCTAAGTAAATAACCCGCGTGTGAGAGGGATGCAAACGACATGAAGACTTTCATACTAGGCCCGCTATGATGCTTATAGGTACAGTCACCGTCATAAATAAGTGATGATTTCTATACCTTGTCGCTTTTAATCGTTGGACAATTTCGTATGACATTTCAAACTGACGTTAGGTTCATAAATGATAACTTATTTATGCCAGTGACTGTACTTAACATTAATATTTTACCTACTGCATATTTGGGTCGATATTTTCAACATTTTCTATTTCACAATCTGAGTAACCGTCATCGATCATATCATAGTCAGATTCGTCAGTGCTTTCATTTACGTTAATTACAATCCTATCGATGTGATCATCCATCGAGTGTTCCTGTGACCGATATTCATTTTCACATTTCATGGCATGATCACAAACTTTCTTCCATTCATCCGGGCCAATCATATTTATTTTTTCTTCAATCAATTTTTTTACTGTACCCATATTCATGTCTATGTTCCTTTTTGATACGTAACCTTTTATCTGTGACCATATATTTTCTATAGGGTTGAAGTCGGGATGGTATGGCGGTAACCTTAACACTTCGTGCCCATGTTGATGTAAAATTTTGTCAATGGAATATTCTACAAAGTCTTCTTTATGTCGACAAATAATTTCGTATAGTTGTATTTTAGGAAATGATGAATCATGGGGAATATTGTGTTTTTGTAACCAGTTTATCATAAGCGGCTTTGCGGTATTAGAGTTGGGCGGGCGTTCCACGTATTTATTGTGATAAGCAGCATTGTCTACTACTAATACAGAATTTGGAGACAAGTTAGGAATAAGTTGATTCTGTAACCATTTTTCATAATTGACATTATTCATGGCATCGTGATAATCACCGGTCTTATCAGTAGACTTGTACATAAGTAGAGCACCCGGTACAAATCCTTTGGCACTACCTGCATGTATTATAATAAGGCGTTGACCTTTTGAGATTAACTGTTTCACTCCTTTATCCGTAGAATCGATCCAGCACTTCCCTGTTAAATGGGATGTATGAACATAAGTTTCGTCCGTATACACAATATCCCTGCCTTCAGATCTGTACTTCCTTATTAAGTCCAGGTACTTTACTCTTTTAAGTCTAACGTCACCTTTTTCCATCAGCATTTTTCTATTGTTAGTATTTTCCTTGAATAGAAAACCCATTTGGCGTAGTATCTTTTTTAGTGTAAAATCACAGCCATTGAAATTCATTGTTTCTATTAATTTGGACTTTAGTGCTCTTATTGTAGGAACTTGTTTATAAATCAGATGAAAGTTATAAACCATTCGTCGTATCACTGCGTAATCAAAATCATCAAGATCTAGATAGAATTTCTTGCGTGGTCTTCCCAGCTTAATATTGTTTGTGATGGCATCTTTATTTTTTCTATATTCTTCTTCCTGGTTCAAAAATTTTCTTATTGTAGGTTTAGATATGCCTGTTGCGTCCGAAATTCGCTGTTGAACTTTGCCAAAATACTCTGAGTTATTGCTATTTTTGAATTTGCTATTTTCTGATAAGAAATACAGGTATATATTAAATATAATTCCTTGGACTGGATTTTTTAACCGATTTCGAGGTTTCGGCATGGTAATACAACCAATACAACCTTTTTATAAGTAAACTGTAAATATAATCAAAACTATAGCGAATATTTGAATTGCGTGTTAGCCACTCTATATATATATTCGTCTGCTGATGCGACTTACCCCTACGGCTGTAAGATGGGTACTGAAGCTAATTGAGAGAGCACGATAAATACGAACTTATCCGATAAAGGACGAAGGAAAATCATTTTGCACTACACAGAGATGGGCATTATTCGAATAAATTTTTATTTGAATAATCATTCGAATAAACAATCATTCGCGATAAATTTATTCGCGAATAATTTATTCGCGAATAAATTATTCTACCACTTCTTCGAATAATAAATGAATTATTCTTTATTTTATTCGAATAAATACCACGAATAATATTATAGTACACTTTCAAATTTACCATTAAAATGCAACTGGAGCATATTTTAGGGTCTAGGGATTGTCTCGCAGGTAGCCAACCAGAAAGAGATGGATATATGAATGAACGAGATAACCACGTAACTCAATTTTCTTATCGGTTTGTTTACCCGTGTTCATTATTATTTCACAAAAATTAGTCATTCGCATACTTTGGTCTAAACCAGTCGCATCTCTGAAGTCTGTGTATTACTTTAACAAAAAAATGAGTGAGGTTAATGACGATGACGATAATATCCAGTCCAGCAAGGATAGCTCGTTAAACTCCACGGATTTGAGTGAAAACCGTGATGTGGTATCACAAGACCACACAAAACCACTATATATTTTTCATTTCTTTATTTAATTTAATACCCCTGTCGATCTTATAGCGATTGACTTTTAAACAAGGATAATTTATTCGTAGTATTTTATTCGGGAATGATTTATTCGTGATACAATTTATTCGCGAATAATTTATTCATCGAATGATTTATTCGCGAATAATTTATTCGCCATATGTACGAATAAGAATAATCATTCGGAAAATTTATTCGTTATTCGCGAATGATTTTTTTATTCTCAATCGTTATTCGTCATTCGAATAAATTTTGCCCATCTCTGGCACTACATCTGTACAAACTGTAAATATTCCTGTAAATTCTGTAAATAAAACTGTAAATCCTGTAAATGAAAATATAAATAACAAGCCTGTTTCACAGGCCACAAACATGCATGTCCAACCAACGGACATCAAAGCCCAGATACTCTGCAATAGTGAAGTGCTAATGGCCCTAGTACAAACATTGATAGAGCTGGGTAACAACAGTGGTCCTGCCCCGATCACCACAGCAGCCATTAAAACCATGTTAATAAAAAATCTGTCTCCATAATGGATTTAGGTTCCCCTAGAGCGTCACAGTTACGCATTGCGCAGTTTAACATTCAAAGTGCTAATAGTAAGAAACCCTTATTAATTAAATTTTTGCTACAGCAGAATATTGATGTATGTCTACTTAATGAAACTTGGTTTAAAGAACATCACAATTTTAGAATCCCCAATTATAATGTTCATTCTAGAATATCCAAAAATGCACACAATGGTGTAGCAATATTAATTAAACCAGATTTGAAATATAACATTTTAAACACAGCCTTTTATGAGGACATTCAAACTGTAGCTATATCTATATCTACTGAGCGTGGTAGTTTATCTGTACTCTGTGTATTCTGTCCTCCTTCCAGCGGGCACTTAAGAATAAATAGACTGCGCAATATAATTCGAGACCTCCCTAAACCTATTTTTATGAGTGGAGACTTTAATGCTCACCATATTGCATTTGGTTGCTTATCAACGAAAGGTCGTGGGCAAGACTTATATGACGTTATAGATGAATGTGATTTGTGTATCTTAAATGATGGCAGTTTCACGACAGTTAACCGTCCAAGAACTAATCCTTCATCTATTGACGTCAGCTTTGCGAGTGCATGTTTAGCACCATTTTGTGAATGGTCTGTTCATGACGACTCAATGGGAAGTTATCACTATCCCACTATACTCGTAACTGTAATATCCCTGTGCATTGAGAAATACCAAATCAACCCTCCCGTTGATAAATTTTTGTACAAAAGAGCCGACTGGCACAAATATAATGAACTTTCTGAGAGAGCTTTTGATGACTTAACAGTTAATGTTGAAGACCCACTTGCTTCCTATACAGAATTTTGTATTCGCCTTGATGCCCTTATGCAGTCGGTTATTCCAAAGTTCACTAAACGTGGTCGCTTTACTAGCAGACCTCCAACACCTTGGTGGAATGAGATCTGTGAGCAAAGTGAAATAGCATCATATAATGCTTTAAAACTGTACAGAAGTGACTCTACTATTGATAACTACATAAATTATAAGAAGTTAGATGCTTTAAAAAAGAGAACCATTTCTGAGCAGTAGTAGTAGTAGTTTTTAGTTTACGGCATCCGTCACGTAGACAATTTTGCCAATGTCAAGTGAATCAGGGCACGATGTACGGTATGTATGAGGCCAAAAATGTATCACCAACAGATGATCGGTTGAATTACCTAGGACAACACAAATGAAAATATGATAATTATATACAAATGAACCCAAATACCAAAACACAGAAGCACACATTAACTTTCTGTAGCTATTTACAAAAAGCTGGACGAGGGATGGGTGAAGGGAGTTTACTGGAATAGGAATGGACTGACTAAAGTTTGATTCTATATTTCTCAATGTACTCAGATAGGATATTGATGAAGGGGGTATAAATCAGTGAAAGAAGAAAAGCGAGATTAGAGGGGCGGGGAATATAATTTGGAAGAAGATTGTAAAGGGAAACAGGATTTTTACTGCAGTTAAAGAAAATATGGTCCACCGTTCCTTCATCTAAACCGCACTCGCATAAGGAGTGATCCCTTACCCGGATCTTGGCCAGGAAATGAGGAGAACAGACGTGACCCAGTCGTAACCGGATAATGGTAGAAGTAACACGTTTACTGGCAGAACGGTGACTAAAGAACCAGGGTTTAGCTGGGATGTCAGGTTGAATTGCTGCATAGTATTTACCCTTAATTCTCTGCGATAACTTCCACTGCTCACTCCAGCATACAACAAGGTCAGCTCTGGCCATGGAACGAAGGTCATGAGAGTAGCATTGTGAGTGAGTAGTCAACCCACCCACTATGGCTTCTTTGGCACAAGCGTCCGCTCTCTCATTCCCCGTAATGCCACAATGCCCTGGAATCCAGGCCACTACAACTTCTATGCCCGTCGAATGACATTTAAACAAGGCCTCTCTAATTTTTAAAGTTATATGGAAGACTTCTCTCGACCGAAACGGAAATTTAGAAATGTCTTCTAAACAGCTAAGGGAGTCCGTAAATATAATGGACTTGTTCAACTTATGTGACTCCACATAAGTCACCGCCTCTAGAAGAGCTATTGCTTCACCTGTAAAAACTGAGGTTTTGGGAGGAGACTTAAAGTTTAAAATAACTCTGAAGCGAGGGATCCACACTGCTGAGCCCACACTCCCCTCTTCTGAGAAGCGGGAGGCGTCGGTAAACAGAGGGAGCCAGCCGATCCATTTCTCATCCAGAATCTTATTAAATTCAAGATTCGCATTGACTGTGTCTTTATAGATACCGAAAGATTTTAAAATAGTGGGTTGGAAAATTAGACAATCAAAGTCGAAGGAAAACAAAGGGTTACGGGGAAATTTTGCTAAAGGGGAGGCAGATAAAACCTTTCTATAACTATTAACCAAACATGGATGAACCTTATGAGCCCAGAACTTAGAAGAGGAAATAAGATTATTGAGGTTAAATAAACGAGACAGAAGAGGATGATCCGAGTATTGAGCCACATTATAAAAAAAACGGTCCGAAAGGCATTGTCTACGGAGACTTAGGGGAGGGTCAACACATTCGACCTGTAGCGCGTTGATGGGCGAAGATTTCATAGCTCCAGAAACTATTCGAAGACACTTTGACTGGATCTTATCAAGACTAGAGAGGGACAATTTGCTACAAGGTTCCAGTAGGAACGATGCATAGTCAAAATGGCTTCGGACAATCGCGTTGTAAAGTAGTTTCTGAGCATATGGGTGTGCCCCCCACCACACACCAGAGAGGGCCCGCAGAACATTGGCACTTCTTTCACATTTCTCCTTGACATAATTAAGATAATATGCTCCAGTCAAACGATTATCCAAGAACACTCCCAAGAACTTGGCTCTGTCCGCAACCTCTATTTCCGCGTCACCGACAACCAAGTTAATAACTGGACTCTGACGTTTCCTAGTGAATACGACAGCAGAACTCTTGGAGGCCGATAAAGAGAGACCGTGCTCACAGAGCCACTCGTCAAGATAACGGAGGGCAGCATTCAGGCGCACCGCACAGTCTTCAATAGAGTCTGAAGCATAATAAAGGGCCACATCATCGGCATATTGAAGAATCTCGCAGAAACTGTCGACAGACCTGTCAAGATCGGACGTGTACAAACTATAAAGGATTGGACTTAAAACAGAGCCCTGGGGCAGGCCCCTCCAAACTTGCCTAGATGGTAACAGCTTGTCTTGCGAACGGATGGTTATACTTCGGCCCATCAGCAAGTTGCTGATGAAATGTACCATCTTCGCTGGAATACTCAGCTGTAGCAATTTATGCCTGAGTACCGGAAGGAGTACATTATCGTAAGCCGAGGAGATATCGAGGAAAACCGCAACGAGATGTTGGCCCCTAGTAAAAGCTAATTGAATGTCCGATACAAGAACACTGAGGCTGTCCATCGTGCCCATACCTCTGCGAAACCCAAATTGGGATCTGGAAAGCAAACCTCTATTTTCCAAAATCCATTCCAACCTATTCTTGACAAGGTGCTCCAAAATTTTACAAATGACCGAGGATAAGGCTATTGGACGATAGGAGCAAGGATCAGAAGGATCCTTGCGAGGTTTGAGGATGGGAATGACAATCTGTTGCTTCCAAGATTCGGGAATAGAACCAGTATCGTAAATTAAATTTAAGATGAAAAGGAATGTTGTTTGAGCAGATTGGGAAATGTTTTTAATAAAGGAGTAAGGAATACCATCAATACCCGGAGCTGAATCACGTAAGCTATTCAGAACACCAGTAAGCTCAGAAATAGTAAAAGGAGCATCTAAACGATCCAGAGAAGGGAGAGTGGGGAGAGTGGAGGGAAAACAATCTGCGGAGGGAACAGAGGGAGGGGCAAGCTTGTCAAAAAATGAGTCGAGCCAGATGGAAGGGTCATTGGATGAAGTATTACCATCCGTGAGGGACCCACGAAATCTTTTTATACTCTTCCAAACAAGGGAGGCGGGAGCTCGAGGTGATAAGCCTTCGCAAAATCTAAGCCATCCGTTACGTTTTTTTTCGCACAGAAGACGCTTAGATTGGGCCGAAACATGCTGAAGGTTAAGGTAATTCTCCATGGAGATATCCCTGGAATAAGTTTCTTCCGCCTCTTTACGCCGTCGTATGCCAGCTGTACACTCAGCATCCCACCACGGGGGAGAAGGAATTTTATTACGGGAAGAGTTTTTTAGGGGGATAGAATCGTCAGCTGCAAAAATAAGGGCAGATGTAAATTTAGAGTAAAGATCTAAGAAGTTGGAGTTTGAAACCTGGGGGAAACACATAACATGATTATCAACTAATGAGGAGAATTTTTCCCAGTCAGCGCTAACTACTCTGTATTTTAAGAGAGGGGAAGGGGTTGTAGCAGGCTGAACATTCCGAGGGAGAGTAATCAAAATGGGAAAGTGGTCGCTTCCATGAGACACAGAGAGCACCCTCCAGATGGCACTAAGGGCTAGACCAGGAGAGGCTAGGGATAGATCCACAGCACTTGGATTCTGCAAAGGAGCTACCCGTCTGGTAGGAGACCCGTCATTAAGAATACATAGGTTGCATTGATCAAAGGTATCAAGGAGGGGGGAGGACAGGGAGTCACTGGAAGAGGAACCCCACATGATATGGTGACAATTAAAGTCACCCAGAATTACAAGAGAACTACCGAGAGCAGAAATAATAGAATTAAATTCAGAAATAATTAACCCACTGGGATGAGGAATGTAAATAGAAACATATGTAATATCCATTACCTTAACAGCCACAATATTAAGCCCAGGGGAGTGAGGAGGTAAGGAAATCTGAGAGAAGTTGAGGGAACGCTTTACAAAAAGGGCAGAACCACCCCTTCCGCCAACACCATCATCACGAATACATGAAAAGCCAGGGATCCGGAAAACGGCACCCGGACTCAGCCATGTTTCCGAGATGGCCAGGATAAAAGGTTTATGAAAATTAATAAGGGCACAAACTTCTGTCTTTTTAGAGCGTACACTCCTACAATTCCACTGAAGGACTTTTAGGTCCATGTTGATTTTGGATCAGGTTCGTCAAATTGATCAGCATTTCTGAGACATTGTTCGGTAAAGAGTCACTGAATTTAGAAATTATATTGAAGAGAGTCTGGCATAACAGCACAATCAGATTATCGTTGGGAGTCAGATCTGGTTGGGAAGAACTAAGAGCACAACCATTAGATTGACTGGGCCTTGGAGAGCTAACTATAGCCTTATGAGCAACCTGATCGTAACCCTTGTCCAAGGGAGCTCGTGGGCGGCGAGGGATAAGAACGGTTTGTTTATATGACATAGGTTTTACTGTAGCCGATTCAGATTCAGGAATGAAGCGTGATTGGGACTGTAATATAGGGGAGCTAGTCACCTCCGCAAATGATTTCCGCACTGGTCGGAAACGAAGGGCAGCTTCAGAGTAAGGAATGTTCTCCTCTGACATGACAACTTTAATCGACCGTTGTCGAGTGTTCTGGGCAATTAGGGCTCGTTGCAAAGTGTTGCCCTGAGCAGAACATACAAGTCGCTTCCTCCATTGGGACATTACAGGTATCTCCAGTGTGCGGTTGAGCACAACGGAAGCACCTAGGCTGCGATCGGCATTGCGCCTTAGTATGGCCAAATCTGCAACAGCTGTTGCACTGGATGGTCGGCAATTGGTAAGGACCCACTGGCAAGGAAGAACTGTAGCAAGTCACATAACCGGGCAAAACTCTTGTATGAAAGGTCAGAACAACTGTCTGTGTCGGGATCCATTCAGTAACACCATCCTTGGACACTTTCCTATTTAAACGTCTAGCCTTAATGATACGGCAATTAATTGGACACTCCATACCACTGACCAACTCTTCCATGCTAAATTCAACCGGAACTCCTCTTACAACACCCGAGCGTGTGACATGGAATGAAGGAATTATAGCAGTAAACTTATGCTGGGTGAGAAAGCAACTATCCATGAATGAGTTAGCATACTCAGATTTTACAAATTCAACCACTATCCGATTACGACCGGCCGCCTTAACTCCGTTCTTACTAATACCGGTGATCTGATTTTTATGCAATGTTTGAGCAAATTTAAGAAGGCGGATTGACAAACCAGCCGATAAGTCTGGCTCTGATCTTGACACGTGAACAATATACGGACCAACATCGGTCGGACCATACTTAACTTTAACCCCAGAGGCAAATTCAGGAACTACGAACGTGTGCTGTACCGAAGCAGCCGGGGGGGCTGATTTCTTTACAGCAGTGTTCGAATCAGACCCATCCTTCGAGCGTTTTACGCCCTTTCTGGCCTCATGTTCCGGACCCACGGCCATAGCCTCTGTCGTAGGAGCACGAGAGCCGCCCCCATCAGGGGGCTCGCCCTCCCCCTCCATACACAAATTTAGACGACACAAATACTTACAACAGACACTCAATCACAAACAACACACATACACGACACAAACTACAGAAATTCAACAGATTTAACGCAAATAAACAAGACGCTACGAATTTGGTACGTGCCCCAACCACCGTCCACAGAGCAAAAAAAAAAAAACTGCCTTTCTGAGCAGAAGAAAGCTGGATGGAATGACTTATGTCATTCATTTAATAGAACAACCCCTATTAGTAAAATTTGGAACATGATTTAAGATGTTTAAGGGTGTCAAATCTGGTATTAAATCTCACAAAGACGAGTTCATTTCTCCCTTTTTAGATAAGCTATCTGACAATAATAATTTAAAGGACACTAGTAACTTATTTTACTATTTTAACAGCAATAATAATAACCATAATTCTAAATTTTTGTTAGATCCCTTTACATGGAATGAATTCACAGCAAGTCTACAATCTAGACGTAACACTAGTCCAGGCTTAGATAATTTTCCATACATAGTTATTAAAGAGCTTCATATTTCCATTCAGCAAATATTTCTTAATATTCTTAACGCTCTATGGCATAATCAAATTATCCCTGATTCATGGAAAACACAGTGTGTTATCCCAATACTTAAGCCAGATAAAGCTCCAGAGTATGCCAGTTCTTATCGTCCCATATCTTTATCTTCATGTCTGGGTAAATTATTTGAAAACATGATTAAAGTCCGACTGGACTGGTTTGTAGAGACTAATGATATCATCCCATATGTGCAGTATGGCTTCCGTCGAGGTCGTAGTTGTGCTGACCTGACAGTGACAGTTTCATTTCTCTGATCTCAGACCTGAAAATTGCAAATAATTTAAAATCACACACTGTTTGTGTATTTCTTGATGTTCAGGGAGCTTTTGATAATGTTGATCCAGCTATCTTGGTTAACATTATGTCTGATGTAGGTATACCAGGTCAACTATGTCAGTGGATCTACAATTTTCTAAATAAAAGAACTTTATATGTTAAGCATAATAATATTTTACACGGGCCTAGAATAGCTTCAAAAGGTACAATGCAAGGTGCCACACTTTCACCATTACTATATAATTTGTACACATGTGAAATATGTAAATATGTAAATAGTAGAGATGTAAATATTTTGCAATTCGCAGATGACATAGTTTTGTACAGTAGCAATCAGAATTTACAAGTTGCCAGAGACAATATGAATAGAGCCCTAAACCAGTTGAGCCTATATTAGGATGGCAGATTACATTTAAAGATCAATGCTACTAAAAGCAGTTTAATGATTTTTGGTGATGATGACCCAACCTGTGATATTATGTATTGCGGAGAAGCTATTAACAGAGTTAGATCAAAGAAATTTTTAGGTGTCATTTTAGATCAGAAACTGACTTTTGAAGAACATGTTCGACATGTTTCAAAAAATGCTTTAAAAGCCATAAACATAATAAGATGTCTTGCTGGTGTGTCATGGGGTGCAGATCCAAAAATATTGTCTATATTGTACAAGGCTATAGTCAGAAGTCATTTTGGTTATAGTGCTATATAGCATATAATGAATAGCCCACATGCAAAAAAATTAGATATCTTGCAGAATAAAGCTCTGCGAATTATATCTGGTGCTATGTGTTCAACTCCCATAAGGGCCATGGAAGTTGAGACCAAAATTATGCCACTGATCTTGAGACGTCTCATTCTAGCTGAAAGATATTGTCTTAAATTATTGTAGTTACTCAAATAATACCGAAATTATAACCAAGATTTTACCTCATCGAATCCAAGTGTCTGGTCCTTTAGCAACTAGCGAGGGTCTCCTGATTGGTAACTCTCCAATGTTGTTCCATATTTTTTCGGAAACTGAAAATAATTGTAGTAAAATCAGAAAACAGCACCCATGGCCTTGCTATTCCTCCCAGTATAAAAGTATAGTACATCCAATTAAAGTAGTTGAGTCAGTCACCAATAACTCAGATATGTTGCAGTTTCTATCTGAACATAAATACTACACTATATATACAGATGGAAGTAAAGGTGAGGGTTATGTGCGCTGTGCCATTTATGATCCTCAGATTAAATTTTCTCAGAGCTTTATTTTGCAGGAAGCCTGTACTATATTTACTGCAGAGGCTTACGCAGTCTATCAGGCTCTTTTACGAATTGGCAATGTATATAACTGTAAATATTTTCTAATTGTAACTGACTCTTTAAGTTTGATTCAGGGGTTAAATAATTTAAAAAATAATTTTAAAACTAACTTCATTTTGTACATGATTAAAGAATTAATATTAAAATACAATCTTAAAGGTTTAGAAATTGATTTTATGTGGATACCTTCTCATAGGGGAATTACTGGGAATGAAATAGCAGATAAAGCTGCTAAGGAAGGTATTTAATGCACTCGACGTTTCTGGTTACATGTATGTACCTATGACAGATTATTTATATTCTATTAGGTTAGCTATAGGTAGGTTATGGGAACAAATGTGGAAGAAGGATCAAGAGACGAAAGGAAGATGGTACGGTAGCATACAAGAAAGCTTACCAGTAAGGCCGTGGTATAATAATTTACGCAGAGCTAGCCGTGACTTTATCACCACCATTACTCGACTTCGTTATGGACACAATACTGCGCCATCACACCTCGCAAGACTTGGAATAATCCAAAGTAATGTATGCACTTTCTGTGGAGTTAATGAAGCAACCGTTGAGCACATCATATTCAATTGACAAGATTTCATATTTTCAAGACTTTAATTTTATTCGTTTTATAGATACTGTTTGGAAGGAGAAAGACACTAATAGTTATAAATTTTCTCTAGAATGAATAATTATTTTATTATTAATTTATTAAGATGTACTTATTCTAAAAGGGCGGAACTTCATTTCTACGACACAATGGACATAATATTACGTTAGTCCAATCTATATATAAAAAAGTATCATGTCAACCGATAAAGGGCCACTTGCACGAAAAGTTTAAGGTTTAGACACTAACTCGAGTTAAAATGACAGTTATCGTATGAATCTGACGTCTACTATCTCGAGTTAGTGCCTTAACCCAGGGTTAAATTCTGCGTGCAAATGGCCCTAAGTCTCTATCCATCTGTCAATAGTGTCAATGTCTAATTTGAAGTATGACAGCTTTTTTTCTCGTGAAAAAGGCAATGGTATTATATCTATTGAGGCATAGTATTGGTAAAACTCGATATTTTTATTAACTTACTTGTAATTTTGAAAATAAAGAAAAATAAATCTAAATAAATATTTTGCCGTGTTCAGGAGGTAAAACCCTTTCGATTCGTACAGTAATTTGCAGGTGTCACCAAAATGAAATGTTGTCAATTGTCAAAAGTTTCTTCTTGACAGATTAGTTCTTGCAAGTAAACTAGTGAAGTGTGTCCAAATTATAGTGATTTTTCTTCCCGCCCGCCGCCGCTTAATCAATTATTAAAAGGCACTCAATCTTATAGACCAATATATAATTACATTAAAAATACAGTGCAAAAAATTTAACAGTGCTAAAAAGATACTTACAACGTGATACCAGGAAAATAAAGTTGTGGCCTAAAGGTCTTGTAACCAGGCCATAAAATCCAAAAAAAATAAAAAATGTGTAAATATTGGAACTGTCAAGGAGACTCCGTAATTCAGTTAAATTCTGAAGAACGTGTAAAGGATTTCGAGGCGGAACACATGGTAATGCAATTAAATTGGACAATAACTGATTATTAGACGAAAACAGTTTTAAGACAATTTTTTCCTTTAAATTGCTGAATCTAATAGACAACGGAGGAAGGTTACATTCGACTTGCATGACATTTATAGGTGTGCTTTTAAAAGCACCAGTTATCAGACGCATACTTTTATTTTGTATTTTATCTAAAATAACAAGCTTACTATCACCAGCAAAACATAAGAAACCATACTCAAAGTGACTGCGAATCATTGATTTATATAAACGTAGTAGAATTTTGGGGTCAGTCAGCACCCCAATAAGTTGAGGCTAAAGATCGTAAGATATTGAATGCTTTGTTAGCTGTTGCAGTAATTTTATCAATATATTTTTTCCAGGATAGATTATGAGTTAGTATGACACCTAAAAATTTTGTTTCTAAAGAAATAGGAATGACAATATTATTATAGTAAACATTAGGCATTATTACACTTTTTTTCCCAAAAACGAGCAGTTTTGATTTGAGAGGATTGACATCAAGATTTAGGTACGAAAAATATTGGAACAAGTTATTTAAAGCATTATTAATGATATAAGCCAAGTTTGTTAAATTTGTACCACTTGCATAAACAACTAGATCATCAGCAAACTGCAGATTTTTAACATTTGATCCCAAGATTAAATTTAAACGGCGAATGTAGAGTAGGTATGAAGATTAGAGGCGAGAAAATTCCCCCTTGACACACCCCAACAGATGCAAGTCTAGGTCCATAAAGATAATCATTATGTTTAACAAAAACTGTTCTTTCAGACAGAAAGTTGCTAATTCATTGAACCACTTTCCCAGGGAGCCCAATAGAAAGCAGTTCAATAGAAAGCACATCAATATTGACACTATTAAATGCTCCTGCAATATCAAAGAAAACAGACACAGAACAATTACGATTAGTTAAGCTATTTTGGATGTCAAGTTGCAACTGACAAAAACTCTCTGCAGACGATCAACCTCTACGAAACCTGAACTGGTTAGATGGTAATATATTATTACTTTCAACAAAAAACTCCAACCTTTGTTTCAGAAGGTGTTCAAATATTTTACCAACACAAGATGTCAGGGCAATTGGCCTATATGAATCTACATTTAGTTGAGGTTTACCTGGTTTTATAATAGGAATCAAGCAGTCTGTCTCCCAGGATGAAGGTATTTCATTACAAACCCAAAGATGATTTAAAATATACAATAATATTAATAGACTCTTTTCTTTCAAGTTTTTTAGCATTTTGTAGGGTATTCCGTCGAGACCAAAAGCACTGTCTTTTCTAGATAATACAGCAGATTTCAATTCTGGTAAAGTAAAGGGTTGTGTTAAAAAAATATTATTAGAGTTACTTACACAAGTGTTCATCAGAAAATTTTGTTTATTGTTAACATGATCTGGAGTATATTTTTGAAGAAATTTAGGTACCCTACTACAATTATTACTATTTTTAGGAACATATGACTTAATTGAATTTACGCATGTATTTCCAGATAACAGAGAGAGGAGTACAACGATGAAATGAACTACACAATGATGCCCAGCTTCTTGCTCTTTCCTGTTTCAAGGTAAGTTTTTTAAAAGCTTGTAACCTTTTAAATTCTAAATACAACGTGTTACAAAATACCCCGTAAAAAATATAATAAATTATCAAAGCCAAAAATATTGTCAACCCTAGTAAGCTGTCATGTCAGGGAACCGGGGTTAGCATAGATTATTTTAACAGAGAGGCCTACCTACCAATTTAATAATTTTTCAACTTAAATGGGTTTTAAACCATATCCCGACGAGCGAGGTTGTGCATTGAACAAGGCAGAGCTCACTTTGAGCCGTTCCTGTAATTTTGACGTTCTTTACGAAAAAGTAAGTGCTAGTTTAGGTTTCTTCGTAAGTAGTTTAGGTCTTTCAAAATCTCGACTTGTAATATCTATCCAATCGAATTCTGTACATTTTGTTAGTATATCTCTTAATCGTTTCACGAATTAGGTAAAAATGTACATAAACAATCTGCGTAGTTTACTCTTTAATTTTACTGAAATAGGGTTTTCACATCAATGAAAGCAATAATGGTTTTATTTTTTTTGCCGGTAAGTCATGCGGTGATAGTACGGTTCTCAAATATTGTAAATGGACTTATTATAAGGTACCATTTAACCCCCTTTCGGCTTTACGGGTATTTTTGTAACACATTGTATAACTGTTCAGAAGGGTTATTTTTAAAATTAACATAAGCACTTTTGGATTTTTGTACAGCTTCAGAACATTTAGCATTCCACCAAGGTAAAGAGGGCTTCCTTCCTGACTTTCTAGAAAGAGATGTATAATTATTTGAGGAACTAAGTTGAGCAGGTAAAGATGATTCAATGGCACATTTAAGAGTCTTACAGAATAAGGAATAAGCTTCCAGAGGAGAATAAGATGAAACATTAAAATTAGACAACAAAGTATCAGTTTTATCTTGATATTTTTTCCAATCCACCAGTTTATAGTTAGTAAATTTAGGAAAACATAACATGCTATTTTGACTAAGATCGACGTTACAATGATTATTAAGAGAGACATTTATTATTACAGGAAGGTGATAGCTACCAAGTGGATCATTATGAACAGACCAGTCACAGGACTAAGCCAAAGATGGACTAACCAAAGTTAAATCAAGAGCGTTTGGTCGCCAACTTAAAGAACCAACTGTAGTTGGAAGACCATCATTAGAAGCACTAGATTATTGTCTTCAATGATTTCAAGGACATCTCTACCACGTGGAGTAGTGGAACCACATCCCCAAGTAATATGATGAGCATTGAAATCACCAGCAAAAATCATAGGACCGGGAACAGACTTTATCAAATTTATTTTTACTAAATACTGGATTGCAGTTTTTTGGACTATAAAAACTAATGATACTGATTTCTTTATTACCAACCACTATACGGACTCCAATATTTTGTATGGAACCATCAAATTTCGTAACTTTTTTTGAATATGAAATACTATTATGAATCAGAATAGCCACTCCGTTATGTTTGTTACCAGTGTCATTTCTTTCAATATTGTAACCTCTAATGTTAAACCATTGGTTTGGTCTTAACCTTAACCAAGTTTCTGATATAATACCTATATGTATATTGTTTTCGTACAAAAATTTACTTAGTACCAATTTATTACTAACAATACTTTGTGCATTCCATTGAATTATATTTAATATATCCATTATTTTACTAATTAAGTTTTTTTGCTAAAGGTGGATCTTAAACTTTCTTTTATGGATGATGAGTTAATTGGTGTAGTTTTATTTGAAACTAGTTTCATTATTGACTCTACAAGTAAATTCATAAATATGTCTGATTTTGTAACATTGTTTATGTGTGTTTCTATAGATTTAGCGTTTAGCTGCGGGAAAGATTTCTCATTAAATAGATCTGCATATTTAACCGACCGAGATTTTATTTTGTTTTCTTCTATTTTTTGTTTTTTCAATGGGCATGCTGCTGCTATGGCAAAGTGCCACCACAGTTTGCACATTTGGCATTAGCTGACTGTACAGAGCAAGACCGGAAGCTGTGATTTTCTGTGCATATAGAACAGACCTCTGCATTCTTACAAAATTTCGCAATGTGGCCAAAACGCATGCAGCGCAGGCACTGTTTAACTGGAGGAATATATAGGCTGACCTCGTGTCTCTAGTGATCAAGGAATACATGTTCGGGCAGTTGAGTCGAAGCGAAGGTGACCGCGACAGTCTGTGTAGGTAGGATGACTGCGCCATCTTCACCACGCATTCTCCTCATGAATCGCCGGACCTGGATTACGTTCCTCGAGCTTCCTATCAACGAAAAAATTTTTTTATTTGACATTTCTGTGGGAACGGAAGTGACCCCGTGACTTCGGTGTCCGCTGCAGGTATTGTAGCCACCATGTCCAAGTCGTCTAACAGGTTGGTATTCTGTAAGAATACATTGGCGTTATTTCATAAATCAAAAGTTACACCAACTTTGTATCTATTTATCGGCCTCAGATGTAAAATGCAGGAGACGCAGTACTTGCGAATCGCCTCAGAGAGTTTCAGGCGGTCTTTATCTGTTATTGGGCTGTCAACTTTGACGTGAGCCAAGAAAACTACGAACTCGGTTTTGTTGGAGTTTTCCGGGTATTTTCTCGCATAACTCCTGACTTGATAAAGCCTATATTTTTCTTCGGCGACCTCGGGATCATCGGCAGAGCCGGAGTGTTTGGGTCGCTTTGGGGCCCCCCCTTCTCTATATTACAAAAACCTTATTAACTAAATCTATACAGACCAATTTCACAACAATATACAGGGTGGTCCAAAGACTGACGTCTAAAAAAAATAATTAGATGCCTCATATCCGGGGCTATCCGAATATACCCCATGTATGTTGGCCGATTTTTTGTAGTTTTCGAGTAATTAATTATTAAAGATTTTTTCAAGAATTTTTGTGCCGAGCCGTTTATCATCATGTAACTTTTTTTGGTTACGTTTTTTCTGAATGTTTTTTTTTGCGAAATTATCCTCACAAACTGTACTTTCACACATAAAATAATCAGCTTCCCAACCTTGACGCAAGTTACAATAAAATTGACCAAAAGTGAAATTTTTACCTTTGAGCAAATCGAAATTTTATTTTGTAATAAAAAAAAAACCTAAAAATTTCAGAATTCTAAGACCAGAAGTAATTTTAAAAACTTTGCCAGTCTCTAAACTTGCAGAATCATACAAAAAAAGTGACACTTAATAGGTCATAATTTGCTGGATTCGACTTTTAAACGTACTAGGGTAGAATGTGTAATAAAGAGTGTTGTTAATAATATAAAAACTGTTTTTTATTTGGCCGAACCTAATTTGGTACTGGCCATCAATAAAGCCATGTAATACTTTTTATGAACAAAACAATTTGTTTTTCTTTTGTCTTAAGAAAGGAATCAAGTCTTTTATTGTGAAATAACTAATAGTTACTTCTGCTCTCGTTGCGTTTAATTTGTGAATTCTTCTCGCTTTGTTAACTGGACTCTGATTGATTTGCCTTACGACCGACCTGTACTTGTGTTTTGGACTTTTGAACTTTGCCTAGCGATCGAATTTACTTTCGTGTAGCAACATGAACTACACTCTTAGTGAATATTCAGAGATGCATTATTATTATGGTGTAGCTCAAGGCAACGGACATTTAGCGGCAAGGCTGTACCAGCAACAATTGGAGCACCGGGAAGCCCCACGGCAGCATTACCCGGACTACAGAGTATTCATAAACACACATTTAACACTGATGGACAAAGAAGTCTATGGGATTTGAATCCCATAGACTTCTTTGTCTGGGGATATTACAAAGAACTGGTTTACGCAAGGGAATCACATACCGAAGCGGAACTCAGACAAAAATTAGAAGACAGCAAAAGGACTATAAAAGAAAAAAGAGATGCATTCCGGAGACTAGGAGCGAATTTTTTAAGGAGATGTAGGCTATGTATCGAAGTTGACGGCAGAACATTTGAAAATCTTTTATGAATAACGTGTTTAAATTAAATTGTATTGTTTTATTTGATCCACGAACATTCTACCTTAGTACGTTTGAAAGTCGAATCCAGCAAATTAAGACCTATTAAGTGTCACTTTTTTTGTATGATTCTGCAAGTTTAGAGACTGGCAAAGTTTTTAAAATTACTTCTGGTCTTAGAATTCTGAAATTTTTAGGTTTTTTTTTTATTACAAAATAAAATTTCGATTTGCTCAAAGGTAAAAATTTCACTTTTGGTCAATTTTATTGTAACTTGCGTCAAGGTTGGGAAGCTGATTATTTTATGTGTGAAAGTACAGTTTGTTAGGATAATTTCGCAAAAAAAAACATTCAGAAAAAACGTAACCAAAAAAAGTTACATGATGATAAACGGCTCGGCACAAAAATTCTTGAAAAAATCTTAAAAAATTAATTACTTGAAAACTACAAAAAATCGGCCAACATACATGGGGTATATTCGGATAGCCCCGGATATGAGGCATCTAATTATTTTTTTTAGACGTCAGTCTTTGGACCACCCTGTATACAGTTAATACAGGAAAAAGGAATTTTCCAAAAATATTTTACAAAAAGTACGCCTTTCTCAATCAACAGTTCCCGCGCTTTTTTTCTTTTCCTCCTTGTTGCCTGGGTATGGCAATCTATTAGATTTGCCAGTGTCTAGTATTCGTTAGTCTCTTGGTTAGTCGATTGATTGTTCGTCTTCAATTTTCATTTGGCTTCTTAATTTATTTTAAGTGCGTTGAAGTGAAGCGTGAAGAAGTCGACGCGGCTTTTATATATATTATTTTTATTCGTTTTTTTAAAAGGCGGGATCCATATCGCGAAACAATATTTACAAAGAGAAAACGAAGGATAGGAATAAAAAAGGATCAGGAGAGTTTAAAGGAAAAGGATAAGATATTTACAATTTTATAGAGTGGGATCCAATAAAATGGGATAAAATACTATACACATCACTATTAGGTATACTGCAATAACGTTTGGATACAAGTAGGAAAAGCAATTTTTAATTTGAACAAGGAGTTGTATAAAAAGGAGTGATCGTACAGAGGGCATGAAAAGAAAATGTGGTTTAAATCCTCAACATCATCCTCACAATTACAAGCTGCGTCTCTAAAAATTCCTAGCCTATGTAGATGAGAACGAGTACAAACATGACCCAATCTCATCCTGAAAAGCACAGTTAAGTAGTAGTTTTCTCAAGACTTGTTCTCGAAAACCATGTTTTAATTGGAATATCAGGTTGAATACTACGGTAAAACTTTCCTTTTGTTTGTGTGCTTACTTTCCAGATATCATTCCATGCCTCTCGTAGAACAAGTCTTGGTAAATTCATGAGGTCGTGACTATAGTTCATGTACGGATACATGTCTCCACAGTTAATCGCATCACTCGCCAATTGGTCAGCCATTTCGTTTCCCTTGATACCACTGTGGCTAGGAACCCAAGCCAATGAGATTAAGTAACCCATGGTGTTACATTTTAAAAGGTACCTACTCTCTAGTCTGCATTATGACTGGACAGCATAATGCAGACTTGAAAGGAAACCTTGCTAATGCCTTGAGCGCACTTAATGAATCAGAAATTATTAACGTTTTGGGCAATTTCATTAAAAGGACATATTCAACAGCTTTAAAGATAGCATAGCATTCTCCTGTAAAAACCGAGGTTTCTTTAGGAAATTTATTTTTTTGTACAATGCCAACTCCTACATTAAGGTTCTGTTTAGATGCATCAGTAAACACTTGATGCCAACCAATCCAACTATTGTCTACAAAACAATTAAATTGAGTATTAGCTGCTGGGCTGTGTTTTCGCATTTATTTGTTTCACTTGGTATGTGTTGATTGATACAACTCGATTTATATCAAATGTCATCAAATATTTCCTAATCTTTGCAAATGTATAAGTCAGTTGTATTTGTATCAAAAATGTGAGAATATTACGACCATTTAGAACCTATAAAGTTTGGTGCACAGTGATACAATTACTATAAAATAATAAAATAAGCACACGGGGACAATCTCACACCAACTGATTTAGTCCCAAACTAAGCTTTAGGCTTATACTTTGGGTACTAGACAACGATATATTAAATACTTAAATAGAGAAATATATCTTAAATATATATCTAAACAAATTTATTGATACTTACCATAGAACCGTGTCATAAAAAAGTGTAATCCTATGTAAATCGTAAGGTCTACTAATATTACTTTGTTGTGACAGAGTGTTGTAAAGGTTAAGAGTAAAATAGTTTATCTTTAATAGTTATGCAAAAAGAGACCAATAATAAATATCCGGTTTCGAGATATAGCCCTTGTTAGGTAAAAATAATAATTTATTACTTTCTAGTATGATTTCTTAAACATAAATAACCCAAATTGATAGAACATAGTATGATGTACAGTCAAGGGCAAAAATATGTACTTATACACTTTAGTACCTTGTCTAATTGTCGTCATATTTGAACTGCCATATATGAACTGTCACAGTGGTTAAAGTGACAAGGTACTAAAGTGTATACATATGATTGCCCTTGACTGTACCTACTTTATTAAGCACATTTTATACAAATTAACTGAAGTATTCGTAGGTTTTTAAAAAAAACAATGTAGTAGGACGTTTTCTATGCAACTAATATTTGCTATATTGGTGTCGATCGTAATTCAATGAAAGCGACCATTTTTATGCTGATTTATGCTGATTACAATATTGCATTCTTTTGGTTTTTGGAGTACCTATTCGTAGGCTATAAGGTAAACGTACGCTTCGCCGAATCTGCCGTATCACCGAATTTCTTCTAGTCTAGTACTTACAGTTGATAATACGTTGTAATATTTTTTTCCGCTAGCTAGATACCTATCCCTTCCACTACGCGGCAAAGCCGGCCATTTGCTGTCTCAGTCGGGACGCAACAATCGATCAAGTCGGTGGATCGCCGTTTTGTAGGGGAGTCCTTGTGAAAATCGTTAAGAAATCGCGTATACTTCTTAAGGTCATAAAACCGTTTTAGGGTTTGAAAATTTGGTTTTTCTGTGTTGTTATTTAATCAGTTTTTGTGTTCTGACAAATGAAGTGAATTTAGTGCAGTCATATTTATAGAAATTAGCAAAAATGTGAATTCGGTGATGAGTTAACCCTTATTTTGAGTGGAAGGTTTTACCGAACAACGTTCGGAATCAGGGAAAGCGTATGTTTTTTTAGTTATTTATTTGCTGGTCCCCTGATATTTGATATTTGGTTGGTCATGACTTACTTATATAATCTACTTTGCTTTTGGAATAACTAGAAGTATTCCAAATTTACTAAGTAATTGCCGAACATCAATAAATTAGATTTTTTTTGAAAAACTTAGTTGGAAATTTATAACTTTTACGACTTTTTGACATGAAAATAAGCTTATTGGCAAGGGTATTTAAAAAAATGATTATATATACCTTTTAAGCAATAGTAGCAAAATCGATATGTATTCATGGTTACATAATAGTTCTATTTGTTAGTAATAATGTCAGATTTGTAATTATACCGATACTTTTACGTCTAAACACTATTTGTTAAATGTGTTCGCTCGATAGGTTCCACATATTTTGGGTTGTCCAATTCACCGAAAGGCGTTCGGTGATTAGTACCCATGGTCTCTGCTACCGAATCCATATCTGCCTCATAGACCTGTAGTGGGAGAAAAATAGGCTTTGATAACATTAGAGTTTGTTATTTTTTGATATGTCGTTGGAGGCATGTTAAATAGCAATAATCTAAAAAGTTAGAAAATTATAGTCGGGGGTTTCGGACATATTGACATATTTTAATTTTTGCCAATAACTTTGTAAATATAGAATTAAAGTTAAAAAAAACGGTGGCATATCGTATATCACTTTAATTTCTTTACAATATTCCGATTTTAGAAACCTGGAACACCTGCATTCTGGTAAACAAAAAAATGCTAATTACTTTGTAAATAATGAATTAGAGTAGCTGATATCGCACAATTATGATATAATCGACCAACTTAATACACTGGAAAAAAGTTAGAAATGTAGACTATCGGCCTGTCTAGATATTAACTTCTGGTGAAGCAGTAAAGCCAATATTGAATTAGAGTTTGTAGAGTTCATTTATAACCAGTCATGACAATGATCTCAATTACCAAACAAAAGATTAGAAATATAAAATCATGGGGACACTAAATACTGATACGTAAAGCACTCCGTGATACGTAGGTATAATTCAAACTAGCGCGCGGGGCGTGCGCGCCTCGCTGTGGGAGCGATCGGCGGTGCGGGGTTGCGTGGTGCTCTTGACTGCGGGCGGCGCGGCCACGAGCCACGATCCCATCACTTTACTCAAAAAAAATTGCAAAGCGTGTTTTTAATTAATACATAAATATCAATGGAAAATAGTTATTTTGTTATACCTTCGCTAAAGGAAATGGAAAGACGAAACTTTCTCTTATTTATTTCTATATTGTTAAGTAGCATTTTATGAGTTGCCTTTTTTCACCCAGTACACTATGAAACTAGGTAGGGTGATTTAAAGCCGGTTTTCGTCCAGTTAGCTGAGTTGCCAGCTTTGGAGGACTAGAATAATATGGTCAAGTAATAAAATGTATAGAGAAAAAAAATAAAGTGCAAATATGCTTTATTTTAGGTTAGATCAAGCATTCAGTTATAATTGTCACAGGTTTATATAAAACATGTTAATGATAAAAGTACCGATTTTACTAGTTTTCGTTCGCAAATTTTGGTTTTCGACCGAAAGTCTGTCAGGTAGTTTTCGACCATTTTGTAGATGAGCTAAGAAACAGTAAAAAAAACGGATTGGCTAACAATATCTATTATTGGTACTTAATATAAGTTTTCTTTCATATTACCAAACAACATAAGTATTATTTTAAAATAAATAAAATTTAGTTAATCCTTGTCCGAAAACTGAGGTGTAAATTTTAGTTTTCGTCCACTCCAGAGTAAAAGGCCGGAAATTAATGTAATAGTTTAGCCGTTTCTAAGTTTCGTCCATATATTTAAATTGATTTTACTCGTGCAGCAATGACAATTGGGCGGACGAAAATGGAATGTCTAGTCGAGTAACCACCAAAGATCATTTTACATAAAACAAATATAAATCGGCATAGGTTATTACAAATTGAGACTGACACAAAATCACACCTGACTTTTCAGTTTTCGTCCAGAGGACGAGAATTAAATATTTTGCAGATTACATAATTCAGTATTAGTTCACTAAAATTTTATATGTTTACCGGAGATAATATATGATTACACCGTAATTTTAAGTTCATTATATTCTAATTGAGCCTTATGCACAAAAAGAACCTAATACTACCACGCAAAAATATTTAAAAACCTTGGCGTGAAATGTCTTGGTATCACTAAATTTCCACGACCGCGACAACACTATCGTAACACGAAAATTAAACACCAACCGTAGTTTTTATTAGTCTCAACTTAAATAATATATTCATGTTTGTGAAATTAATGTTTGGCTACTAAGGGTCCCAACGAGACCAAACATGCGCGAGTAGCTGATTTTATTTTACTATTCCAGGCTTTTGTTCTAAACAGCACAGTCTACTGGACGAAAACTGGAACCGGACGGAAAACCGGCGAAATCACCCTACGTCACAGATAACATAAAGTTTTGCCCAACAGTTTATCTAACATTTATCTAACATTTTAAATTGACGAAACCACCACATAGAAGGGTTCCGTGCGGTCTACTAAGGTAAATGTACGCTTCCCCGAATCTGCCGTATCACCGAATTCCTCATATTTTAAGCTATATACCTATCCCTTCCACTACGCGGCCAATCTGGCCATTTGCTGTCTCAGTCGGGACGCAACAATCAATTAAGTTAGTTGATCGCTGATCGCCATTCAGTATGGGAGTTCTTGTGAAAATCGATAAGAAATCGCGAATACTTCATAAAACCGTATTACGTTACCTTTGTGTTTGAAAATGTGGTTTTTCAGTGTTGTTATTTAATTAGTTTTTGACTTCTGATAAATAAAGTGAATTTAGTGTGGTCATATTTATAGAAATTAACAAAAATGTGAATTCGGTGATGAGTTAACCCTGACTTTGACTGGAAGGTTATACCGAACAGTGTCCGGAATCAGGGAGAGCGTAAACATTTAAATATTTAAGCCGTCAATGTTTTAATACTAGCTTGGAGTTAATTATAAAATTATTATTTTTACTACACATAATGTTAATGTTTTTTGATATAGAGTTGTAAAAATAATTATATACAAAGGTAATAAAAAAAAACTGGTTTCAAAGACTGTTAGATAAGAAATATTTTAAATTTGAATAAAGGGTTTCTAGCTACCATATAGATAATCATTTTCAAATTATAATCAGATTTTTCTTTTTTTATTCAATTAGGTCACATTACACAGCATGACGTGTGTCAAAGGTGTGAAAATTATTTAAGTTTTTGGGTACTTTTTTAGTAATTTCGGATAAACCGCCTATTACTGGCTAACCTCCAGTTACTAACCAAAATGTAAAAATATAATTTAAATGAAGGGTTCTCAGTATGACCAATTATCGAATTTCCTGGACAAAAACTACGTATTGTTGTATGGTAGGGCAAGATATGTACCTAATTTAACATTGTAAAATCCTTTTACTCTTGTTTTACAAATAAATAAATTCGGATTCTGATTCTGATTCTGTCGAAAGTATGCACAGTAGCAAAGTTTTGGCCAGTAATTTAATAAACTGGCCAGTAACAAGCGATTTACCCTATCAAATACAAAAAAACAATCGTCTTGTTCCATATTTTTACTATTTCCTTAACACGTTGTGTGCGGTACGGCTACTATTTTCCCGTATTCGACTTTCGCTGGGTGCGGCGGTCTAAAATAGTGCTCTCCCCCTCCGTGCGGGAAGGAGTTAACAAGGTTCCCATGAAGGTATGAAAGAGTCAACTATAGATTTGTGAATACCAGATCTATTTTGAATGAATGGTAATAAAACATCGTACGGGAAAATAGTTCCCGTAACGCACCACCGTGTCAGTTTTGCTCTCTAGTGCGATACGGGAAGTATTTTACCGTAGTTGTGACCCCGTACCGCCCCAGGACCCAGGTGAAGGCACAGACAGTCTCATTTGGCGATAGAAAGGAGTAACACCTGTGCGATATCGACAAATATTAATATGAAGCGGAAACGAAGAAAAATAAAAATGAGCCCTACTAACAAAAACGATAAAATTGTGGTGAAAGTGGAAAGTGTAACTCAAATTAGACCGAGTGACAATAATCCAGGACCTTCTCGAATTAAAGATGACCGAAATTTTATAATGGAAAAAAAACCTTTTTCCTACAGGTTAATATTTTATTTTTGTTTTTTCTGGATTAGAAGGCAATTGCTACGTTTTTGTTTTTTATAAATAAATATTACGTTGATTATCGACGTTTATTTTAATACAACACTGTCACATCCTTAACTTAATTCCTTTTCGGTGCGGTACGGGAAATAATTTCCCTTAAATTGAAGTTTTCGTAAAAAGGTTATATCTTCTAAACTAAAACCTTTAGCCGGGTACTATTTCAGCTTGTTAAAATAGACTATATAATGTAACACATATCTAAAAATTAGCTTTGTAGTGTTATTTTTGATAAAGTTAAAGCCATTCAAAGTACACACTATGAACGGGAAAATACTGGCCGTAACGCACCACGGTAAAATTCGATACGACCAAATATTTCCCGTAATGCACCCGCGGTAAGTCCGCCAATTTCATTGCCGCAGTCAACGTGTTTAAATTCTTGAACTTGAATAAATAAATAAAAAATGCCTTTTGTTAGACCAAAGTTTGAGCACCACTGACCGGCAAAATTTCATATTTTTTTCCCTAGTGCGGTGAAGCGGCAGCCCGGTTCGGTATTATGTGCAAATCCAGTTTGGTTAAAAAACGGGGTAAGCGATTGAAAAACCATTAAAAAAAATTAAACACATTTGTAACCATGTAATTTATTTCCAGGTACATTAAAAGGGTGACAAATTTATTAAAGTAACCATTATTCTATTGATTATAATCGCATATAAATCCCACACCTTATTGAAAAAATAAACGTACGTCGAAACGTACGTTTTTAGGTTCAGTTTAGGTTTACTTTACTAGGTTCATAAAATCTAATTTAAAACCACTATCTTATAACGTGAATTAAAAAACCGGGCAAGAGCAATATCGGACCATGCTCAGTGTAGGGTTCCGAAGCCGTTAAGTACTAAGAACAACTAACTCAAAAAATAGCAAGTATGAACAAATTTTCTATTGAAACTTATTTGGGGCTGTCTTAGAAGATTTTTAGTAGGTATTAACACTTTAGGTAATCATCCTTTAATTCTCAAGAATCAATCAATTTCGGTTAATTAGACCTCGCGACAAACTTAACTTTGCCGTTCGAAAACTGTTATCCCCATACATGGCATAGGTTGCGGTCAGTTTACCAACACCGCATATAACAATAAATAAATAATTACGTGAAGTACCTATGGGAGGTAAGATAACCTACCCTTTTTTAAGATTTTATTTTACCACTTTGTCTGCGTGACTAGTATCAGTACCTACATGTATATTCATGCCAAATAAAAGCTAGTACTACCTAGTACTGAGTCTAAGCTGAGGAGATGGCGAGACTATTAAGGGTTCATACTCATACTCATACTCATTTATTGGTTCGTAGTTGGGCTACTGGCCATCAATCAATTTTTTGTAGCCGCTGCTAGGAAATTGTTTTTTTTAAGAGATAACTAGGGTAAATCGTCAGTAACTGGCCACCCCCCGGTAACTGGCCACTTTGCAATAAAATGAGTTAAGAAAGATATTTGTTCACATTTTTGCGATTAAACTAGAATACCTAGATCTTGAGTTATTACCCGGAGTAGGTACTGTCCCAGTAGGTATCTTTACTAACAGCGTCAGTAAGAAATTTCTTGGTGGCTAGTAACTAAATGACACTTTCTAAAGTAGCTAGTTACTGACGATTTACCCTACTATTGTAATACTAATATACAGGTCGTTTTTTCAATGAGTGTCCAAATTTTAGGGACTATCTCTGTAGGTCATACTCATTAATATTTAATATGGGACCAACATCCAAATCAGCTGTTCCATACAAACTTCGAGAGCTAAACAGCCGAAAGTTGATCAGTATGAGTTAGTCCCTAAAATTTGCACACTCATTAAATAAGTACATCTTTCAGCTTTAAACTGCATCTAATAACATGCGCACGTAAACAAACAATGATTGCGAAATGTTTGACGAACGCGGGGGTGCGCGGCGGCGGGGGGCGAGGTATCGCTCCCGCGCGCCGGCCGCCTTTAAGGCCCCGCGCGGGCCGGTTATGAATTTCGCGCCTTTTTAAATAGATTATACTGTTGTACTACAAGCTAAACACAGAAATTTCTAAATTTCTGTAGTATGGCTGCAAACCTTCTTTTACTGTAGTAGACTTATCTTTACAGACTTTAATTCAATATTAGATGTTTTATGACAGCAAACGCATATATCTTTTGAAGCAGATATCTTATTGCTCTAAACTTTTGGTTTGTTTATTAACTTAAGAATTGAAAGATATTGCTGTGGATTTTTGAAACTCTAATTCAATATTGGCATAATAATACACTAATTCTCGTTTGACTATGTCCCAAGCTAAAAAAAAATCTAACAACTTAATAGCATAAAGCGACAAACATATCATAAACGATAAAGTAAAAACTTTGCACTCTAATTCAATTCATTAATGAGCAATAATAAAATATAAATACCTCATTAACACCTAAAGCTCGTTTTAACTTTTCGCCATATTTTACAAATATGCTTAGAAATATGTCCCATGCCACTAAGCAAACTTTTTTCAACATTAGAATTTTAAAAACTTGTAGGGCAAAAATCCGGTCCCACTATTGGGCTATCAGCCAAAATACAGAACGATGTTCATTGGAATATGATCCTTAATCCATTAACAGCTAAGCGGATACTAAAATGTATTATTTTTCGTGCATTTTCGTAAAGGCCAGCGCTTCTCAACATTTAAGCCGTTAATGTTTTAAAACTAGCTCGAAGTTTTTTTTTTAATACATATTTAATTTTATATGGAGCTGCTGATGATGGGGCCGTAAGGTGGCGAAAATCTCGATTGTTAAGCATTAAAGTATAGGCGATGTTTGGTCTTGTTAGTATCGTGTCGATTAACTAACTCCTTAATTAATTACATTAGGCCGGTTGTCTTAGTTATTTAAATATTAGTTTTAAATTCGTATACAAAACTTCAAGGACATATTGGAGTTTGATATTTATCGACTAATATTTGACTATTTCATTAAAATTGCTACCATTTGAATAAATAAATAAAAAATGCCTATTGTTTCATTACAGTTTGAGCACCACTCAGCGCCAAAATTTCATACATTTCTTCCCTAGTTCGGTGATACGGCAGCCCGATTCGGTAATATGTGCAAATCAAGTTTCTTAGTTCGGTATATGGTACAAACCAGGTTACGCGACTCAAACACCTTTAAAAATATTTTAAACATATTTCTAACCATGTAATTTATTTACAGATACATTAAAATGATGACAAATTTATTAAAGTTACCATTATTCTATGGATCATAACCGTATAAAAATCCCAGACCTTATTAAAAAAATAAACGTACACCCAGGTCTTAAGCGTTCGTCGAAACGTACATTTACCTTAGAACTTATATTTGATATCCTGCTTTCGATCGTAATTCAATGAAAGCGACCTTTTTTTAGCTGACTTATGCTGATTACAAAATCGCATTCTTGTTTTTTGGAATATTTTTCAAATCTCACAGTATTGGTATTTAATTCAAAAATGTAAAGTAAAAAACGTCATCCATTGTCATTCTTTCGATCTTTTTTTTTTGTTTGGCCTGATTGCAAGGCGCAAGGCGCAAGGCGTAGAGTTTTTGTTTTTAAAAAAAACAATGTTGTTGGACGTTTTATATAGAACTAATATTTGCTATCCTGCTTTCGATCGTAATTTTAATGAAAGCGACCATTTCTTTAACCGACTTAACTGATTACAATATTGCATTCCTGTATTTTTATAAAGAGAGCTATATGCTATTACTCTAGTTGTCTCATGCTCATTATAAATACAAGATTGTAGTATTTATTTAGAAAGAGCTATATGCTGATTGTAATAAGTAAAACACTCATTTAAATTCTTTTTATTTTATCAAAGGTTATAAAAACATCACTGCAAAAACTACCAAACATGAGGTAGAACGAAAAACAAAAATTGCTCAAAGCGACTATCTGCCTAGTCGTTGTAAGTAGATTACTTACATAAATGTGGTCACTTGATAAGTACATTTGTTTGTATTCCGACTAATCGACTAATAGTAGATTGGCTGTGTTCTGCAGATTAAAAATATCATCTTTTAACGGAAAAAATAGACTAAATCAAGTACTTTGGCGGCTTTCGACATTATAGAACCCACATATCGTAATTGGCGGTTTTATAATTAATGGTATAAATTCAATGAATTGACGTGGTAAAATAAGTCACTTTCAACATAACTAAGGTTAAAAATTCTAATTTACGATGGCATAGCTAACTCATTTTCCGAAATAAATAGACTGGTCTCTTTCTACATAACTATGGTCATAGTGTCTCTACGTCATCGAGGGTGGGAGCGCACGCTCGCTGTGTCGCCATGAACCGACGCGTAAGTATGATTTCTATTGTAGGTAACTTAATGTTAATATCCTTTTATGGTTGCGATATATTATGATCTACATGTGTGCCGCTAACTAGTTATTTGTGTAAAATAATATGACAGAAGATAAAAACGGTAAAAATCTCTCGACGGAGAGAAATAGGTATTTACCAACCAACGTGTGACTTAAATTATTGTATCAAATTCAGTATGAAATTCAGGTGGACCATGCGTTATGTCACTTAACTACCTACTCGTACTTCCTACTTCGACTGACGGCGAGCTTAATTTAAATTACTTTATTTCTTACCTAGCTGAGGTTTAGTTATCATTATTTTGATGTTTTGTAGGTGATTATTGAGAATTATTATTTGATTTGTTGTGTAGGTCTATATAGTTTTTGTTTTGAATTACAATATGCACAGTTTAATTTACCTACTGTATGGTTGCAACATCGTAATGTTGCTTTGAAATTAAAGAGTGTAAGTTAATTTGTTTACTCAGTGATTTAATGTCATCATGTTTAGTACAAAGATATCATGATTGCTATTATTTGTTATAATCAATTACTTACTTGTATTATTTGCATACGTCGTTATCGCGCATAAAAAAAAAAATTAAAGAGTTTGCATTGCGACTATTTAAGTTGTATTAATACCTACTCAAGTCAAGTATGGAGGTTGGGTATTAGAAATACCTAATGTGTGATACATTTTAAACTCGTAGGAGCTCATAGGCATAGATGTTCCTCAAAATGAGTTTCGCGTCTGTTATTGCTTGTTTTTCATAATCTTTCTGTACTGTCAAATCGTTTTTGTACCCGCGATAACGACGTATGATTATTTGACACAAGTTTATTTGAAATCAGACCCAAGAATAACTCGATATGTAACATTAGTCACGGGTTAAATTACGTTTTTATTTTGTGATAAATGATGCAACTCACTAAAAATCCTTATATTATGTCCGTTTGTTTTAAGAAATATTACTAATTCAATTCCCTACAACTTGTGTATACAGGTTAGGCCTCTCAAGAAATAAGAGAAAAATGTAGGTTTCAAAAAAAAAGTTGTATCAGTCATCACCAGAGCTCCTTGATTACCTACACTTTTTTGTGTTAAATAATACAATTCGAGTTGTATCATCTTACACGGGTTAAATAAATCAATCTGAAATGTAAAATGATACATTATGGACGTTTCTTTGAATATCTCAAAATCTATAACTAGTATCATTATTTTTGTCAAACCAGTTAATAAAGTGATATTATATGTTATCAAAATCTGTAGCAATGTTCAAAAAAATCTATTCGTTTAGAAGCAGTATTTTTTTTAAACTTGTTTTCGCTCTCCTGAAAAATCGTGTTTTTCGAGTTGTATCACTTGTCACAGGAGGCACAGATATGTACCTGTCAAGATGTTTAACACTGTTGTCAAAAGTTGTTTTTCGTAAATGTCATTATGATTCGGCGGGAAAACGGTAGGTTATTAAATAATAGCGTCTGAATGATAGTTTAAAGAGGTTCTAGAATGTCTATAGAGGTCTCATTTAATTATCTTATTATCAGGGTGTTTTAACGTAGCAAATTTGTTTCCTAGTTTTCTCCAAAAAAACATAAGTAAACCTATGATGTTTCATACTTAAATGTACTCCGAGAACCGAGTACTATCAGCTGTAAAAATATTCGTGACTAATTTGTTAGCACCTTTTTTTTTGTTTTTTCCATGCCACCCTTCAATATTATTATTTGTTCGTATGTTTTCTTTTGAACAAGAGCAGGATGTTTTCAGGTAATTTTTCTTAATCCATTGTTTTCGGAAATATTTATTAAATTGTTTATTTCCCTCGCTAATAGGGCTTTTCGTCATAACATTTTTGTAGCCCTCTTCTATATATCCCGCAGGTAGACGAGCAAGTCCATTACACCGTCCTACATGCCTTTTTCTGTTCTCAGTTTTATTTTCAAGCTTTTGCCTTTCACCACAATGACCGGTTGAAATGATAATACTTAGCATCCATTGAAAATGATCTTTGAAAAAACATTTGTAAATGTGTTTATTGCTGCCACTTCGAAATTCAAAGTGTTTTTTTTTGGCTTTCAATTAATGCTTGACTTCATCATATTTAGTACAATTTTATATGTTTTTTCTATTGAATTATTACATCAAAGGTTTTTTTATCTGGTAGTAGCGCAAAAATCAAGGGCACTATGCGTTGGTTGTCTTTATTGTAACCATGTATGGATTAAAGTAGCTTAAAACCCTTTGGGCAACTTTTAAAAGTACCATATGTGAAAAAAAGGCTGTCCTTGCCAATATGTTGTCGTTTTTCAGTGGAACAGAAAACGATCATCGATGTAATCGGTTAATCAGGACTCTTTAAAATTTGTTGGTATAATAACGTCATGACAAATTATCAAAACGAAACTTTGGTGCACCTGAAACTTTATTTCGCTAGTTATAAATTTTAACACTATTAAAGCTTGGTATATCAGTGACAAATTTAAAACCTTGGTTTTGGAGATCATGGACAGCGTTATCGTACTGCTTTTGAATAGACAAAAATTACAGCTCCAGTTCCGGTTCTGTGTCATCATCGTCTATCGCTCAGGTTTGTTGTGGAGTTCCCCAGGACTCTATTTTGGGGCCTTTATTGTTTATATTGTACATTGCAGATATAACTGGCTGCATAAAGCACTGTAGATATTACCTGTACGCTGATGTCCTACAGTCTTAGAGCATATAGTACCTGGGAAGTAGGTGGTTGCAGGCCGAGTTCATATAGACGGCCGAGCGAAGCGAGGTCGGATAGTTACGAGGCTGGCAACCCCTTTTCACGGCGAGGTATGTATAGGTAGTGCTTTTCTCAAACATATGCAATGAAATAAAAAAAGACATCACTCAAAAAAGTAAATTGATAAATGTCCACCCTAGGGAAGAAAAGTAATTGGGTGTTAAAATAAAGTACCAGGAGCGCAGCGGTAATTAGGAGGTATATCAGGCATAGCGCAACTTAGATCTCAGGCGGTGCGGGCAACCGGCGGGCGGGCGGCGGGCGCACACGACACAGCGCGGATGTCTCCCAAACGTTTATGCACTCCTAGTATTTGACGTTATAACATATTCTCAAAAATTTTAAAAATATAATTTTCTCAAACATGCTATGGAATATTGACATTGTGTGCCTTACAATAGGCTGCGAAGTATGACGTTTCAGGTGCGGCTGGGACAGGAGGTCGTTAAGGGAATTTCATACAAATCGTGCAGGCCTAGGCCTGCAAAGTCCTCTTTTTTAATTTCCATTCCACATAAATTTGTGGCACAGACATCATGACATTCTGCCACTATGCGTATTAAAAAAATAATATTTTTAAAATTTTTGAGAAAATGTTACAACGTCAAGTACTAGGAGTGCATAAACGTTTGGGAGACATCCGCGCTGTGTCGTGTGCGCCCGCCCGCCGCCCGCCGGTTGCCCGCACCGCCTGAGATCTAAGTTGCGCTATGCCTGATATACCTCCTAATTACCGCTGCGCTCCTGGTACTTTATTTTAACACCCAATTACTTTTCCGTGGACATTTATCAATTTACTTTTTTGAGTGATGTATTTTTTATTTAATTGCATATGTTTGAGAAAAGCACTATACATACCTCGGCGGGAAATATGGGGTTGCCCGCCTCAGACCTATACGGCCGAGCGCCAAGCACGGCAATTTTGCATGAAATTCCTTTACAGTTCTCTCGAGTTGTTCCGTCGGGAACGTGGCACTTTGAAGCCTAAAATAACTAACATAACGCCGACATTACATAGCATGTTTGAGAAAAATAATATTTTACCCCCAAAATTCATCGACTCCTTGTCGGTTATAGGCGTGGAGTAGCAAATAATTCCTCACTTAGCGGATTTCATTGCTCATTGACTGATAACCTAAGAAATCAATTCGCATTAGTTAGAGGTACACACATCTTCATGGCCGTTGCATGAAGGCACAATTCTTTTTTCAACTTTTACGAAGTTCTTGGCTGATTGAACGATAACCTAAGAATTAATTCGTATTGGAGATATTAAACATCTTCATGGACTTGCATGAAGACAAAACCTTTTCTTCGTTGGCGACATTCTTGGCTCATTGTTATGACAACCTAAGAAATAATTCGCATTTGCGATATTAAACTTTTTCACGGCCCTGCATCAAGGTGGTCGTGCTGAAATGCACATTTTTGCTGGTAGCACTAAGTACTCGCCGATGATGCAATTTGCGACACTTAACGTAACTGGGTTGATGTTGGGTTTCCGCTTGTTAATATCATTGATATGTCAATGATTCGGTGCCGATCCAAAACTGTAGCGGTAGGTGCCTATAGCTGGCACGGCGTAGGTTCCTCCATAATAATCTCGTTCCCGGTGGCATGTTCCTGATTCCCATTTTTAAATATTAAGCAGAATATCTTGAATATTTGAAAATTACTGCATAGCCTGGGTCTCCTGTTCTCCGGAATGCGGTATACGAGTATATTGGAAATTCCAGTTGACTCGATGCGATCTGCAGTAATTCCTGGAGCTGCTGGTCTGGTTACTCCTGCTCGCTCTCCTCACTGACGCGCAACAGCGTAATGGTTCCGGCGAAAAATGCTCCTTAGTCAGGCAGGGTAACGACGACGATGGTTTCTTTGTCGGGGTCACCACTTTACCGGTGGTTATACCTTACCCATATTGGTGGGACGTCGGGCGGGGTAGCGACGATCATTGTTCTGCATGGTGTTCTTGGTCGGGGTCACCACTTTCTCGGATGATGTCCATGGTGGTGGGGGTGAGAGAGTAACCACTTTGTCAGTCAGTTACAATCTAATTTAATTACAATCACACATGTGTACTTATATACATATACAATGTTAACTTACTAACTAATGCGCATTATAATAATGTCTAATCTAAATGCAATTCATCAATACGTGAATCGATAACAATTACTAAACGTGCCTACCGGCACAACTCGTAATTTATCCGACACGTTCGAATAATGCTTCCTGCACCATTTGGATGCATAGTCAGTAAACCGGTTCTCATCTCATATACTATAATCAGCTCGACGACCTTGATCCCTATGACACTGACAGTTATTCCCACGACAGACGACACAACCTTGTAGTGGCGTCACCGTTACATTAGAATCGAATTGGAGGCGTCTAAAAATTACATTAATTAATTTTAGGTAGATATATGCCATTACAATGAAATTCCGTTTGAATTATAACAATTCTTAACACTTACAAGAAATTATCTCAATCAGACTTTACGTTTACGTCGTGCAAAAGTTACTTCGTTTGGAAGATATCGACTAGTGCGGAAAGTATCGGTAAACAAATGTCGATAATAATAGAAACGAGTGTATAAAATACATTAACATAGTACGCTTTCAGTGTCCGATTTATAATCATTTAAATTATAGGTGCTGAATGTTAAAAAAGTTAAATGAAATTGTTTTTATTTCCCTCAAATTATGGATATTTCTGGGGACACCAGTTATTGTTTTATTTAAGATTAGGTTTTATTAGTATCAGTTTTCATGTGTGACATAAATAAGTAATAAATTACGAGTGACATTAATTTTTTCATAATTAGGTTTTAGTACATTCTCTATTATCATTATATTTTCATGATAAAATATATATAAATGACATCATTACAACAACATAACAAACATTAGAAATGCAGGTTATATTTTTAAAACCATGTTTACCAACGTGGCTGAATGCAAGTCACGCTTTTGCCTACAAAAAAGTTAAGTTACATCGACACGACCCATCACTAACATGAACTGTCATAGGGATCAAGGTTCGCCGGGCCGATTATAAGACTAAGGCTCGTATTAATAAAGGGCCTTAAGGCCGTATTAATAAACTCATCTTGAGCGAGATGCAAGTCACAAGATACGTCAAAGTAAACGTCAAACCATAGGACACTGTCATTTTTGACACATCTCAAGACGAGCATTAGAGTTGAGATTAGTTTATTAATACGGGCCCAAAACTCGCGGATCCCACAGTCAAACTGTGAAAACAGTTTTGCGGGAGGTTGTTGTACAACTAAGTTTATTAATATGTTATAAATTTAAACCTAGATATTTTTCTACATACATACATACATAAACTCACGCCTTTATTCCCAGAGTGGGGTAGGCAGAGCTACAGAATTACCAACAACTCTAAAAACTTGTTGTTAATTCTGTAACCGCATTTTGCACACTTAGGCTAAGATGTTTACCAGTGTATTAGTGACAGGTTGCAAGCCCATCGCCTAACAATACTATACGCCTTTATTCCCTTAGCCGTCTCTTACGACATCCACGGGAAGATATGGAGTGGCACTATTCTAACCCGGCAACCACACGGGTAATAGATATTTTTCTAGCACGAACGATATGTTTAAAGTGCTTGACAAAATAAAAACATCGACAGTCCTGTTATCGATAAGTAACACTTCAACGTCATAGAGTAGATAATACAAAGATAAATATAGGGTAATAGGGAGCGTTAAAAAATGGATAATAATAACAAAACTGTATCTTAGGCCCCACCTCGCTGGCGGCGGCACCCTGCGGTTTTTATAATGTTTTTGTATTTTGTGATTTGTTTTAATATTTTACTTTTATAGTCATATTATAAAAAAACCTAGCTTAAGAATTGAAAGAAATAAAGTGAACAAAACTATCAATTTATTTATATTTTACATACTTCAGAAAACAATTTGGAATACTTTCGTAGCTTTTTTATTCGTGTCACTGAATTAATCCTCCCATAAGTCAATCCAAAATACACCCACACCCAAATTGTCTTTCAAATTGACGCAGAATGGCACAACATGTAGTATGTCCCAAACCCATTTTTGGGCCCACAGCATATCCGCGTCTGTCTCTGTATATGGTTACACTGTAGGTGTATCTAAGTTTTTTATTATTTACATTATTGCACTGATGGACTAATGACCCTCTTTCTCTTTTACTTAAATAGGTCAACAAATTATTACACATTTTGGGCGTTTTTTATTGTAATAATTATATTCTATGTAAGTTTTTATACATAATACCGAATCTGCTTATTTTTAATGAGTGACAGGTAAGTAGTGACAGAAATAAATAGTTTTCTTCTACGCAGTTTTACAGCCAGTAATAAGTTTACTTCGAGAATCAAGAAAACCCACTTTAGTTGACTAAAAGACTTCAACCTTGACTGACGTTATGGGTGCGTATCGGAAATATGGAAAATTGACAACTGTTCCACGTTTGTCATTTTGATGAAGCTCCACTTCTTCACAATTAAGTAGTTGATTCATTTTCATTACAGTTTTGTATCCCGAATTTTTGTTTATGACGGTACGAAATTTACGATATACAGGGTTATTGGTAATTCGACGTATTCCCGTTAGGAGGTGATAGGGGTGACTATTTGCGGTAATTTTAACCCCCATATGCAATATGCAAAAGTGAACCATTTTTGAGTTATCATGTTTTTTAGCTTTTTTCAAAATAAGTCAAAAATGCAGCATCAAAAATTAATTTAAAAAAAAGTATCAATTTAAATCTATTTTTTTCTTCTTATTTATAAAAACAATAAAACTCTGGTTATTTATCAATATTAAAACAACAATTATCGGTCCAAATTTAAAAATGCGAGACTAAAAACGATATTATTTCTAGATTTTTTAGATATCTTTTTCCACTATAATGCCTTAAAAACAAAAAAATTGTTATGAAACTTGGCTTGCAGATTAATTTAAAAACATAACCGTTTTCTTAGCTCTCCAAAAATGCATAACAACTAGGAACTTATTTCAAAGAAACTGAAAAAAAAATGATCACAAAAGAAGCAGGCGGAAATTTGGATTCGAACTAAACACAAGGTAGTTCTTTAAAAAATCCCATAAAATTAATTAAAAACAATACCCAATGTCAATAAAACAAAAAAACTATTTTAAAACAAAATTTAAAACCAGTAACAGTTTAATAGTAAAAACAATTAACAATTAATAATAGTAACAATTAACACATTTTTTAATTTAAAGTTCTTGCTCGAAGTGGGAAGTCACTTCGAGCAAGGAGGAGGACCCATTCCGTGGCCCGCGAGAAGTCCGGATTTAACGCCGGTTGATTTCTATGTCTGGGGTCACATGAAATCCATAGTTTACGACCTCTCGCCTGTGTCATCCGCGGAAGAACTCAAGATGAGAATTATAAATGCAGCAAATGCAATGCGTAATAATTAGACTACCTACTTCGGTAGTTAAGTCACAACTAAGAAAAAGAATGCGACTTTGCGTACGCAATAGGGGAAGTCACTTCGAGCAAGAACTTTAAATTAAAAAATGTGTTAATTGTTACTATTATTAATTGTTAATTGTTATTACTATTAAACTGTTACTGGTTTTAAATTTTGTTTTAAAATAGTTTTTTTGTTTTATTGACATTGGGTATTGTTTTTAATTAATTTTATGGGATTTTTTAAAGAACTACCTTGTGTTTAGTTCGAATCCAAATTTCCGCCTGCTTCTTTTGTGATCATTTTTTTTTCAGTTTCTTTGAAATAAGTTCCTAGTTGTTATGCATTTTTGGAGAGCTAAGAAAACGGTTATGTTTTTAAATTAATCTGCAAACCAAGTTTCATAACAATTTTTTTGTTTTTAAGGCATTTTAGTGGAAAAAGATATCTAAAAAATCTAGAAATAATATCGTTTTTAGTCTCGCATTTTTAAATTTGGACCGATAATTGTTGTTTTAATATTGATAAATAACCAGAGTTTTATTGTTTTTATAAATAAGAAGAAAAAAATAGATTTAAATGGATACTTTTTTTTTAATTAATTTTTGATGCTGCATTTTTGACTTATTTTGAAAAAAGCTAAAAAACATGATAACTCAAAAATGGTTCACTTTTGCATAATGCATATGGGGGTTAAAATTACCGCAAATAGTCACCCCTATCACCTCCTAACGGGAATACGTCGAATTACCAATAACCCTGTATTTCCTTACCCTTAATGTGCAAACTAATTTTTGATAAATTTGTTTGGACATTTTTCACGATATTAATATAGTGCAGTCATTGAAGCATTATTGCTCCGAATTTTTTTACTGTGAACCGAATGCATACAATTTTGGAATTAGGTTCATCTTACCCTTAACTTCAAAAGTGAAAATGATTTGAACTCCGCAACCACCCTGGGGGTGGTTGCCACCACTTCTCGGGGGTGATTGTTTTTTTCTTCAAAATGACCTCGGATATCGATAGAAGGCCTAATTTTAAGCAAAAAATCATCTATAAATTTTTTCGAAAAATCCAACACTTTTCAAGTTATTGGCAATTGAAAATTCGCAATTTTTTCACGTTTTTCATCGGTTTTTTGCAAATATCTCCAAAAATATACGTTTTATCGAAAATTTTATCAGAAACAAAATTGTAGCAGGTAAAAAAATTTACAATTTGGTTTTTTATAAAGTATTCTAAGTGCAATATTAAGCTAGATATTAAAGATCAAAGCCGTTTTTATATTGTCTGAAATTTAATCGATGTGGTCAATGCCATCTAGCGGCGAGCAGATGCATTTTATGCATTCTAATAAAAAAGGGTTTTGGTAGTGCTTGAAATAAGCTTTAAAATGAGCACTATTAAAAGTCTTTTGCACGTAAAATAAGTGAGCTGTATTGCATATAAGAGGAGCATCTAATGTTTATCCTTAAAAATCAATGGGTTTCATAAGTGCCATTTCCACCAAAATTAAAATTAATCGTATTCCGCCTAGAATTAACTTTATTATGAAGAGTTTGATAGATTGTATCAGTTTGGCTGCTTCAGGACACATATTTTTCAAAAAAGTCACGATTAAAAAAAAACAAAAAAATTCAAATTCTTAAAACACCCACCTTTTTTTCATAATATCTCAAAAATGACGACAGATACGTATAAAAGTGTAGGGATAATTTTTTTTGGTATTTTTTTGACAAACAATTTGGTGTTTTTGTTTTTTCTGTTAAACAAAAAATGACTGAGATATGATTGTTTAAAGAGCGCGTGGCAGCGCAATCACAGCCTCTCTTAAGCCCTTTAACCCTTCACCGTTTTAGAAAAAGGTTTTTTACTATGTATTGCAATGAAGGATGTTGTAGCTCTCTTAATTACCTTTACAATGGTTTTTTATAAATTGTGATAGCATGAAAATTGAAGGAGTTATGGTCCAAAAACTTATGTTACTAACTTATATACGTAAAATGGTAGCAGTAATCATATATATTTACTGTTTTAATTTAGGGGTAGTTTTAAGGGTAGAAAAGCTTAAGAATATGATAATCATTTTCGAGAGTGTGGAATAATATTTAAATCCTTTTCATTTTATCAAAAAAAAATTATCAATTTTTTATCAAGGGGTACTTTTCAAGGGTTGAAAGGGGGTTAAAAATTTGATAATTATTATAGAGAATATAAAATATTACTTACTCTATACTTACATCTTTTTATGTCATACCAAAGTATTTTTTTGTGATTTTTTCAATTTAGGGGTTGTTTTCAAGGGTTGTAAGATTTTCAAGGGGTTGAAAATGATTTTAATATGAGGTAATTGTGTTAGAAAACACTTTACAATTTCACCACTTACTATTAGACATGTTTTCTAGCGATAAAATGGCTCAATGTAAATTTTTCCATTAAGGGGTTGTTTACACCCCTTAAAAATAATAGGCGGAGTTCAGATCATTTTCACTTTTGAAGTTAAGGGTAAGATGAGCCTAATTCCAAAATTTCATGCAAATCGGTTCACAGTAAAAAAAATCGGAGGTAAGACCGTATTTTTCGCTTCAATGACTACACTAATACTCGAGTCTAGTGCCAGTGAAGGTGATTCTAGTTTTTTAATCGAGCTTTGAATTATGCACAAATTTTCTGCAATAAATGATAAATCTTCCTGTATATTTGCTTTATTAATTGCTCTTTTTGCCTCACCTATGGATGCAGCGTCTGTTTCTCGAAATGTATTTATGACTCGTTCTATGTCATTCCAATATTTGGAATAATATTCTGCGGCTGCAAGCCATGTACCCCATCTGCTGATCGTGGGCTCAGGCGGTAAAGGAACATTTTCTAACATAATCTTAAAAGTATTTATTCTTTTTGGTGCCTTCAAAAATACTTTTTTAACGGCTGAAATCAAGCTATTTACATTGGGGAAAAGAGTTCTTACTTTCTCTGCAACTCTATTTAAGCCGTGGGTTAAACACGTGACGTGGGTCATATTAGGAAGATGATGTTCCAGATTTTTACCTTGTTAACCATATAAGGTACTCCATCAGTCAGTAAAGATCCGGATACCGTATGTACTTCTTTATTTAGTTGTATTATTAAGGAATTTGATGCATGCTTTAGTCTGAAAAAGGTAAAAGCCAAGCAAGGTACGAAATTTAATGATTGGGCTACACCGGAGATTCATGAAAAGAGGTACAAATTGTATGAGTGGCCTATGATCGACAGCTCTTATAGCAATAAGAGCTGTCGATCATAGGCCTGAGTTTCTAGAGTACGTCAAAAATTATTCTAAGGAATTCAAGCAGATTTGTGCTGCTGCGAAGTCCGAGTACTATTCGAATAAAATTTGTAAATCTGACAACAAGATTAAAACCGTTTGGAATGTAATTAACACTGAAACCGGTAGAACTAGAATTAGAGACCCGCACTACAGCCTGCAAGTTGAAGATACTCTAGTAAACTCTGACCTTGATGTGGCAAAAGAATTCGAGCGGTTTTTTACGATTATACCTTTGGAGACCACTAAATCTTTACTATCATCTCCTGATAAGGCTGAAATATTATTGAGATCTAATGTTAAGGAATGCACAAATGTGTTTAAATTTTATCATGTCACCTCCAAAGTTGTGATCAAAACGTTTAGGTCTCTTAATATCAAAAAGACTGAAGATCTTTGGGGCCTCTCAGTTACAGTACTCAACTCCATCTTAGAGTCAACTGCGCCTTACCTAGCTACTATTTATGTTTAACAAGTGTGTCGATACTGGAGTATTTCCTGATCTTATGAAACATAGTAAGATCATACCCTTGTTTAAGTCAGGGGCAAAATCAGACCCCACAAATTTTAGACCGATTTCAATACTACCAGCACTAAGTAAAGTTTTTGAGAAATTAATTCTTAATCAAATATCCTCACACTTTAATCAATACAAGCTACTTCATAGCAGTCAATTCGGATTTACCAAAGGACGATCTACTACCGATGCCGGTTCAACTTTGGTAAAACATATCTTTGATGCCTGGGAGAAATCATTGGATATAATTGGAGTGTTTTGTGATCTGTCCAAGGCATTTGATTGTGTTGATCATGTTACGTTAGTGCGGAAGTTAAGCTACTATGGCATCAAAAACGGTGCCCTTGATCTTCTTACATCTTACCTTGCTCACAGAACTCAGCGGGTAGACATTAACAGAACACAATCTTCTGGGTCATCTGTTGATATGGGAGTGCCTCAAGGCTCTATCCTGGGCCCGTTCTTATTTTTAATCTATATTAACGATCTCCCGTATGTAGTGCGCGATAAACATGAAATAGTCTTGTTTGCTGACAGGATAATTATAATGACATCAATGTTGCGTTGTCTACAATTATTGACTGGTTTACAGCCAACAACTTACTTTTAAATGCCAAGAAAACCAAGTGCATTAAATTTTCTCTGTCCAACGTGAAAAGTATGAATGTGGATAGAATAAGACTGAAGGATGAGCCACTGGATTTCGAAGATAGAACAGTATTTTTAGGTGTCACTCTTGACTCGAAACTGCAATGGAGTGCGCATATATCCACACTTGCAGGTAAACTAAGTTCGGCGGCTTATGCGGTAAAGCGAATTCGACAACTTACTGACGTCGTCGAGACGGCGAGACTTGTGTACTATAGTTATTTCCATAGTGTTATGAGCTACGGAATTTTGCTGTGGGGAAAAGCGGCCGACATCCAAATTATCTTTGTACTACAGAAAAGGGCTGTACGTGCGATTTATCAATTAGGGTCTCGTGTTTCACTTAGGGATAAATTTAAAGAAATCAATATTCTTACAGTCGCGTCTCAATATATCTTTGAGAATATCATGTACTATCAGCCCAATGGAACCCTGACCCACCATAGAACGGTGTCACAGTGACACTATAAAACAATTTGTTTGACACTTCTTATGACTTGAATCATAAGAGGCGATTCTCTTTTCTCGGGACGTTTTTCTGGGTGGCATTTTTCGTATTCAGTGTTGTGTTAACAGTATATTTGCCTTGCAATGTCAATAAAACGTCACATTGAATGTCAATAATTATTTGCTTTTTTAATGAATAACGTCTATGAATATAAAAAGTTTACGTTTTTACAAGATCGGTGGCACCATTCATTGCCCGTGGTACTACTGTGTAGTCCTACTGATCAATGATTTATATTTGAATATCAAATTAACAGGGTCGACGGAGCTCCGCTGGCGCGGAGCTCCTATTTCTGGGTGGTTTGGGCCTCCGGCCCTGATGCAAAACTAACATAACCTAAACCTACCTCGTATTTATGAATTTTATGATATTAATTTTAGTAAGTAGGACTACGCAGTAGGACCACGGGCAAACGACTGGTGGCACGCTTCGTCTAGGTAGGAAGCCGATATAAGTCTGTGGTTGTATGTACGTCTTGTCGATAAAGTAGTATGTAGGTACTTATTGATCATTAATAACCTAAGCTTACCGAAACTCCTAGGCACGACCTTGACTCTCTCCAAAGAGGTCAAGTATTTAGGAGTCATCCTGGATGACAAACTGCTATGGAACAAACACTTAGATAACAAACTAGAAAAGGCCTGTGTCATATTCTGGCAGTGTAAAAGTTACTTGGCAGAACCTGGGGTATACACCCAAGAATTGCCATGTGGCTATACACGGCAATGATCAGACCTGTTATCATCTATGGTGCTGTGGTCTGGTGGCCCAGAACTAAACTGACCACAGCCAAGAATAAACTGCAACAATTTCAAAGACTAGCTTGCGTAGCTATTGCAAGTTGCATGAAAACTACACCCACAGCGGCGCTGAGTCTACCGCCCCTAAACCTTTTCATCCAACAGGAGGTGGCGGTAGCAGCCATCAGACTAAAATCCCTCAACCTCTGGGGTGTTACAAACGGGACCCATACCGAAGTCCTTCAGGAAGCAATCGCATATCAACCTCTGATAGCTGCTCCTAATGACAAGGTACCCAAACAACACAACTTCAACAAAAGCTACACCATCCAGCTTGCTGAGGAACCCACTGACCAGTCCAGTATACATGAACTACGCATCTATACGGATGGACCAAAGACGGAAAAGGGAACAGGTGCAGGAGTGTACTCACCCGAAATTAACATCAACATATCAACAGCCTTAGGCGAATACAGCTCCATCTACCAATGTGAATGTACTGCCATACTACAGGCTGCCAAGGCAGTAGCTAGGCGAGGTATCAAAGACCAAAAGATACGAATTGTTTCCGAAAGCGCTGCGGTACTACGAGCCCTAGACAACAAAATAATACAATCCGGGCTCATACTAGAGTGCCACTCAGCATTGGAGTTGATAGGTTTAAATAATCAACTCACGCTACAACGGATAAAGGGGCACAGTGGATCACTAGGTAACGATGCAGCTGACCAGCTGGCCAGGAGAGGATCGGACCGCCCAGCGGTCGGTCCCGCTCCAATACTTCCATTAGCATTTAACCAGCTAAGGTCATGGTTACGTCACAGAACACTCGAACAACATGCCAATAAATGGGCAAATACCAGTACATGTAGAAAATCAAGGGAAACTGTGCCACACCCGGACGCGCGTCTAACAAAGCGTCTCCTATCACTAGATAGACATGCCCTACGAATAATTGTAGGAAACATTACTGGTTATTGCTTGCTTAACAAACATTTGTATGTTCTAGGTATGACCGACAGCCCCCTATGCAGGGGATGCCTGTCGGCCGACGAAACAGCCCCCCACGTAATCCTGGAATGCGTAGGTGTAGCCGCTCAACGGACTGAAATCCTCAAGACACCGAGGTCACTCCGAGAAGCCTGTGGAGATACCGGGAGGATCCTGCGCTTCTGGTCGGAGTTAGGCTGGCTAGACTACTAGCTGGTACCCCTACGCACAATGGCCCGACATACACGGGCTAAGTGCGGAAAAAGGAGTCCATCACCATACCATACCATACCATAGGTACTTACTTATCGATAACAGGACTGTCGATGTTTTTATTTTGTCAAGCACGTCAAACTTATCGTTCGTGCTAGAAAAATATCTAGGTTTAGTTATAATAAATAATAAAATAAAAAAAAGAATCTCGAGTATTTCAATACATGGAAAGAGCGCTATTGTCAAAGTTCATGGCCTTTTATGATTTGAATGGTCTTATTATTATTATAGGAGCCGCCGTGGAAGAAATTGACTATAATTTATTGTTGTATTACCCATTACCAGTAGATGAGACAAAAGTTTGTTAAATTATGGATTTAGATCAGCACATAAGTGACGGTTTTTAATGTTCTCGTTCGCGTCGCGCCCGGTGGCTTGGCGGCAGGCGCGTCGGCGGCTCCTTCCTCTCTCCGAGCGCATTTCCCGCGAGACGAGACACTTTTCCCGTCAGTTTCCTCAGAGACACTGGATCGTTCAGACGCATAAAAGTTTTCGGGCGTTCAAAATAAATCTTTATTTCGTGCCCGATATTTAAAAGATGCGTCTGCCGAGCGTTGTGTTGGATTATTTTTAATGTTATACATCGTGTTTATTATAATTTAAGGTAAGCAAGATTTTGTTCCTAGCATATTTCATTGAATGTTTACTTATTTTCTATCGTCTCATTTTTTTATAAACGAACCGAACTGACAACACGTTACAGTAACTTGCATTAGTTAGGCGAAGTAATATGCTATCTTCTAGCACATTTTGCTAGTCACAGGTATGTTCCATTAACAATTGTTTTGTTTGGACGACGCGCTGGCCTAGTTGGTAGTGACCCTGCCTACGAAGCTAGCGGTCCTGGGTTCAAATCCCGGTAAGGGTAGATATTAGCGTGATGAGCGCGAATATTTGTTTCTGAGTCATGGATGTTTTCTATGTATTTAAGTATATATTTCTCTATATAAGTATTTATATCGGTGTCTAGTACCCATAGTACAAGCCTAGAGCTTAGTTTGGGGCTAGTTCAATTGGTGTGAGATTGTCCCCTTATATATAAAAAAAAAAGTTTAAAGGCACATACATACATACACAAACACCATACATATATGTATACATATACTCACGCCTTCATTCCCAGAGTGGGCAGGCAGACCTATCGGATTACCACATTTTGCACAAACAGGCTAAGGGCCCGTCGTTTGATCAGTAGTTACAGATGTAGTGCAAAATGATTTTCCTTCGGGAAAACTCGGATCTCAATCGGAATACGATGGCACCCGAACTGTCAATCAATGATTGTATTAAATGAGTGCCGTTTTCATGTCCATTAAAATGGAACTTTATTGTTTAGTGTCAAATGACAAAGTGACAAATGACAGCATATGGCACTGTATAATATAGAGATGTTACAACCACCTTCAATAACTTTGAAAATACTCAGTTTTATTGCCATTAGTAAACAAAACATTATCTTCACATTAAAACATAAAGTACAACAAAATAAAGCTTATTGGGAAATATTTACAAGAATAAAACTCAATACCTGCCTACTTAAAAACAGCATCTACTAACGGGGCTAGTATGAAAAAAAAAGTCATTAGCGTCCCTCTCGCACCTAAGTAAATAACCCGCGTGTGAGAGGGATGCAAACAACATGAAGACTTTCATACTAGGCCCGCTATGATGCTTATAGGTACAGTCACCGTCATAAATAAGTGATGATTTCTATACCTTGTCGCTTTTAATCGTTGGACAATTTCGTATGACATTTCAAACTGACGTTAGGTTCATAAATGATAACTTATTTATGCCAGTGACTGTACTTAACATTAATATTTTACCTACTGCATATTTGGGTCGATATTTTCAACATTTTCTATTTCACAATCTGAGTAACCGTCATCGATCATATCATAGTCAGATTCGTCAGTGCTTTCATTTACGTTAATTACAATCCTATCGATGTGATCATCCATCGAGTGTTCCTGTGACCGATATTCATTTTCACATTTGACATGACATGATCACAAACTTTCTTCCATTCATCCGGGCCAATCATATTTATTTTTTCTTCAATCAATTTTTTTACTGTACCCATATTCATGTCTATGTTCCTTTTTGATACGTAACCTTTTATCTGTGACCATATATTTTCTATAGGGTTGAAATCGGGATGGTATGGCGGTAACCTTAACACTTCGTGCCCATGTTGATGTCAAATTTTGTCAATGGAATATTCTACAAAGTCTTCTTTATGTCGACAAATAATTTCGTATAGTTGTATTTTAGGAAATGATGAATCATGGGGAATATTGTGTTTTTGTAACCAGTTTATCATAAGCGGCTTTGCGGTATTAGAGTTGGGCGGGCGTTCCACGTATTTATTGTGATAAGCAGCATTGTCTACTACTAATACAGAATTTGGAGACAAGTTAGGAATAAGTTGATTCTGTAACCATTTTTCATAATTGACATTATTCATGGCATCGTGATAATCACCGGTCTTATCAGTAGACTTGTACATAAGTAGAGCACCCGGTACAAATCCTTTGGCACTACCTGCATGTATTATAATAAGGCGTTGACCTTTTGAGATTAACTGTTTCACTCCTTTATCCGTAGAATCGATCCAGCACTTCCCTGTTAAATGGGATGTATGAACATAAGTTTCGTCCGTATACACAATATCCCTGCCTTCAGATCTGTACTTCCTTATTAAGTCCAGGTACTTTACTCTTTTAAGTCTAACGTCACCTTTTTCCATCAGCATTTTTCTATTGTTAGTAATTTCCTTGAATAGAAAACCCATTTGGCGTAGTATCTTTCTTAGTGTAAAATCACAGCCATTGAAATTCATTGTTTCTATTAATTTGGACTTTAGTGCTCTTATTGTAGGAACTTGTTTATAAATCAGATGAAAGTTATAAACCATTCGTCGTATCACTGCGTAATCAAAATCATCAAGATCTAGATAGAATTTCTTGCGTGGCCTTCCCAGCTTAATATTGTTTGTGATGGCATCTTTATTTTTTCTATATTCATCTTCCTGGTTCAAAAATTTTCTTATTGTAGGTTTAGATATGCCTGTTGCGTCCGAAATTCGCTGTTGAACTTTGCCAAAATACTCTGAGTTATAGCTATTTTTGAATTTGCTATTTTCTGAAAAGAAATACAGGTATATATTAAATATAATTCCTTGGACTGGATTTTTTAACCGATTTCGAGGTTTCGGCATGGTAATACAACCAATACAACCTTTTTATAAGTAAACTGTAAATATAATCAAAACTATAGCGAATATTTGAATTGCGTGTTAGCCACTCTATATATATATTCGTCTGCTGATGCGACTTACCCCTACGGCTGTAAGATGGGTACTGAAGCTAATTGAGAGAGCACGATAAATACGAACTTTTCCGATAAAGGACGAAGGAAAATCATTTTGCACTACATCTGTAACTAATTGTTAAAATTCGATAAAGGAATCGAAAATTTGACACATTTCCTTGAGATTTAAACATTAGTTATTTTTTACGATTACTTACTTAAATACTGATCAAACAACAGGCCCTAAGATGTTTACCAGTGTACATTAGAGGCAAATGTTATTATTATAGAGAGCATTCGAATAATAGGATAATATTATTTAAAACGCCATGAACATTGCTGTGATAAGATATTTATAAATAAGTAAACGACTTGTTTCTCTTTGATTTAGTGTTGCGTAGGTAACGATGAATGGTTCGGTCTTGGCTTTATCCCGTTTTGATAAGTAAACTGCTTTACTTACTGTTGCGAAGTAATTACCTGTTATATCGTATAACCTCTTTAACGTCCATTAGCCATATAAAACTGTCAGTCTTCTTTCGGATTAAAAATGTCGTTACAAGGATTATATATAATTATTCGTTTTAACTTAATTGCAACATGCATATTAAGCGCAAATGGCGAACTTAATTAATAACGCTAACAGCAATTCTATATTTAAACAGCACTGCGGAATGTCTTTATTTCAAAATTAGCTTTCCGCCTGCGACTTCGTCAGAACGTATAACAAATAAATAAATAAATAAATAACATAAAGATGATAAGTTGATTAGCCAAATAACAGATATCTTGTAGGTATGTAAAAACTAGCCAAGTCAAATCTTGAGCATCAATTTATCCTAAGTTATCTGCTTTGTGTAAATAAGTAGTGTTCAAATTAAAGAAGTTATACTTTTATATAGCAAACATTGTTGTAGTAGAAAAAATAAGAAATTGTATGTTCTTAAGAAAACATTTTATTCGTTTAAAAAAAAACTAATATTAAACAAAAAACCATGCTCAGTGTAGGGTTTCGAGGCCGTTACGAAAAACACAAAAAAAACTAAGTATCTCAAAAAGTCGCCTGTATCTCAGGAACTAATTAATTCTCCTTGGTCGTGATAGTTTTCATTTTAGATTCGTTATATGCGCTTTCATTTAAAATATTTTTCAGATTTTTAGTATTTGTAGTTTTGGCTGTAGGGGGGGGGGGGGGGAGGTCACTTGACTCTAACAAAAAATAGCGATTTAAAGGATCCCTTAATCAAAACATTGTTTTCACAAACCCGCAATATTTTTGGAAGACCTATTCAATGACACCCCACACTATGGGATAGACGAGAAAAAAAAACCCTCGGTACGTGTAAGGGAGGTACAATAAAAAAAAGGTTTTTTTTTACCACTTTGTTGGTGTGACTAAATATGTATATTCATGTCAAATTACAGCTTTCTAGTACTAAGAGTCTGTGAGCTAGACTGCGGACGGACGGACATGGCGAAAGTATAAGGGTTCGTAGTTTGACTACGGAAACCTAAAAACATAGAAAGTATATTTATCAGAAGTTTATGACTCCTTTGCCAGAAACAGGATTTGGTTTAGTATAAAACATACTACACGAGTCAATAAGGAGTGAGTTATATAAAAAAACGACACACAAAACTAGGTGTTAATAATACTAGATGTGACGATTATTTTTAGAACTTGCAGATTAGAACGATAATGGTTGTCGTATATTGGTTTTCTGTTTAAATGTGATTCGAAAAAAGCTATGGGAAATCGTGCACTTATTTTGCGATGGTACTTTTAAAAGTAATCCACTATTTACACAAATATACAGTGTTCATGGGAATATTTGTAGTTTCCTAACTGTAAATTACATAGTCCCTTTAATATAATTTATATTAATTCACGACTGATAAAAGCTACGAGTACTAAAATATTCGTAGTAGTTTATGCAACTGATGCATAATGAGAGGCATTAAAACAAGAGTGTGGTTATACGAAACGAGCATCAGCGAGTTTCATAATAGGATCACACGAGTGTTTTAAGGCCTAATTATGTAGTTGCATACAATACTTTATCTTCACACATATCATAAGTACTCTAAGGTGGGTTCAGACCCCGTAGAGAAATGACCTGCAATGCTACTTAGTGCTACGTGTAAAATATCTTTACACAATAGATATTAAAATAATGCAATAAAAAATAAATTTGAACAAATACAGAAACATTATTATTACAACAACACAAACAACAAACGAACATTTTTTAGAATCCTACTTTCGTAACAGGAAAATACAAACAAACAAATGACATCAATAATGGTGCCAATTTGATCCTCCGTGAAGAAGAATGTTTTTTTTTAAATTATACACAAACGAAATGTAGTCCCTAGTCTCAAGTCACTCGAGATCAAATGTCGTTCGGTTTATATTAAACAACATACTGAATTGACGTTTCGAGTCGATAACTGTTTTAATATCTATGAATACTAGAATAGAGACCCTCTGGAGTTTTGACAGCTGTTCCAAATTTAAATTCATAGCCTTACCAAAATCTATACCTACTGTTATAACATTACAGTACAGATTTTACCTATTACCACAGACTAGAAAGTTCTCATAGTAAAATTGGTTGTAATAAAGCTGGTCATTTTCTACGGGTTTTGAATGCATAATAGAAGACTTATGATATGTGTGTAGATAAAATACTTTTTCTCAAAAATGCTATGTAATCTTTTCATAACATCATCAAATAGGAGCCTTAGGTTAAAGGTTAGGTTAAAGTTCCTGGAGCACTCTCAAAAGTGTCTAGTAAGTAGAGTGATTTTGAATTAGGAAACCAAAAAGTGTCCAGTAAGTAAGTATGGAATAGTAGATTATACACCGAGGGGATAAAGCACAGTTTTATGTCACGGGCGCGATATTGAATCCTGAACGTAACGAAGGACTCCAGATTTAACTCCCGAGCGCAGCGAGGGTGTTCGCTCGGGAATTAAGAAGAGTCCTGAGCGCAGTGAGGGGTTCAAGCGCGCCCAAGACGAAAACAGCTTTATCCCCGAGGAGTGTACTCTACTTTTCTCACCTTTTGCGAGACAATAAAAAAGCGAGTCTACTAAAAACAGCGTTTTATTATAGTAAATTAAAATTAAAAGTGAAAATTGATATTTGAGACATTAGTCCAGTTGTGGAAAGACAAAGTTATATTTTTATTTGGTACGTTTATCGAAGTTGAGGTAGAGTTTATCTGAGTATTGTTCACAGCTTCAGAAACTTGCGTCTGAAGGTCGTTTTGTACTGTAAGGGTTGGGGAAGCTGGTTCTTGAGGCAGTGGGCTTGATGTGATGTGTTTTGAGGTGGATGGCTGTGGTGGCAAAGGTGTCCAAGGATCATCATTATTAGACGAAGTTTTTATATTTATGTTTTCACCAATACGACAGCTTATTCTATTCTTGTTCTGTATAGAATTTTCTATGTAGCCCTCCGCTACTGCATCGGATTTCCAGCCACCGTGTCGTTTTATCTGGGCCATGTCTGCACCTGAATCTGCCAACAGACTTGCCGATGTTCTACGAAAAGAATGGCCCGTGTAAAGCCCGGGATTTTGCAATTTCAAGTATTTTGCAATTTCTTTTGGCATGGCGCTAATTTTATTTTTGCCAATAACTTGTCTGGTGCATTTGCCATTGCTGTAACCTACAAAAAATCTGTTGGTGTTTATGTTAGAGGGGCGTAGATCTTGGTACTTTTTGACAATTCTTGCATACTCTTCACGAACTATGAATGACCGTTCTCTATTTGTTTTGGTATCAGGCAAGTTTACCAGCAACAACTCTGAATGCTTTTCGATATCATTGACTTTTATGTTTACGAGTTCATTTCCCCGACAAGCGCCATTCACTCCAAAAATCAACGCCACCTTTAACAAAAAATAGGAATGTAAAAAAACAAAAAATCTTGAGGCAAAATAATTGGGTAGTCTTAAAATGTATTTTTTTAATTTTTGGCATAAAATAAGCCTTTTATTTATTACTAGCTAGTATAAGCTAGTATAAGCTATCTCCATTTTAAATTTCATCCAAATCCATCCAGCCGTTTTTGCGGGAAGAGGTAACAAACATACACACTCACCTCACACACAAAACTTTCGCATTTATAATATTAGTGTGATACATAGCACTTAATTGACGCAATTGTAGGTACTAGAAATTCAATCAATAAGTAGGTGGTATTCATTCATACTCACTTTTATGGCAAGATAGCTGTGGTCGGGAGTGCTTCATTTAGAAAAGTTTCCACATTTTGAGTTGTAAATACTTTTGACTTCTTTGATTGATGACCATCCGATTTCCTTTTAAAAATGCCAATAACTTGGTATATGTATTAATCTGGATGTCGTGTTTAATGCTTATTGTCGACCTGAGCATAGAATAGATGCACCACAGGCTGCTTGACTTCTTTTTGGATGATAAGTGCTGGAAATAGACCAGAAGCACTGATTCAGACACTGACTTTGCACCTTTTCCAGTTTTCCATATGTCGAAATCGTTGTAGGCTTTCAGGTATTTTTCCTTTGACTTCTCTGGGAGTAGATTATGAACAATGCCTAAGGCCCACTTGCGCGGACCAGAGTTAGCCCTTAACCCAGAGTTAAGCGTCTACTTTTGTACGTGGTTTGCCGCCTAACCTCGGGTTAAGACGCTAACTCTGGTCCACGCAAGTGGGCCTTAGGCATCCAATTTAATGGACTCCGGAGTTAAATCACTTTCGTCACTCGACATTTTAACAGATGTTTTCTTCAATTTTGATATATTTATTTAAAACTTTGCAGTTATCACCAATGTATTTTATTGCAGCGTCTTACAATACTCGCGGCTTTTGTTTAATTTCAAATGTGTTCCATTCAGCTTGCCGTGGCCAGCTCGATTTTAGAAAATGTTCGATTTTCAAATTAGGTTCGACGCGGCGGTGGCGGCGGCGCCGCGCCCGGCCTTCGAGTATTAGTTGATCTTTTATTACGAAATTAGACTTTAAGGCCATTGTAATAAGAACTATGAAAAGTGAAAATATTACAACCCAGCGGGTTATAATGAGATTCAGTACAACATTACACCCCGGCTAAAGCCAAGGGCTTTAATGATTTGGTTTGCGTAAGGTTTGCATGATATGTAATTTGGAATTGTCGAGCAGGTGGTGTGAAAAATCCATAACATACCATATTATTTGAATTTGGAACTATCTGTACAGACCTGTGACAGCCTTTGAAAAGACTAAAGAAGTAGCAAGATAAAGCCACATGAAATAAAAATTAACTCAGACCAGTATATTTTCTCAATAAGGATTTTCACAAAAACAACCATTCAATAAAAAAACGCTTTATAGTTTAAAGTTTCATATTTATATTACATTTTTAATTGATATGAAAAACTGAACATTCAGCTCTACAGAGGTAGGCAGATTGATACTACAACAAGGTCTTTTAAAGAAACGAGGTCAGTGTTGCCAGTATGTAAACCCCAGGTATGCTGCCAGGTAAAATAAGTTCAATCGTTCGGTGTTTTTTTGTAGACTTGTAGGAATGTACTATTTTTTAAATACAATCTACTTGTTTTATTTTTGAGAAAAGCACTATACATGCTTCGCCCATTAAGAGCCATCCTGGACTCGTATCTATAAAAGGCCTCACCTAACGGTTCGGCCTTTTAACTCCTAATCGTCCAGGAAGGCTCACTTGCTGGTCTTTGCAGTAATGTACTATTTCAAGTTTACCTTGGACTTTGAGTAGGTACAGTCAAGGGCAAAAATATGTATACACTTTAGTACCTTGTCTAATTGTCGTCATATTTGAACTGCCATATATGAACTGTCACACTGGTTAAAGTGACAAGGTACTAAAGTGTATACATATTATTGCCCTTGACTGTACGCTGCAATTAAAGCGAAAACCAATATGATTTCGACTGCGACATTAAACACATGCATATATCATTTCCAGAGAATTAAATGAAAGAAAACATCGGTCTAACAAAAAAAAACAAAATTAACCGTGATATGGTTGCACGTGGTGCCGCAATGCCTCATCTTCCTTGCTCCCGTTTGGATTAAGGTTGGTATTACATAATTATATTATGTAGAAGAATGAGTCCCGATATTTAATATCAAAACTTTCGACAATATATAAACAACCAGTGATTGACGATATTTTTTTTATAGTTGCATTTAATTTTGATGAACGGCATAGGACTTATCGGACGAAAAAAAAACAAACTTTGTTAATGTTCTTATAAAAGATGCTAAGTACAACCTGTTTCGTACTAAACAAAATTGGTCAAACCCAAAGAAGGCAAGTCAAATAAAGTACGATAGGATTATTAGAAAAAGCCAAGTACAACTTATACGAAATGAAACTACTAAAAACACGATAACATAGCGCAGCAGACCTGGCTTAATACCTAATTATAAATATTCCGGACTGAGGACTATTCTAGTACTCATCGTTAGTTGTGTGGTGAACTTTGAAGTGCAGAAACTATGCCTATCATTTTGTAACAATGAGTTTTGTGTTTGTTTTGAGCTCGATACTGAGTTAAACCACAGCTAATGTCAACCTTACGACCCAAATACTCGGGTTTATTTTGCATTGTATCTGTGACCACTATATGGGTCGATGGCGTTGTAGGCACGACAGTACACGACCACTTTAGTGGTTCTTGGCGTTCAAAGGGTTAATAGGATACAATATCGTGGACCCCCATATTCATCTCATGAACCTCGCATGTTCATCACATGAACCCCCATTTTTTCCACCCACATGGACCCCTTGCAAGTCGTCGTCGATCCCTGGGGATCGATATAGACCGCTTTAGGAATCGCTACGCTATATTTAATGTATAAAGAAAACAATTAAGTTGATATAAATTTGTAAGTATGCATTAAATCTTGCTAATTTTAATTAAAATATAAACTCTAGAAATGGCTAAGTGCATGTTTTCTACGGATTTTTGATTTCTTTCTGTAAATTACCTTCCAATCCCTCGGAAGTATAAACACACTAAACCAATTTAAATATTTTCTCGAAAAGTTTAAACAGCTAAACAGCTCCGTGCTTGCCTTTACTCGTTGGAGCATGCATTTCTGCGCATTTTAAACCGGTTCTTTGCACGTCTCAGTGCATACCCTACGATCATATTTCGTTGACGCCTACTTAAGTCTGAACAAAACTAGGTCAACAGGTATGTACATTGTGTTTTTATTAAGGAATATTCATGCCTTTTTTACAGCGTCAATAAAAGCAAATTCATGTAACAAACAATTTAGAAAAATATAATTTTTGATAGCTATAGAAATATCCAAACTATTAGCAACAAACCAAAACAGAATTTACCATGGACTTACCATGGCCCACCTGTTGCATTACGTCACGGTGCATATCGGACCTCTTGTCTAATTAGCAGTTTCAATTGCTTGTATCATCCGTATTTCTTAACCGATTTTAATTTTTATTTAACTTTTGATGAATAAGGTGGGTATTTTCATATTTCTTAACCGATTTTAATATTTATTAAACTTTTGATGAATAAGGTGGGTATTTTCATATTTTTTTGACAAATGCGATTTTAAAAATGCATGCATATTGGTTTCCTATTGTCTTTTGCCATTTATAAGGAACTCATTAAATAACATGAAAGTAACTAGGTCCGGCGGGCCTATTGTCTGACGGACTCGCAATCACGATCATTTTCATTTTGAAAATCGAAGGCTTGTCTGCATACAAAATAATAGTATATTATGCAACTAGTGAATAAAAGACGGATTTAATGCGAGGGCCATAGATGACTCTCGAGCAAGTGAAGGATACTAACGACTGAATCACGACCGCAGGGAGTGATTCAGGACGATTGAATCACGAGCGTAGCGAGTGATTCAAGTGTTAGAATCCTGAGCGACGCGAGTGATACATGGCCCTCGATATAAATCCGTTTTATTCAAGAGTTGCATACTAAACTTTATACCATGACTACGAGAAAAAGAAAGATTTAAGCGAAAATAGATATTTAATGACGAAAAATGGAAGGTAAAATTAATTAAAATGCACATTAAAATTGGAACAAATGTTTTATTTATTAAGAAACACTAAATTTTATGTTCGTACAACTTTCAGTATTCAAAATGGCGCCAATTTATTTTTCCTTGTATTTTTCACAGAGAGAAAGGCAAAAGACATCGATCCATACAGCCTATGGCGCCAATTTACCTACTAATGACAGCAAATAACACAAAACTTTTTTAATGCTAAACTCTTTGTGGTTAATGACGACCAATCAAATCTCGAGGAGGAGTTTGTATCGCGTATTTTATGTTCTAAATTCAAACACCAAAATAGTGAGTAAAAGTGCTTTTTATTCACTGTTTTGAGTGAATAAAATAAGCCTTTAATAGGGGGAATGGTATAAAAACAATTGTTCCACTTTGAAGCCGACTGCCATTGCGAGTGCGTTAGGCAATAGCCCCTCCGGTTGGAGCAAGAAGATGTAAATCAAACACAATATTTGGTTTAGTGTCGTGTTTGTAATGGACTAGTAAATGAAGCCAAATAATATTGATACTTTAAATTCCTTAGTACATTTGCAGGAACGTATTATAACTCCACTTGGCTTTTGTTTCTGCAACGTAAAAGTCCATTTAGAAACCTTATTTTTTTGCCACCGCCTTTGTGGCACGGTCTTCATGATGTTTTCATGGAAAAAAAAACCTCACCTCTTCTGCAGAATACGAAATTAAGAGTTAATTTGATATAATAAAACATTCAAAATTGTACACATTAATTAATTTGGACCTGTGCAGTATTGTTAGCTAAGCAACAATACGTCGTTGCGTTTAATGTAGCCATTTTCAACTAAATCCTAATAAACATACACAATGAACATGATTGTTTTAATTTAACCTTAATACTCAAACAATAAAAAATGCAAGTCCAAAGTTAGTTTTATATTGGTTTGTTCCATCCCTCTACGCTTTGTTCCATCTTCACGGCATAGATAGTTTATTGCCCAATGTGATATTTAAAGTTTATCCCGGGAAATGGATATGCAAAAAAAAATTGTGAATTCTACGCGGATTGAGTCCGCCACATCTTTATTTTATTGTACGAGTGGAAAATCAAGTATCAAGACCTTTAAATCCTGTTACCCCGGAGTTGCAAGCCCTAAATTTGAATTTCCCCTTTTTTCATGAGATTCTGGTAGACCTATACACGGATGACTTCGAAATTCCATGATGCAAAGACAAACGTCGAATACTGGCCTTCGGATCAGCATATACATTGTTAAGTACGGCTTCCTCAACAGATGTGTCAATCACCATAGTTTGCTCCCGACATTGAACCAATCCAAGCCCAGTATTAGACAATCTTCTGTGAACTTCTTGAAAATTACCGGCAGACGGCACAGGGGTCCTGTTCGGGAATGCAGCCAAGTATAATGAACGAGCAGCTCTTGCGTTCCCTCGTGATATTCCATAATAAAAATGGATAGTGGCAATTTCTTGCGGCGAGAAATTACTTAACCGCGGCATCTTGTAAAATTCAGATTGTAGATTTAAAGGGAGAGAGAGCGAGTATTACCGGGCTAATTATTTCGGCAATTTAATTCTGGTCTATGGCAAACATTGTTAAATCAGTACAATTTTTTTTATCATTGCTGCCTTTTTTTTAGTTACCAAAGTTGCAGGTGTATTTTTCCGCTAAAATAGTAAAAACTATTTCAGTCATAGACAAAAAATCCGTGTTTTGTTTAAATTTTTAATTTAGCTGTAGTAACACCGTAATTATGCCAAGTTCATTCTAGTGAGTGAGTAATTAAGCGTAAACGCAATGTCTTTGTTTACCGCTCATCAAAAATGTCGTATTTGCATAGACACGTAATTTTTTTTTTTAATAAAAGACAATTAGGTAACTAATAATTATAGTTAATAATAACATAAGGTAATACGGGCATATTTTTAAGCAATTTTAGGAATTATTAGGAATTTACAGTGAATAAACACATTTTTTTTAATAAAATCCTGTTTTTTTGTTTGGCCTATTTTTTGTTGTTTTTTTTACCTGTTTGACACAGGTAATATTCTGGGATTAAAAAACCGTTTATTTCATCTGAATAGACCTCATTATGAGGCGAGATATTTCACTTTGTTCCGATAGTGTGCACAGAAAACAATGTGTTTTAAAAAAAAAACTTAAAAAAAAAGAATGACACCAATTTTTTTTTTTTTTTTTGTCGTTGAAGTTGCATCTCCTTTCATCCCTATTCGTTTGTCGACTTTACTCAGGGACACCCTGTATACTTTCACTCCGATAATTTACCAAAAAAGTTAAAGGCTGAATCATTAACCCTCATCCTGGCCACGACAAATCTTGATAGATATCTTTAATTTTACTGCTGTAACTCTTACAGATGTCAATGAACCTTGCTCAAACGTGTTTTTTACCTTATTTATGTTTTTAACAGTCAAAACTGTACGTTTTCATCCTGTAATATATTTAAAATGTCGGCTTTCTTTACATAAAACATATTTATATTTCTGTTATTACTTGTTCTTCTAGCTTCCTCTTCAATAAAATTATGTATCGTGTGCGTTTTCCCGTGACATTGATAGTACTGAAAAACTCTTTTCTTAATTAGTTCTTGTTCCGCTCTCTTTATTATTAAAAACAAGCGAAAAAGTACGCGACTCCCGGCTTATTTGAAAGATTTAACATCGACTCTCGACATGACAGTTGGTTTAACCTTTTTTTGATGTTTTCTCTTTGACCCATTAAATTTGGTCTATGAAAATTGTTTCTTTACTTCTGGGACACCCTAAATCACTTGTTAGGGCTATATAGCTTAAAAATAAACTTACTACGTTGGATGACATCTATTTTTATTTTTTTTAGTCAAGTAGTTGTTTTTGTACCCTGCGCTTCAACTTAGTCCGTGATTTCGCTTCCCGCCCATAACCTTAAACTAGTCTATTGAGAATTACCAAAAATCCTCCATGGGATGAGCTATACCGACGTTCGGACGGTTTGAATCCTTCGGTAAGAAGTGAACGTCACGTCCTTATAGTCATCTCTGGGTGCTCCCTGCATAGTGATAATTTCTTCGCAACTTCCTGCACTTCTTTGGAATTTCTTCGGTCGGAGTATTTGGGTGCCTTTTGACGCTTTAAGTTTAGAAAATTGTATTTCTTTAAAATGTTCCTTACTCGCCAACGGGAAACATAATTTTTTACAGCTAACTTATTTGGGACTCACCCACTTTGTTATGTGCAAACTTTGCCATTTTGCCCCGGCCTCGATCGTTAATCTCGGTGGTCTTCCCGTTTTTGGTAAACCTTTAGTCCTAATATCAAGTTCCCACCGTTGGAACAAACATTAAATTGTTGATAGAGGTACATTTTTAGCTTTGAAGTGAGAGACCACTTAAGATTTTTCACGCCACCCAAGCAGGCGGTAGATACGTTCACGTAATAACTTACTCGCGGTAATTTTTTATTAAATCAGCTAATCTTTCTTTGCCTTTTCAACAACATTGACATATTATCTATTTGTTATAGCTGTCAAAATCCTTTTCGTGTTTTTTTATTGCCTGCTATTTGTCAATTGAATACCTACTCATTACTTTAAGCCAACCCGTTATTTCCGCTCCAATAGGTGATTAGTACAGTACCGCGGTAGATATATATTGCGCACTGTAATCGGCCAGAAAACGAGTCAAATCAACCTCAGGGGCTTAACGAGTACTTGGGGTTTGTTTGTTAGGCCCTTTGCCACTCCCTATCTCCCGTACCCAAATTGAAGTACAGACTTCATAAAAGATTCAACGAGGGAGATTTTTACTTGGCGTGTTAGCACATTGGGCTCCCGAGCCTAAGACACGCTGAACGAAAACGGGTTTGGGTTACATACAACAATTAACCTTTAAGTAAGTAACTGGAAGGAAAAAAGTGGACACCTTTTCTGTTAAGTTGATTAAACAAAGGTGAACTGTTATGATATAAAATTATCTTATGTATAATCTCATAAATCATTTGTACCTTAAATTAACTTTGATTTCAAGAAAAAACTTTAGATATTACGAAACACGATAATAGCTCCTATTGAGGACGACGCGTTGCCCTAGTTGGTAGTGACCCTGCATACGAAGCTAGCGGGCCCGGATTCGATTCCCGGTAGAGGCAAATATTTCTGAGCCTTGGGTGGTTTCTATTACCTAATAACCATAAATTGATTTTAAACAAACTATTTATTAATTAAAACATAACGATATTACACACAAAACACGATGCCGCCAAAAGCAAACTTCGAGAGATCTTATCTGTCAAAACCAGATAGGAATGCGTTGGAAAATTCCCTTAAGGAAAATCACCCGGCTGGAACGGCAGCTATATTAGAAACTCCTTGCTTGGTATCCGCTAACCCTTGTTATGTTTTGGCAGTAGAATTCAAAGCTATAGACCCCGAAAGCAAGCATTAATGATGATGAGTTTTGAAAACAAGTGCTTCGTGAGGCTCTAGATGCAAGCACTGCTGGGATCGCTATGTAGACCCCGTAGACAAGCGTTTGACTTCATAGACGTGCTATAAGGCTCCGTAAGCAAACACTGATAAAAACACTGTGGAAGCCCCGTAGGCAAGTGTGTAATAGTTAATATAGCATGCGCTGGAAGGCTCCGAAAGCACGCACTGATAAGATACACTGTGTAGGCAAGTGTATAATAAATGGATAAATTAATTTTACGAATTTTCGTCTGACGAAAACCCACTAACGACACGAACCCAATTAAACTACTGAATGAATTGTCAACAACACTAGGTATACTGGTAAAAATTACGTAATTATATCTAGCGTTCACAGAAATCCATACTTAAATGAAGCTAAATTGAACGGTCACATAAAACAGATCGTTGACATGTATCCAAAATGTACATTTAAGTATAGACAAGATAGAGCAGGTTCCCTACACGCGCAGTAGGTACTAAAATTAACTTTGTTCTGGCAATTAACAGCGCTATTAACTTAATGGATAACAAAGAATGCTATGTCAGTAAACCTGTAGCTAGTACTGTCTGTAACATAGATAAAATTGCTAAATCTGAATCAGGAATATTATCATAATACGACTACGAAAGAAGTTTGCAATACCGAAAACAATATAAATTCTAAGAACACTATTTTTTTATCTCCCAATCCTAATGTCTTACACAATAGTGAAGCTTTACAGAAAAAAATGTTTTTTCGCCAATAATGTTACGAGATATCCGTTTTCCACCAGAATATAAGAGGGGCCAAAGGTAAACTTGAAAGATTCAATATTCCAATAAATGAATTTGAAGAAGTAGATACATAATATATTTCCAGATGCTATTTGTTTAACCTTTCATTTTGTACAGGCAGGAGATGAAAGTAATTTACTAATAGATGGATACAAATTAGCTAATTCATATGCACGTAAAATAGGCAACAATGAAAATGAAAAGTGAAAATAGTTTATTTCCTTCTTAAAAATTACAAATACAAATTAGTGGTTGGGACTTCCTTTTAGGTGAGAACCTGTGTCAGGATGACCCGCCCTTCCGTATATAATATTAGGAAATGTGGTTAATTCTAATAGTACATTTAGGTACTTAGATCTAATACATTAGAAACTTAGTTAATAATGTATGTGTGTGTGTGTGTGTGTGTGTGTGTGCGTATGCATGAGCATGTAGGTAGGTATGTGATGTGCCATGTTTTAGGAATAGTTAATAATTAGTGCGGTACAACAATAACTCCGTAGTATCATAAGTTTGATGTTTTAGCCATTTAGTTAGTTCGATCTTACACTTGTACAATAGTAAAGGATGGATATTGACTATCTAGACACGCGGTAGCGTGTCAAAGCCGGTTTACCATTGAATTGCCGACAAACTTTTAATCGAATATTATTTCAAAGACAACGTTTCAAGTATTTTCATTTCATCGACAAGTCATTGCGTCGAGGACTCGATACTAGGTAATTTGAAACGTGGTCTTTTAATTGGTAGTTTACTTATTTCAATAGAATTCATGTCATGACTAATCATTTCGGGTTTTTTTAATTGTTTTTTTTTTACTTGTAATAATATTTATTCCGCATAACATTATTTCAATTGGTAATATTTTGCTATCAAAACTAAACAGTAATGTGTCATGCTTTTCTGTCAACAGTTCATTTTCTTGGGGGTCGCAGTTCTAACCTAACCTAACCCGCTTCTGTCAACAGTTCGTTTTCTTGGGGGTCGCAGTTCTAACCTAACCTAACCCACTTCTGTCAACAGTTCGTTTTCTTGGGGGTCGCAGTTCTAACCTAACCTAACCCACTTCTGTCAAAAGTTCGTTTTCTTGGTGGTCGCAGTTCTAACCTAACTTACTTTAAAAGCCTCGTACTTCTATTTCTTGATATAACTAGTTATGCAATAATATTATTAATTTAATATTATCAATAAATCTTACTTTTATTATACATAGGTATTTGTTTGTCACACTACATAATTTGAAAAATGTATAAATTTGCAATAGGGCATATAAAAATTGTATTAAAGTAATACGTCGAAGAAATGAATTGCAATGTTTTGTAGTTGTACCAATTAAGATAATTTGAAACAAATCAGCGATTAAGTAGTATTCGTTGATTAGTATTTCCACGTAGTAAGATACATTTAAATAAATAGTAGTTGAAATAAAATAACGCCAAACAATATTACTAGTACTAATGTTTCGATGAATCGTTGTCGATGAAATAATATTCGATGAAACGGTTGTCGGCAAAACAAGGGTACACCGTCAAAGCCAAGTTCAAGCTAACAGAACTGGCGAGCAGCACCGTGGGTAATATTACACGAACCATTTGGAGCCACTTTTGACTCCTTAATAACTCAAAATCTATTTAACATAGAAACATGAAATTTGGTATATGTATTAGAACTCCTTTGAATAACTAGAATCCGAAATTTCATATATATAGGTAAAACGGTTATTGAAATATTAACGTGTAAAAATCGGCATTTTTATCACCTATTGACTTATTGACTGACCTATAGATCAAAACTTTAACCCAGTTCCAGATAACCTAGAAACTTCAAATTTGGCATCCAGATAGGTAGTTGGGTGAACACAAAGAAAAAAGTCAGAAACTAGTAAATTTTCATCATTTTATTACAATTTTTCAATTAATTGGTGATTCTATGAAAACGGGTCACTTTCTATGGAAACTCTATACAAAGTGACCCGTTTTCATTGCTCTTGACTATTAGGAACACTTACTTATAGTACCTGTAAGTATTGTAAGAATAATGTAAGAAGAAAATCAGCAATCAAAATTTATGACATCCGGACTTCGTATGGATTTTAAGGTCTTCACGTGAATATAATAATGAGTGGAATACCACCCTTAATTATTTTTTTAATATAGACACGCGGCAGCGTGTCCAGCCAAGTTCAAAGCCAAAAGGAACTAGTGACCCATTTGGAGCCACTTTTGACTCCTTAATCCATTTGGTATATGTATATAATATATATATATATGTATGTATATATATACAAATAAACTTACTCTTGAGTAATAATAATAAAATCTATACAAAAAGTAATGATATCCCACCAAAAACATAAATGTGAAAAAAGGAGCCAAGTTCAATATTAAAAATAAGCGTGGTTGTCAATTTCGCCGACAAAAGAATTGAGATCTAAATGGGTGCCAAGTTCAGGTAGGAAATCCTAAAATTAAATGTTTTCTTAAGAACATACAATTTCTTATTTTTTCTACTACAACAATGTTTGCTATATAAAAGTACTAGCGACCCGCCCTCGCTTCGCTTCGGTTTATTTGAGTTTTCTATAACACACGTACATAAAACAAAATTTATTATACATAAAAACCTTCCTCTTGAATCACTCTATCTACTAAAAAAACCCGCATCAAAATCCGTTGCGTAGTTTTAAAGATCTAAGCATACATAGGGACAGACAGCGGGAAGCGACTTTGTTTTATACTATGTAGTGATAACTTCTTTAATTTGAACACTAATTATTTACACAAAGCAGATAACTTAGGATAAATTGATGCTCAAGATTTGACTTGGCTAATTTTTACATACCTACAAGATATCTGTTATTTGGCTAATCAACTTATCATCTTTATAATGTTATACGTAAGTAACTGTTTATATATTGTCTTACTCTTCGACAAATAAGGCTTGCTAGTAAAAACTAGCCAAGTCAAGTCTTGAGCATCAATTTATCCTAAGTTATCTGCTTTGTGTAAATAATAAGTGTTCAAATTAAAGAAGTTATACTTTTATATAGCAAACATTGTTGTAGTAGAAAAAATAAGAAATTGTATGTTCTTAAGAAAACATTTAATTTTAGGATTTCCTACCTGAACTTGGCACCCATTTAGATCTCAATTCTTTTGTCGGCGAAATTGACAACCACGCTTATTCTTAATAAGTATTGAACTTGGCTCTTTTTTTCACATTTATGTTTTTGGTGGGATTCTATTTACATTATTATAGATAATATACGCTGATTGCGCTTTGTACTGTCTTTTGGCAAACATGGATTTACAGGTTGATTGGGAGGCCACATTTTTTTTACGTCGACGTGTATCTAGTACAGGGCTGAAATCTAGAGTTTTATGTAGCCTGAGCGTTGCACTCAAAACATACAGTTTCCTCATAGTTAATTGGTCGCTTATTTCATAAAGTTCTTTTGTAGGCAATCTGTATGGTTTTGAGTACATCACCTTGAGCAAACATCGTTGCCCTCTCTCAACCTCCAAAAATTTTGTTTTGGCAGCACCGCCCCAGACAGTAATACAGTAGCTCATGACAGGTTGTGCTAATGTTATGTACAGTTGATTTAACAGGTCCTTAGTGGCAATATTTATATCTAAATATCTTAAAAATCCAATTAAGTTTCCTTATCCTATTGTTAACGTTTTCAATTTGCATGTGCCATGAGAGGCGTTGGTCTAGGAATACACCTAAGTATTTAATAAATGTAACCTTTGCAAGTTCAGTACATTTACAGGGGGAAGGGTCCTGTTGGTTACAAGTATGTATTTTTAGTTTCAAGTTAACATTTGGTTGCGTACTATCATACTTAGTGAAACATATGTAATTGGTTTTGCTGGCATTCAGTGTAAGAAGATTAGTTCTAAGCCATGTAGTCACTCTACGAAGGCCAGATTCTGCGTTTCTGAACACCGACTCCCAGGAATCTCCATCAAACACTATGGCTGTGTCGTCAGCATAAGAGCCGAAGTGCCCACGTTGTAATTTGAGATTCGTCAAGTCATTGATATAGATAAGAAACAACGTGGGCCCTAGCACACTACCCTGGGGGACACCATAAGTTATACCCGATTCGTTGCTTATGAAGTCTCCTATTTTCACCCTTTGCGTTTGCCCCTGTAAGTAGTCACCCAGCAAGCGTAGAGGTAAACCCCGTATGCCGACTCGTTCCATCTTTTGGGTGAGAGTGGAGAGAGAGACTGTGTCGAAAGCCTTTTTTAAGTCCAGGAATATAGCGAGGCATTTCCTACTTTTATCTATTTTGTTAGTTATTAATGTTGTTAAGGATAGTATAGCATCTTCAGTGGATCTGGACTGCCGAAAGCCAAATTGGTTGTCTGATAGTATTTTAAATTTATTAAGGTAAGCAATGAGTCTATTGTTTATTATTTTTTCTACAACTTTGGAGATGGCAGTCAACACAGAGATAGGCCGGTAATTGCTTACGTCATCTCTCTCTCCACCCTTATGTACCGGTGTCACGATGGACTGTTTTAGTGGGGACGGGAATACTCCCCTCGTAAAACATAGGTTTGTAAGGTGGCTAATTAGAGGGGCCAAGATGCAACTGGCGTGCTTCAGGAATTTGGTTGGAATGTTATCCCATCCAGGGGCGCTATCGGCTCTCAAGCTCATGACGATGCCATGTACTTCCTGGGGTAGAATAAATGAGGAGGTAGTAAAATCTGGGCTGTTATTTCCGTCAAGGTCATTAAAATCGTCATTTATTGTAGTACTTAGAATGTCTTCTGCAAGTTTTATGCCAATGCCAGCAAAGTAGCTGTTTACGTGATCAACAGAAGCGTTTGGAGATGGTTGAGTGTTTAGTAATTCAGTGTTTGTTGTTTTGTCAGATTTGTAATGTGTAATTTTTTTTATAGTTTTCCATAGATTTTTAGAGTTTTTAGATGATTTTGCCAGCTGTTCTTTTTCATATTTACGCTTAATTTTCTTTATTAGATCATTGCAGAAATTGCGGTATCTTTTGTAGCTGATCTTGAGAATTTCATTGTACGGTTCCAGTTTTGATTTAAGTTCAAGTTTGTTGCGAGTCCTGATGCAGCGCAGCATACCGGGAGTCATCCATGGTTTAATTATTCGTTGACTTCTGGGTATGGGTCTAACGCTTTTACTTTCATCCAGAGATTGTCTTATTATGTTTATGAGTTCAATTGTAACATAGTACGGGTCATTTGATAAAAAAAGTATTTCGATGTTTTTTTCCAGAAGTTTTTTAAGTGCTTTATCATAATTAAAGGTTACTATTTTACGTGGAGTTCGTTCATTAGGTTTGTTATACGTTAATGTTAGATGTAGAGTTAAATGATCAGTAACAGTCGTGTTAAGGATAGCGACATAGGCGGTCGTTTTTTGTAATTCAATTTTAAGCATGAAGTGGTCCAGGCAATTAGTTAGTCTCGTAGGTAAGGTGTGCCCAGGGAGAATACCATGGGAAGACAGCATATTCAGATAGCTAATTCTGTTGTCTTTTTCATATATTGACTCTTGCTGTCGCGGAATGAGGTTTATATTTATGTCTCCCGTAATGATAATATTACGAAATGATGTTAATTTTTCGAGGTGACAATTTAGCGAATGTATAAAGTCCGTTGCGTTACAGTTAGAGGGGCTACGATATATGCCTAGTACGATGGTGTCTTTAAATTTTAGTTGTAAGCAGGTAGATTGTTCTATTTTGATTTCTTTTGCTTCGGCGTTAAGTTGGGTTTTAAAGTAGACCACTACTCCATCGCATTGATTTAAGCTATTGACTGTGGATATGGCAGTGTATGACTCCAGTTGGGGGGTTGGTTTACATTGGTTTAGGTGGCATTCTGAGAGAATTATAATATTGACAGTATGATCAAGTTCCGATATGTTTAGCACAAAGTCGTCTAAGTTACTGTACACACTCCTAATATTTTGTGCGCAAATTGTTACTTTAGAGTTCGCTGTAGGTACGTGTTTATATAAGTCCTTGACGTCACACTGTATTGAAATAGCAAGAACCTTTAATGATTTCTTCATAGAAACCTTACCAAAATCTAAACATTTATTTCCAAAATCTACAAATAAAATTCATTGCCTATGCCCATCTATTTATATTGATCCAGTTACTCCAGACGAGATATTTAAGGAAATAAAAAGTTTAAGAAATACAACATTGCATCGGTTGGATACGATAAGATATCAACCAGAATAATTAAAGAAACCGCATCTGATTTAGCACCTCCACTGACATATATTATTAATTTATCATTAGAAAATGGCATCTTTCCAGATAATCTTAAATTATCAATAATAAAACCAGTTTACCAAAAAATCTGAAAGAGATAACCTAAATAATTACAGACCAGTGACTCTGATATCAATATTTAAAAAAAAAAATTAACGCGTAATGTTTGCAAGATTAGTTAAATTCTCTGACAAGCATTCTATAATACTAAATGAACAAAATGGATTTCGTAAAAATATTTGTATTTTCTACAAACTATGCAATTTTCCAATTACTTCAAATCATATATGACTGTATTGATAAAAAAGTTCATGTATCTACGTTATTTACAGATATGTCAAAGGCATTCGACTGTTCACAAACTTGAATTATATAGTGTAACTATAGATTGGCTCAAATCGTATTTAAGGGATAGGAAACAATGTACGGAATTAAGCAATTTTTGTAGCAATAGTAAATAATTAAAATTATATAGATCAGAATTGAGAATGAATGATAGAGGAGTACCACAAAGTAGTATTTTAGGACGATTTTTATTTCTTTTTTACATAAATGATCTCCCTGAGTATAATGAAGAGATAATAGTTTTGTATGCCGATGATAGCACCGCAATAGTTAAGTGTAAATCACCAGTGGGGCTAGACAAGTTGCCATCGTTCACGAACGCTAGCGTTAGGCGATCACTTTGGTGATCACCTGTCACTTGGCGCTATAGGCTAGACAAGTCGCCATCGAATGTAACGCTAGCGTTAGGCGATCACTGTCGACATGCGTTGTCAAAAATGATTAATCTAGCCAAGGTGTATGCCCACGATGAATACAACCTCGCTCGACAGTCTAGTTTTTTTTTCTAAAAATTATAAATTTTGTCTATACTTTTCGACCTTAAAAGTCAAGTTGACGCTGTCGCAGGATGTGCATTGGAAATAAACATTCTAGGTACGTATTATGTTGTATTTGTTACATTATTTATTTACATGTTGTTTTTCATAAAATGTTATGAGATTGTGATTGTGTTGTGTGTTATTCTAAGGTAAATATGTACGTGTATGTATGTGTTATGAATTCTTGTAACATGTAAGAAAAGTTACTTCCTTTGTATGAACGCGTCTCCCAGGTGTTTGTTAAACAGTTTCCCTATTTAAATCAATAATGAAGATCAGATACAGGTTTATGTTCAAATCACGTGAAAGCGCAGCAGGGGCGCACAGGCATACCCAACTATTTTTACATGACCGCCTAAAATAAGGAGTGTAATGTTTTCAGGGTTAATGTATGTATGTATGTACGATTCTTTATTTATTTAGTGTAGTTGTGTTTGACTTTCTTTCAGCTACACCTTAAAATCGGATAACATTTGCTAAAATTGCGGTACTATACTAATCGTAATTGCATGGGCAGAATAGTACACTAGCCTGTACTCGATACAATTAACTGGAGCAGCGTGTTTGTGATATAGATATACAGTTAATTTTTAATTTACAGGGACCTAGACTACACGCGATTGGAACTACGAAAATATTTATGAAGTCCACTGAATACCTATAATGATATTCGCAAATGCAGATCATGGTGTGTATACAGTTTTATTCCGTATTTTCAGTATTTTACCTAACCTGGCGGACGTTACCTGCATGGATACGCTGCCTAGGTCCCACTTCAAACTTCCTCTGTCAAACTGAGAACGGCAGCTGCATCAGTCAAACCAGTGAAACGGCATAAATATGTCTGCTTTTAGCCAAGTCTACATGTTTGTGCCGGGTTATTGGGGGAGGCATGAGATAACTCATTAAGGAAATTTCTTCAATAAGTGTGGTATCGTTCCCAAAACAAAACGATAAGGGAAATGGCTGAATACTGTAAATAATCCTCATGCCTAAATGACGTTTCGGGTGACCAGCTACTTTGGCCAAAGATTAAGCATTAAATCTATGTAAATAATTTGCTTTTTATTCATATAAGTTATTTGATCTCTCTAAAGTGTCTGCAAAACCAATATACCTAAACTAAATGAGAATAAGTACAGTCGCCAATAATAATTTATATTTCACATTGCGTTACGCTCAAAATTATCTGACACGCTCTCTGCCTCTAGACGTGTCCAATAGTTTCAGCCCTATATTGGATAATATATTATTGTTGGAGACAGCGAGTACATAACATTTCTTAACCTTTGTCCAACAATATTTCAGTATTTTAGCGCCCTTACGAATATTTGACTTGAATGTAAAAAAAATGTAGAAACAAAGTTATAGTTTATATTCATGACAAAAATTATGATAAGTCATTTTGTTTTAATTTCAGAAAAAAACCAACACCACTGTCTCCAGCCACTTCGCCCACCAATTTTGCCACATAGTATGCATTGTCTAGAAGGACTGCAGTGCAGATTCACTGGATCCGTACACTCCGATGTTCCTGTGATGTCTGCGTTAATACAATTATGTACTTTCCATAATTTCTGCGCAGTAAAATAATCAATTCATGTTGTCTTCATTCCTATAATACCTTCCAAATATGCTCGTTTTCCCATAATGTCGGATGTTGTAGGTCGGTTGGAGTAAATGTAAGCAACTAAAGTAGGTACGACTTTAAACACATCGCAGCAAACAAAGTGTGCAAAAATATCTCAACACACTCTACAACACTGCTTAATTAATTGAGTTGAGTGCGGGTATGTTTGAACGCCTACTTCGATATTTGATGGTGACTGTACGGTCACGAGCGTTAATTTGACACCCATTTCAAGAAAAATATGCTTGAGTCAATTTCCTTTCGTCCACTTTCACAAGTAAGATTTCATAACTGGTTATGAATAATGATTTTTTTTCACTGTTTCTTAACCTGTTATTAAACAAGACTTTTTTTTCCATTTTCATAACCAGAAACTAGGTAGGTTTAGGTTATGTTAGTTTTGCAGCAGGCCCGGAGGGCCAAACCACTCAGAAATAGGACCTCCGCGTAAGCGGAGCTCCGTCGCCACTGTCCAATTGATTTGAAAATAAGGTTATAAAAATGGAAAAAAGTCTTGTTTAATAACTGGTTATGAAACAGTGGAAAAAAATCCTTATTCATAACCAGTTATGAAACCTTGGTTATGAACGTGGACGAAAGGGTCAATTTCATTAGAGATGTCAAGTCATTTGTAACTTTTAGGAAACTCAACCTTATTATTGTAGAATGTCACATTGACTTTGGACCTAAGGTGGGTACCAAATTTAATCTCGTGACTGTACAAGTTTAGTTAAGATGACGTTTCAGCATTCGTGGCCATGACGCACCGTCTAAGAACGAAGCAGAAAATATATACAAAGTCTAGGAGGTCACAACAAAAATGGGAATGATCTCGGAAATGGATTATGCTAAGGTAAAAGCTCCTAAAGGTAAGTGCTCCAGTTATGAACAATTCCATAAATATAAGTCTCTGATTGATAATGCTTTTAGTGCTACAATTAGATTATATTGAATTATTCGGGATTACTACTATTAGAATAAAATTTTAGTATTGATATGTTTTCATTTAAAAAAATGATAATGTTCATCACTGGAGCCTTGTCCATAATAGGTGCTTTTACCTTAGGCTGTCAGGATAAAGGGCAACCAAAAATTTGAACAATGTCAAAAAATGTCAAGACAGTTACTTATTGTGTTCCCATATTGATTGAATACAAATTGTCATAAAACTAGTACTTACTTTATGTACAAAATTCAGCCATTTCCTTTATCTCTTTTTTTTTGGGAAAGATAACACGTCTTGCAGCCGCCATATTAGTTAATGCGACCGCTGTGCGCAGGCAGAACGACATATTTGGCATCAGGGAGTTGCTCTCTATCCTGTCAGGCCAGAATAATCCATTTCCGAGATCGTAATCAAATTAGTTGTGACCTCCTGTAATAACAGTGGTGGCAAAATAATTAGGAACGCTTGCATTTTTCCCATATAATTGCCTACAAATATACTTTCAATTTTGACTAATCAAAAAGTTCTAGACCTATTTTATTTTTAGTTACACTTATCGTTAATTAATAAACTAAGCCTCAAATTTTTGTACGGTTTACCGCTATTAAAAACGAATATTTTTTATAGGGATTTAAAAACTTAGTGCTGACGTGTCCATACAAAGTTTTTTTAACATGAAATTGATGAAATATTCGATTTTAGCAGCGACAAACTGTACATACATTTAAACCTTAGATTATTATATAATGATAAGTGAAAACTAAAAATAAAATTGGTCAAGAAAATTTTGATTGGTGGTCAAAATTTAAGTCATAATTGTATTATATCTTACGAGAAAAACGCAAGCGTTCGGTTCCTAATTATATGGCCACCAGTGTAACATCGAGCAATGAAACTTTACTAAAATAATGTACTTCGATTTTGTTTTGAACGTTTAATACTTGAAATCAATATTTTTTTGATTCATAGCATTTTTTTGTATGAGGTTTTAAACATAATAAATGAATAGTAATTCAAACTCATTTCACCAAACAATTAAGTATAATCCTGCCTCTAATTAGTAGGGCTCATCCTGGATTTGGCTCCAATTATAAAAGGACTGCTCCGCACTACAATATAACCTAGAGGGCGACCTTTGAGACATTGAATGGAAGTTGAGATACTCCTTCCATACAGGCTGCAGGCTCCGTGTAAAAATGAAACACCGGAGTGTGTAATTCTGAGACAAGGGGTTGATAATAGTATATGGACATCCGGCATCGTCAACCAGCCCTCTGAAGGATTTTCTTAGTTGCCTAAAACACACAAAAGTTATTTTATCAATAAATTGTATGATATCGGTTAGGTATACTTATTTGACCTCGCTATAAGTAACTAAGTACTATTTTTTTCCGAAAACCATACTACTATTATAATATATATAATATAAATAAAGAGTTTTCAATGAAAGAAAAAACGCTCCCTCGGTTAATTTAAACCTTGGGCTGGACCTAGTGAATAAAAAACATTACACATATTCAGGGAATGAAACATCCAATACTTTCATTAAATATATGTCATAACTTACTCTTGTCTTATACGAGACCTAGCTTCATCCGATTGTAGGAAGACGATCCTCCTCTTCAAGACTGTGTCGTTGTTGAGAGCATCCCCCACTTCACGGATGCATCTACTAGCAGCGGTCCGTTGCGTTAATTGGTTAGATACCCCGTGATCCTCTGATCCGACCTTGTCGCCAGAAAGCTCACAACAAAGCACACAGCACCTGAAATAATCGTAATAAATATCTTTATTGGTACTGACAGGTTTCATTGTAGGTATTGTTTATATAATGCACATACCAACTTATACATGTTAAAATCAAAATGATGCTTACCTTCAGTTCAAAGAGAACCTCCTTCAATCTCCTCAACGAAGTCAGGGAACGCAAAAGGCTGCAAAGAACTCTAAATGAGACCTTGCTTAACGTAAAATGTTCCTGAACAGCATTTCATGCATCCAGTCCGCGGCCTCCAGGCTCGCACGAGAGATTTCTCTGGGTCGGCGCCTGGATAAGCTCGTACTGTTGTGAGCAGCGTATATGTAAGTCTCAGCGGAAGCATTTTTAATAAGAAATCAATGTTCAAACAATATATTTTATGCGACCGCGAGGCAATGATGACAGTGATGACACGGACTCAGTTGACAGTTTCTTGGTCGTTACGGCCGTCCTTAGATACCGCCCTTAGATACCGACGTTTATATCGCACTGCTAGATTAAAATAGTAGTAACTCAAAATACAATGCATATTAAAATAAACTTTAATTCAACTCCTTTGAACTTAAAACCAAACTAGCAAGGATTTTGGGTTCATACTGTTTTGATCTAGAAGGTCGACATGGCGATAGGTGCTCGTGTTCTATTCGACCTGTCAAAAGGGCAACTTGTCTAGCCTTTGTGTCAAAATAGTACCGCGTAACGACTGTAGTCGTCAAACCTATCACTAGCGCGAGTGATAGTGATCACTTTTCAGCGTGTCAGTTGTAACGAGTGATATATCACGTGACTTACGTCATTCCCATACATTTTTCAATGACAACACATGTCGCCAGTGATCACCTAACGCTAGCGTTCGTGAACGATGGCAACTTGTCTAGCCCCACTGATCAATTTGAAAGTACCATTATCAGTAAACTTGGTAATATTCTAGATTGGATGAATAACAACGATTTAAACATTAATTTGTCTAAGACGAATGTCATGCAATTTCATACGTTATTTACCGGAGATTCTTCATGGTGATGGGGAGTGAGAGAGTAACCACTTTGTCAGTCAGTTACAATCTAATTTATTTACAATTACACATGCGTATATATACAACGTTAACTTACTTCAGTACTAACTAATGCGCGCTAGCTACACGTACAGAATAATGTCTAATCTAAATGCAATTCATCAATACGTGAATCGATAACAATTACTAAACGTGCCTACCGGCACAGTACTCCCCCCTAAGAGAAAATAAGTAAAAATTAAAAAAAAAATTCTCCAGTACAGTAAATTCCTACTGAAATATTTACGATGGTATGACTGTGTAAAGTGTGCCGCTATGGGCAATATGTTTCATTAAAATAACAATTTACCCCAAAAATTCATCGACTCTTTGTCGGTATTTGGCGTGGAGTAGTAAATATGTCCTCACTTAGCGGATTTCATGGCTCATTTACTGATAACCTAAGAAATCAATTCGCATTAGTTAAAGGTACATACATCTTCGTGGCCGTTGCATGAAGGCACAATACTATTTTCCAACTTTTACGATATTCTTGGCTCATTGAACGATAACCTAAGAATTAATTCGTATTGGAGATATTAAACCTCTTCATAGACTTGCATGAAGGCAAAATAACTTTTCTCAGTTGGCGACATTCTTGGCTCATTGACCGATAAAAAAATAAAATTAATTCGCATTTGAGATATTAAACATCTTCACGGCTCTGCATGAAGGTAAAAAACTTCTGAAATCTAAACTATTACACAGTCAACCAAATAAAATTACAAAAACCAAATAATAAATACCATTATATGTTTAAATTGCTAGTATCCTCTCGTACTTGACCTTGATGAATTTTGCTGTCCAAGCTGAGCGCTGCGACGACATTTTTGTCGTGGTCGTGCTGAAATGCATATTCTTGCTGGTAGCACTACGTACTCGCTGATGATGCGATTTGCGTCGTTTAACGTAACTGGGTTGATGTTGGGTTTCCGCTTGTTAATGTTATTGTTATGTCAATAAATCGGTGCCGATCCAAAACTGTAGCGGTAGGTGCCTATAGCCGGCACGGGTTACGTTCCTCCATAATAATCTCGTTCCCGGTGGTATGTTCCTGATTCCCATTTTTAAATATTAGGCAGAATATCTTCAATATTTGAAAATCACTGCATACCCTGGGTCTCCAATACTCCGGAATGCGGTATATGGTGGAGATTCCAGTTGACTCGATGCGATCTGCAGTACTTCCTGGAGCTGCTGGTCTTGTTACTGCCATCCCGCTCGCTCTTCTCACTACGCAACAGCGTAATGGTTCCGGTGAAAATGCTTCTTAGTCAGGCAGGGTAACGACGATGGTCTTCTTTCTGACGCGCAACTTTACCGGAGATAATTCATGGTGATGGGGAGTGAGAGAGTAACCACTTTGTCAGTCAGTTACAATCTAATTTATTTACAATTACACATGCGTATATATACAACGTTAACTTACTTCAGTACTAACTAATGCGCGCTAGCTACACGTACAGAATAATGTCTAATCTAAATGCAATTCATCAATACGTGAATCGATAACAATTACTAAACGTGCCTACCGGCACACGTTACAATCCTTTGTAACGTATGAAATCCATTTCCATTGCACTTAAATAAATGTCATAATTTCACAAATGTAGAAGAAGTCAAGCAGGTCAAGTTTCTTGGACTTGTTCTTGACAGTAACTGTAATTGGAAACCGCAATAGAAGATCTCTGTAGTAAGTTATCACGATACGTTTTTAAATAATTCTTCATTGGAAGCAGGACTGATGACTTATTACGGGTTTGTACAATCTATGTAGATTAAGCTACGGTATTATAGGTTATAGCGGGCTAATTTTCCGCAACTCGACGACTTAATATGCGCCTTTTTTGCGTGCTGGGTCACTGGCACTACTCTTGCCAGCCCAGTTCAACCAGAAAGCCTAGCAGACCCTTGATGTTGCCGACGGCCTCTGGTAGCGACCTCGGTGTTCCGAGGTGACGTGCCCGGTATGTTGCCACCTCTGGACATTCCATGATGACGTGGGCTGCGGTTTCCTCCGCCGTCATACAAGCTCTGCACAGGGGGCTATCTGTAACACCTAATGTGAACAAGTGTTTGTTAAACAAGGCATGGCCAGTTATGGCTCCAGTTAACAATCGGAGTTGGGCCCTTTTGAGTAATCGTAGCTTACGCGACAATCCGGGATTGATTATCGGAATAGCTTCCTTACTTTGTCTAGGTTGCTCCAGTAGTGTTGGTGCTTTACCTTGGTGATTCGACGCAGTTTGTTCCGCAGCCAGGTGGTCGGCAGGGGCAGAAACGGTTCAGGACCTATCAGTTCCATTTCTGAGCCCCTTCTCGCGAGTACGTCAGCCGCGTCGTTACCGCGTGAGTTGCTATGTCCCTTTATTCACTGTAGGGTGATGGGGTTTAGGTTACATACCTCAGAAAGGGCGTTGTGACATTCGTATATTAGCCCTGACGTTGCTGTATAGCACTGTAAGGTTGGAGAACTGATCGGCTGTCGGAGAGTATTCGGATAGGGAGATCCTTTACCTTCCTTTGCTCAATCGCTATTGTAGCCATAATGTTGCCCACGCAATCTGCCTGGAAGACTGTGGTATGGGCTCCTAATGGCGTTGAGATATGTATGTTTAGATCTTCTGAAAAAGTACCTGCTCCGGATCCCGACTTTGTCTTGGATCCGTCTGTGAAGATCCTTACTTCCCTGGGATTGAGGCCTTCCCACGGTTCTTCATACAGTTGAATTTTGTACTTCTTGTCGAAGATAAACTGTTTCGGTATTCTGTCGGTAGCTGCCTCTATGAGTGGCTCCTCGTTAACCACTTCATAGAGTATTTCGGTGTGTGGTACCCTGGCAGGTTTCCACAGGTGCAAATTCCTAAGACGTACCGCTGTTGCCGCCGCCTCCTGCTGGAGGTGCAGTGGCGGGAGGTCGAGTATGGCTTCCAGGGATGCTGTGGGCGTAGTCCGCATGCATCCGGTGGCTGCCATGCCGGCTAGTCTCTGGAGTCGTTGTAGTTTTGATTCCACAGTGGACAGTCTGGTGCGTGGCCACCAGACTACCGCACCATAGGCAATGATTGGTCGTATCACTGACGTGTAGAGCCATAGGATGATCTTGGGGTGTAAACCCCATGTTTTACCTACCATCCTGCGACACTGCCAGAAAGCGATTGTTGCTTTGTCTATCTCCCTGTTCAGGTGGTTGCTCCAGTTCAATTTGCTGTCAAGTACGACTCCTAGATACTTTACCTCATTTGATAGCTGGAGTTCTGTTCCAAACAACTTGGGGAGTTGGTAGTTGCCCAGGCTGCGTTTGTTAGTGAACAATACATCTCCGTTTTCTTTGGGTTGACAGATAGTTTGTTGGTTGAGCACCAGCGTTCTACGATACTTAGAGCTGAGCGGGTGACGTCGCAGACCGTGCTGGTGAGTATCGCTATGTCGTCCGCGTAGCCTACCGCGTAGTAGCGACTGTCGTTCAGTTTGGCGATCAACTCGTTCACAACTATGTTCCATATTAGCGGGGAGAGAACGCCGCCCTGGGGACAGCCCTTTGCCACCAGTGCTAGTTGGTTGTTGTTTGCATTGAGTCTGATGACCCTTTTGATAAGCATATTACCCATCCACTCGACCAGGGTCGGGTTCGCCCCGTGCCTGACTAGCGCGGTTGTTATGCTGCTGAAGTTGATCTTGTCGAAGGCCCCCTCAATATCTATGAAGACGCCTAGGCACATTGATCTGTTCTTGATGGCTTCCTCTACCTTGCTTACTACTGCATGTAGGGCTGAGTCTGTAGGCATGTTGGTTTGGGTGCATTTGTGTGTTAACTAGGCAGCTCTCCCGTTGATTCCTGTCGCATAGCCTTTCCAGGGTCTTTAATAAGAACGAGGTTAGGCTGATGGGTCTGTAGCATCTGGGGTCTGAGTAGTCGCTCTTACCTGGTTTCGGTATGAATATGACTTTGACCTCCCTCCACCGCCTGGGCACATACCTGTGTGCTAGGCAAGCAGTTAGGATCTCGGCAAGAGTCCGAGTTAGTCGCTCGCCACCCCACTTCAGAAGGGCTGGAAAGATCTCGTCCAGACCCGGTGATTTGAAGGAGTCAAAGCTGTTAATTGCCCATTTAACTTTATGGGGGTTGATTACCTTGTGTGCCCGTACCCAGTCTACCGTGGTAGGGGGGTCGACTGTGATATCACGCAGTCAGGGAAGTGCGTTTCTACGAGGACCCGTTCTGCCTCCTCTGACGAGCTGGTGAGTGTGTTGTCTGGCTTGCGTAAGGAACCCATGGTGTGCGTGGTCTGGTTGGAGAGAACGTTCCTTACCCTGTTGGCCTGTGAACATGCTTCTATGTTGTTGCAGAAGTTACGCCATGAGCTCGTACTCCTGTACCTGAGGCGTTTCTTGTACCTATATTTGGTCGTTTTGTAGTTATCCCAGTCGTGGTCTGCGCCTGTGTCCATTGCTCTGTTCAGTTGTCGCCTCATCTTCTTCCTGAGCCTCTCCAGCTCAGGGCCCCACCATTCTCCTTCGCTGTTGCGGCTGGCCGGGGGGTTAGAGAGAGGACAGGCATGCTGATAACTTGCTACAATGGCCTCCGTTAGGATAGTTACCTGGTTTTCTATCGCTTCGCAGCTCTCGAGTTGGAGTGGAACCGCCGATGGCAACGTAAGTTCCAGCCGCTCGGCGTATTGCAAGCGGTTGGTTCTTCGTGGGTTCCGCCTAGGAGCTTCTACGTTAGGGTATTTGACAAGAGTGAAATTAAATTGCTTTTTCATTAAAAACGGATAAACATTATAAAAATACTACGAAAACATCAATCTTTTATTTATGTTTGCTATTTTAAGATTTTTAAATTCATAAAATCCAACAATAATGACGCTGTTTGATTGTGTCGTCACAAGATAGTAATCCCTATAAATTTCATAGTAACGGAGCGTTTTTGATGTTTCATAAAATGAAGCTGATTTGACTTTTGTCAAATACCGTATTGTATTTACCTGAATATCGAAACGTATCCATCTATGGTCTGAGCACGACAGTTCCTTTGAAACGTGTCATCCCGTGATGTGCTGTGAGGTTTCTTCAGTTGCTAAAGTCAAGTCAATGATTGTGCTACTTCGTCTGTTTACGAATGTGGGTTCAGAGCCTGTATTCAGGATGTTAAGGTTTGTTGACATTAGGTATTCTACAAGTAGCTTACCTCTGTTGTTGGCGGTTTTCATGCCCCAGAGGGGGTGGTGTGCGTTGGAGTCCGTGGCCACAATTAGCGGCAGCTCGTACTCCTCACAGTGGGTCACCAGCCTCGTCATTTCGTGTGGCGGCGGATCTTCTGCCTCTGGCATGTAGATCGAGGCCAGGACCACCTCCGGCAGGCTGGAGTCTTGCGCCCCTCGCACCTTGATGGCACACAGGTCTCTAGAGCAGAAACTGGTTAAGGGTTCGGCATGTATATTCCTGGTGGTGTAAATGCAGGTCCGGGGGTTATCCGGTCCCGTGTGTACTATGAGCTTACCTCCAATGTTTTGGAGCCCGCATATGGCCCCCTTCCTGATCCACGGCTCCTGGATCAGGACCACGGCGGTGTTGTTGGCCTCCAGCCACTTCCGGACCTGAGCCGTCGTGGTTTCGTTGTGGTGGAGGTTTGTCTGGAGGATGCTACAGCCGGGAGAAGGGGGTTCCGTCATTGGTGCGAATCCCCGATGACCCCTCCCCGCCGTCCCCCTCGCCGATGGCCAGCAAGCCTATCCCCTGTGCGCACTCCTCCCCGCTTTCCAACGGGTCACGGAGGAGCTCTTCCTTGTCGTGCTCGGAGCAGGGGGCGCCTTGCGCCGGGGATTGGGACCCGGGCGCGACCACGACTACGTCGTCGGCCGTGCCGGTCACCGTGGCCGTGTCCATCGGCTCTGGTCCTGGCTGTGAACCTGGTGTTGTGGCGTTGGTGCTAGGGGGTCGAGTCTCCACGAACTTCTCCCGTGGCCCCTGAAATTTCAGGTACACCGACCCACACAAAAATGAGAGCCGGCGTCCCCTGTCCAGGATGGCCTGCACCTCCGTCTCAGGTATGCTGACGATGGCAAAGGTCTCCTTCCCCTGCCTGTCAGCGCTGTGCAGAAGCCACCGGTCTATCTGCACCCAGGTGTTTTGATAGCGGAGCGAGTGCGCTACTACGCCTAAATCCTCATAAACACCTGGGAGCAGAATGCCGCAGCGTACTCTGCGCGGTATCTCGGTCTGGCGCTTCACCACCAGCTTGTCTCCTGAGGAGAGGGTGATGGTTGAGCCAAGATACCGCTGTTTGGTCCCCGCACCACAGCCTCAGGGTGCCGTTCACGTGTAACGGCTTTCCCTGAAACTGTGGTCCGCCCCTGCTCTGCAGGTTTTGGACCGCTTCGCTCATCACGCGGGCTTGGATGAGGTTTAGGGCCTCGTATATTTTGGGGAAATTCTACCGACTTTATTAAAGCATTTAGAATGCAAAAGCGTTGCTTAAGAGCTCTTGGCGGAATTTCTCAAAGAGATTCTTGCCAGAAACTGTTTAAAGATTATAAAATTCTCCCTCTTCCTTGTATATACATTAAAGAAATTGCCATATTTGTAAAAAAACACCCACATTTATTTGAAGGAGCCAAACATAATTTTAATCTTCGAAATAAACATAAATTATTAGTCACTTCTCACCGCACAACAACATTTGCAAAAAGGATGTTCTGGATGGCTGTACAAATTTATAATAGAATCCCAGACGCGTACAAATTATATAATTGTGATAAATTTTAATCTGTAATTCATAATTGGCTCTTAAGTAAACTTTTCTACACTGTACAAGACTTTTTAGAAAATGCTAGGAAAACATTAATTAGGAAGAGTAATCTAGGAAGTAGTTTTTTATTTTTACAATTGTTGTTTATTTTTAATTATATAGGTATATGTAATTAAACTTACTTACTTACTCGTACTAGCTAGCTTACTTAAGCCAAATATTGTACACCATTTTACTCGTATGGTAGACTGTAGCGGAATTATCTGACAATATTTTTTATCATCTTTCATATGTACCTACAGTTAAACAATAAAATATTTTGATTTTGATTTTGATTTTGAATATTTTTGTTTCTACCATAACCAACAGGCCCAACTGGCTAGGCTTCACAACTCGTCAATGTTTGTCGATTTTTATTTTTGCTGCCCTTGATTCGATTGTTTGAGTACTGTAGCTTCGACTAGTCGTTATTACGTCATGTTGTATACTGCCCCCTGCAGGTCATTCGCTAGATGGGGTCTTACATCATACAGCAACTCAAGTAGTGATTTGCCTGTCCCTTGACTCACCGTAGAAATAATTCCTAACTGTACCTTCGGTAAGTATGCATCCCACCCTTTTTGGTTTACGCCCATCTAGGCTGTCAGTGAACTTAGAATAGTTCGATTCAGGCGTTCAACCTGTTGAAATCTTTTGCTGAAAACGCTGTGCCTCCATCACTTACATATAATACTTTGCGGATATCCAAATATCTGGCACAGTTTATTTAACGTAGTGATGGCTCCTTTAGCATTTGCTGCAGCTACTGCTTCTAACCATACAAACTTTGTGAAGCCATCTACAAAAGCAAAAACATCTCTTGCCACTACTTTTACAGAAAGGACCCAGGTGGTCCACATGTAAAGTGTGGAATGGCACAGCCGCATTCGGGATTGGATGTAGTGAGCCATGTTGCTTTCCGGTAGGTTTTTTTGTAAATTGGCAACCTATGCAGCTCGCCACGTATTTGCAACAAACTTCCTCATTTTGGGGAACCAATCCTTGGCCTGTATCGCTTCAGACACTTCTCTGTTCCCAAATGCCCATGTTCGTCGTGATATATCTTCAGAATATGGAATCTCGCACCTTTAGGTAAAACTGGTTTGAATTAATTCTGCATCACACGACACAATTGATCGCTTATTATATACTCGTATGTGGGTAAAAATCAAAATAAATGTACATAAAGACGCTGTTTAAATGTCACTTAAATATTTATTCAACGCACACAAAATTCAAGTAAGGATAATTAAACAGAAAACAAACAAACGAAATAACTTACAAAATCACTTAAAACTACACTAATCTAACAAACCGCTACCAGTGGGCATTGTTCCTAAAATGCTGGCAGCATTGCCACGTTGAATGGCAATGCTTAATCTTTGTGCCAAGTACAGGCCAGCATTTTTGTCACGTGATGCGTCGATCAGGCGCTTTGACAAATCTTTAAAAATACGGTGTGCTCCTGGTCCCCACGGTCCTAAAGTTTCGACTCCAAAAGGCTCAAATATGTAACTTCTATCAAGTTGACTGTATTTGCGCCTTTTGAGGGTCTCCGCTGATTCCGCCGCGAAACCAGCCCTATTACTTGTTCCGGGAAGATGTGACGGCGCAAGGGTATCCACGCAAGTGGCATCCCAAACCAACGGCCGGCCCAACTTCCACGGAACAAGAGTCATCCCATCAGGTCTTTTACCATCATCGCGCATGAGACCATTTGGTTCCAAAATAGCCGCGCAATTGGCGGTGGTAAAAGCCCGACGGAGGACATCATTAATGCTGGAGTGACGGGAAAATCTACCAGCACTTCGCGTACAGCATAGACCGTGGTGACCAAGCCGATCGACGCTAGCGCCACACTGGCAGCGGTGAGGAGCACAACATTGTGCACCCAAGCGGAGTGAGGTTGCAACTCTAAATGTTGATGAATCTAACAAAGTTCCTGTGTTCGGCGATGGAAGCGTCTGTAGCCACAAACCCGATTCCCACACTCCGACCGCTAGGAGACGGGCACGATCTGCGGAGCTGTTGCACGTTTGTAAAAGTTGATTCCGTACTTGCTCGCAGATCGGTCCGTCCCACAGCCTCTGAGAAGAAAGAGTTTTTGGGAGCTCAGAGTTTGGACAAGCCAAAACCCACGTGTCTTGGGCCTCGTTAAAATGTGGTATGAAATAATTTGAAAAAGATTTTGAAAGAATTTTTGCAATTAAATTTTGAGTACTATGTACTGAGGACAGAAACGCGGGCAAAGCGATTCCAGAAACCGACCTGATGCCTAATCCACCGGATCGCACAGGAAGTGAGGCCTGTAACCACTCTCGTTCATCTAAATTTATGTTTAAAATCGAAGCCAAAGTATTTTTTATGATGCTGTCAATTCTGTGTAATATATCTGTATGCTTCCAGAGTTGACAACAGCGAGTATAATATGTAAATTTAGGAACAAAAAGACAAAAACGAATAATTGTAAAAGCCATGTGTGTGTTAATTTTCGATAAGCGGTCGGAACATTGCAAAAAATTTTGAATTTTCTCTTCGAAAAAAGGAGGTATAGATTCATCAAGAATAGGAGAGCCCAGTAAACGAAGTGAAGATCTGTTTACATTTTTAATATCGGGGGTCAAACAATTAAATTTTTGTATTACAGTTTCTTTGGCCACAAAATCACCCGAAATAAATAGTTCACACTTTGTAAAATTTAGTTCCAGACCAATTACACGAAACTCGGCTATTAAAAGTGCGAGATCGTTAAAAACTGTATTAACATCTCCACCTAAAGTCCCATCATCCAAGTACCACACGTTGAACTTTGATTGCAGGCGTTGGATAATGGGGTGTATGGCGAGACTAAAAACAGCCGGTCCGAGAGGATCCCCTTGTTGGCACCCTACAGCTGAAGAAATTTCGTTGCCATTGTACGTTAATTTTGATGCGGAACCGTAACATTGCCAAAGAAAATCGTAAACATTTGGAATTTTGTCCTTAACTTGCGTTAGTAGGGCTCCTCTATCCACAGAATTAAAAGCATTCTTCACATCCACCTTCAGCAGCACCTCCCCACCATTTTGGTCCAAAAATGTGCGGATGGAATGGACGGCGGCTTCACAGCCACCTCGCGAGCCAAAACCTAGTTGTATCGGCTGAAATAACTGGGAAAGCTCAGGCGCTATTTTTTTGCAGCAAATTTTAGCTGCGAGGCGGCGATACGTCGTTCCGACTGCAATCGGTCTGATGCCGCCGTCCTTTTTTTTTAGGGCACACAGGCTAGCACCATAGAGAACCTCAGTTACCTCATCGCTTACTCGCCCAGATAGCAACAGGTTGACTAGAGCCGTCAGGTCCCTCAGAAGTGTCTCAGCAGTTTCCCCACAGCTACTGCATAGTAAATCTTTTAAATGCTGTGGTGCGAGGGCATCTACACCACCCGCAGAGCCACTCGGGAAGGACATTACGGCTGCAGTCACGTCTAGAGCGATAACTTCGAAAGCGGTAACTGGATCCCTCTGTGCTTCAGGGAATTGGACATCAGCTGCTGGAGATGGATGCTTCTCTTTCAAAGCCGAGAGCGTTTCAGAGGAATTTGGAGCTATCGTGTCAGTGGAAAATAAAATTCGTGCAGCCCCTCTTATATCACCATCACTAATTTTATTTTCTACAAGTTTGTAGGAAGCAGAATCAGAGACCGGTTTAACAGTGAATTTAGAATTTGGATTTTTAATCGAGATATTACCGAAAAGTAAAGTGGGATCTTCCAGTGATGCATACTTCATGCAGTTCTCCTTTACTCTGGAAGTTAAAGATTTATTATTACCTTTTTCGGGTACCACATGAAGCACAGCATATGGAAAAATCAGTAAATGTTCCCAGGCACGTTTAGTGTTATTTAAGACAACGGTCTTTATAGCCTGAGATAGGGCAGTGGCAACAGAGAGGCGGGCACCACGTGGAATACGTTTTAATACTGGAATTTTCATTTTTAGTTCAGATATAGTTTTCCAAAAAGGTTGATGATGAGTACTGATGGGGTGTTGGTTAGGACATGGGGCCGAAAGAGAAATACTGCTAATTTTATGGCATTTACCTTGATGAATTCGTAATCCTCTCTGGCCCTTGAAAAAATGTACCTGGGGACATTCTGGGCACTGCACAAGGTTTTCCAATGACACGACAGATTGAGCACCATCACTGTGATCCGCTTGAGTGCACTGTTGCATCCTTGATGGGTTATTATACTTAAAAACTAAAACAATAAGAAAAAGAGCAAAAACAACAATTAAACTACATATAAAACACATGTGACAGTAAAAATGACACTAAAAATATAGTTTCTGATGCACACAAAAAAGTACTTTAAAAAAGAACACATTGGCTTCAAATCCACTCCATAGGGCACGGCTGCTTTGGGAAGCAGCGCGCGCCGGCGCGCGGCCGGCCGGCGTCGAAAGAGGCGCCCCTTGAGGGAAGAAGCAAAACAAGGAAGAAGTAGGCAGTGCGTCTGTAAAAACTATTGCAAATGCGCCGGCTTTGCTTAAAAGCAAGCAACAGAAATTCCAGGGTTTAAATTAATTATTATTAATTCAAAATTAAATAAAATTGCATCTGTCAAATAATATATAAAATATATTATATCAGTTCCATATATTTTGACAGTTAACCAAAATAAATTAACCATAATCACTTAAATGATGTCTAACTTACAATTTCATTACAAAATGACGTATGTTTGACGTTAACCAACAGTTTCGTTACGGTGACAAAACTCTCTTTAACTGGACATTTATTTTGATTTTTACCCATGTGTAATATTCTTTACTCACCCTATTTTTCTTTTTCTTTTGAGCTTCTTGTTCTAGCTTATTTGGTGGTCCGTTGGCTAAATCCAAACAACAGAATAGTGATTGCCCCCCCAACCTATCCAATAAGTCTTGTATTACTGGAAGAGAGTATCGCTCTTTTTCCGTGATCTTGTTTAGGGCTCTATAATCAACACACATACGGTATCCTCCACCCTTTTTCTTTACAACGATAACAGGGCTGGCAAAAGAAGATTTGGATGTTCCTATAATTCCAGCATTGAGCAGTTTGGCAACAATTTTTCTTACAATCATGATCCTTGTCATTGAAGGACATTCGGTATAGTCTATAATTGACTATTTTATCTTCTGTCAATTTTATGCTCATCTCCACAATATAATTTCCTAATGCCATTCCATCACCAGAGAAACAGTGACTCTACCGAGTCAACAGTTCATCCAGGCATGCCTGTTGTTCTTCATTTAAGTCTTTACCCACCTTCATTTTGTCTAAAATGTGATTTTGTAATTCAGCTCTTGTGTTGCGAATTGACGTGATTTAAGTAATTAGAAAATAATTTTCTAATTCTCGATTACGAATTCGATTGTAAGAGTCACATAAATATTAGTATCTATAACCAATTTTAGATAAAGATTCGATTGTAAGAATGTCGTTTCGAATCTATGATCATTAGTATAATCTATGGTCGTGAAATAATCTGTAGGGAGCGGCGGGAGAAAAGTTTTACTTTTGACAGCGACGCTAATACGTTTGTTTTACAGTAAATTCTAGTGGAACTGCCTTCCTGGTGAGTCCTTTCATAATTCACTCTAACTGTGTTTGCTTACATCTTCTGTATTTACCTGTGTGTTGTCTGCGTGTTGCACTGTGGTACTTGAATGTAGTAGCAAAGTATCCCGTGTAAGAAAGTGGTGACTGTAAGGAGAGGTCGGAGGTCACTCGAAGGGGTTTCACCCCTATTGAGATAATTACACTCTACGTGGTAGCTGTGTACCTACTAACAATCAGTCACTCAGATACGTGTGCACCTTGCGTGCAGGTACGTACATTCGGAAAATATTCGCTATCATTATTTATGTAATTTATGTATGATTCTGCGACATCTTGCAATACAGTCCTCCTCTTTTAGTTTGATAATATTGTCAGTTTATAAAAGCTTGGCCATCAGATGATTCCATGTTGTCACTTAAAACATCCTTTTCACATAATGGTTTTCATTGTTCACTCTGCTTGATGCTCATGACCCCATTGAAAAAAGAGTCTTATGTTATTATAACCTTGTTGTCTCCAGGATTAATAGTTGTGTCAGTTGAAGGATACAAGTGTATCTTTTAAAAAGTTTCACATAACTCTGCCACGTGAAAAGGCTTTTCATTCTCGTAAATAATTAGCTTAGTTGGAGTTTTCACTACAATCACAAGTAAGGCTGATGTAGATCCCAGCGGCGTTATTAAAGCGTCACGATACCCCTTTATTACAATTTCATCACTGGGGGTCAACTCCAAAGCTCATAGAAATTTTGTTCCATGGTATTACATGAGCTACCAAAATCAATAAAGGCATTTGCAGGCATAAAAACAGTTTTGAAATACTTTTTATCTTAGGATTCACAGCATACAGCTTGAACCTTTCTCTCAATTCGATTCTGAGGTCATGTTCTTGATTTTTTCTACACTCATCCAAAGTATGACCATTTATATCACAAAAATAACAGTGCTTATTCATGTTCTTCTTTTTGTAACACTCATTCTCAGAGTGGCCTGGTCGTTCACATAAAGTGCACTTTTTATTTTCTTTATTTCTATGCATTCTGTTGCCTTCCTTGCTATGCGACATCGCCTTGCTTTATGCCCTGGTCTACCACATGAAAAACATTTTGTTACCCTACTTAACCCATGTTCAACATTCAATGAAGTCCTAGGTTGATTCTGATCCATATTAGCATCTGAGGTATTAATACTAGCCAAGTATCGCATTAAAGAACTGGTGTCATGGCATCCAGCTGATTTGGCACCAAACTATAATAGTTGGTCACCCAGGGTTCCAATACTTCCAATCACTGCTTCAGTGATAACTTCATCACTCAATTGACAAGACATTCCTATACCTAGTTTATTGTAAAAAACAAATTCACTCCCTTGTTTATGTGTGTGTAAATGGAAATGCTTTTAAAAGCTTCTCTTTTCACTCACTCCAACTTATCTCATATGATGCCTGTTGTTCATACCATCCTCTGGCATATTCAGACAACTTACAAGGAAGGGTACCCAACTGTCCGGCTCCGATTTGATTTATTTTGATATAATTATGTTAGAGAGTAGTCAAAAATAACAGACACGTATTTTTTTTTAGCTGCCCAAACTCAACCTGTTAGGAGAAAATGGCCGTCAAAGTACTGAAAAGTGACTAAACCCTCTAACTTCTATAGAGAGGTATTTTTTTTTCTAATTTATTACTGGTTTGATTATATGTGTGAGAACATGAAAAAATAATGAGTACGTATTTTTTTATATCGGCCCTAACTAATATGTTATTAAAAAAAAGCAATCAAATTTATATTATTAAATGGTTATGTAGGTAGGAATTAAAATAACCTATATCAAAAATCTTGAGACAAATAAAGGAGAGAAAGATCTTAAAAATAAATACAATACAATCGCACACTTATTGTAACGATTAAAATTACTTAGGTAGGAAATGGGCACCTGGTGTAAATTATATTGAAACTCTATAAATTTGAATATTTCCATACTTCGGTAATTAGAAAATAACCGGTAATTAGCACTACGGTACTTAGAAAACAATACAATTAATTAAAAATATCAATAAATATAAACGATTGAAAATATTGGAAAATCGTAATATACAAAGGCCTCACATCTCTTTCGGTTCACTAAGTATTAGATTATTTCCATAAGAAATCGAATTTATAAGTAGAGGAACGGGAATTAGAAAACTTGAAAACCAAAGCTACGGTAATTAGGTACTAACGTGCATCCTAGGCGTATACACCAACACTGAGACGTTCGCACTGTCCGATTGCCACGGCACGACCTAAAGGTCACGACTCGTGCACTAGGGATGTTCGAATATTTCGTTGTTTAGGAACGAGCACTTCGAAAGTGAGTGGCGATGGCAATTATACCTTCGGGCCGGACAGGGAGATATTTCATGATAAATTAAAATCAAATGGTCCTAATTATTTTTTTTTGTGTTAAAACACAGGCAGTATTTCGGTCTCTTAAGTTTTTTAATGGCATAGCTTGAACTTATTCCTGACTTAAATGAGGAGCAGATTTACAGACAAAGGTAGCGTGCGGACAGGCTATGGTAATTGGCGAACGAGGGTTTGAAAAATAAAATAATTAGTAAAAAATAGAAATAGAAATAGAAATAGAAATAGAAATTAATGAGCTGGACACGCAAAATTTTGCTTTTTTGAGAATGGCCGTACTGTGGTTTTGCATCAGGAAGCTTGGAAGCGTTTTGTTCTGGGCATGGCCGGTGGGGCAGAACGGGAGCGCTTGTTCAGGGAACCCATGGAAGGGCTCACCATAGAGAAGGCAGTACAACTAGCGGAGAGTATTCGCTGCGCCCGGGAGTGCGCACAGCAGACAGCGGGGCGAGCTACCCCGGTGCCAGGCGCCGCGTCAGCGCAGTTGATCGACGAGCACAAAATTGCGGCGCGGGCGCCGCCGCACGGTGGGCTGCGCGCCTTAGTAGTTCATAATTCATTATTTAGTTCATAACTCGTGTTTTTTTATCGTTTTTTGTTAAAACACATGGTTATTTGAGGATTATTAAATAAAAACATAATTTGGGAAATGTAACACTAAATATAAATTAAAAAATAGTAATAAATATTTGTAAAATTATTAAAACTAAAAAATGTTAAGTAAAATGTTGTTCTATGCTAATAATAATAATAAAAAAAATATTTATATTTAACGATCAGATTCCAAAGATTGTTAGTCACAATTGTCCTTAGTCTATATTAGTAGGTATGATAAATACATTTCAAATTAATTAATTAATTAACTTATATTACACGTTATGTCATTAGATTAATTAGTACGTACAATCTAGTAATCTGATAACATTAGCTGATAGTAAAGATTTAGCATTGGAAGTGTTGCTGAGTGCGCTGCATATTTTCCCGTCGACCATGGTAAGTTGTAGGCAATGATTAACATTAATTTCCTTATCATCATCGTACGTCAGTTTTGTAGGAACGAGATTGTCAATTTTTTCTTGAAAATAGTTTAGTTCATTGACTGATGAATCTTTGGTCTCCTTAATGAACTGAAATCGTATAGGTCGGCAATATCTGGTGGATGACGGGCGTGGATTCTTCCACAGTACAGTCTCTTCTGAAGATGAGTCCGTAGACACTTTCTTTCTCACTCAGCCACAGTGTTTTTATTTCGAGAAGCAGATTTCCAAAGAAAGACTAGTCGGATGCATATATACTTGATTCTGTTTTCCGCATCCGGCACCATGCCTATTAAGTGCTGTAACACTTGACGGGTTTTTTCTGTATCTGAACCACTCGAAGACAGCCATACTTCAAATATAAAACCCCTTGAAATGGATCCGATCTACTGCACACCTAAAAAAAAATACAAAATCAATAAACATATTCGTAAAATTTGCTTAACATTGCTACACTTCGGCCTACGCAGGCGTAGCAGACTTCTAAATAGACAATCTGCAAACATCCGCAGACAATTATTTATGGCCGTCAGTCTAGAAACATTTGACTTCTTAATTAAGAATATTTTGTTAGTATATTTGAATAGGAACATAATTAAAAGTTTAAGTAAATTATAACTTGATATATTTTTTTAGTAAAATTAGGACGTGGCGTAGACCCATCTTAATATCTATATTTTTAATAAACATATCAAAATAAGTAGGTAAAACTAAACAACATACCTGATTCTTGAAGCTCCATTGTAAAAAATGGTCACTTTTATCGCAAACTTCTAAAGATAGCCGCTAATGAGCGGTGACTTAATGAGTCACTGATAAGGGTGCGCGTGCAAAAGTAAGTTGTGTTCACTTTCGAGTTTCCTTAAGGAATGAAAACAATTAGTTATCCGGAATCTATTTATAGTTAATTATAGTTCATTTATCGACCAATGACATGACAGCATTCGATATTTAAAAATGAAACATGCATTTTTTTTAATTATGAATACTAGCCAGACCACCGTGCGCCGGCTAGTGCAGCTCGCTCGCCGCGCTACCCACGGGACACGGGGGCCGGCAGCGCGCACACCGTACAGGATCCCAAGTTTAAAGTACAGTGTTCGGTTTGTGGATATTTTGGACACGAAAGTAAAAGGTGTAAATTTAGAAATTCGTCTTTTAGGAAGTGCGGCTCGTAAGGTCATTTGGTAAAGGTTTGCAACTCCAGCAAAGGAAATGCAAATCAGTGTTGTTCGGATGATGACGATGGTAAGCAGTTAATTTGTAACATTTGCAGCCACCAGGGAGAACCTATACAGGAATCTATTGTTGTTGATGATATTTGCTTAAGATTTGAAATTGATACCGGATCAGCTGTTACGGCTATATCCGATTTAATGTACGCCAAATACTTTAGTGATTATCCATTGACTGAAAGCAACAATATTTTACGAAGTTATAACGGGACTTTGATTCATTGCCTGGAGACAACAAGATTACCTTTTTGTTATAAAAAAATAAGCAGGATTCGTGATTAAAAACAATTTTATTAATAATACGATTGTAGATGATCGGGTACTGGGAAATTAATTAAAACACCAAAATACTTGAAAAGAGTGGCGGCAGCGTTAGGACACGCGCGGTTCCGATGCTGCGACCATGGAAACTAACACTACCCTCATCTGTCATATAATGAAGTGCCACAAACTTAAGGCTACCTTAAAATTAAACATGAATGTATTTGAGTGTGTGCGTACGCGTCGTCTACATTCTCCCCCGCGTGTCGTTTCGGCGACACTCATCATCCAGTGGTAACCGTGCGACGCGTGCGGCGGGCCTACGATAAACGGCTGTACGCGTTTGAACATCCACGACCCTCACTCTACCATCGCGCCCAGGATGTGTTTGAACAACGCGCCCCATTGGCCAACAATTTCGTGATGAATTGGGGTCTATTATAAACACTAGATCTCCTTCGCGTAAATCGCGATTTTCTTCTGTCCACTTTGATCGGGGCAGAAGAGTTGGAAGTATCTCTTGCATCCATCTACTCCAAAATAAATCAGCGAGCCGCTGAGCTATGCGCCATTGACGTCGTAGATATAAGTCTCTCTCGCAAAATTCACCTGGTATTGGAAGCCCCGATGAAGAGCCAATCAAAAAATGATTTGGAGTTAAGGTCTCTTGGGCATCGTGGTCTACAGAGACGTGAGTCAGAGGCCGGCTATTAACCATAGCTTCCACTTCCAATAGCAAGGTCATCAGTGTCTCGTCGCGGGGTGCCCTTTCTTTAAGCACGACCTTTAGCGCGGTTTTAACACAGCGAATCATGCGCTCCCAGGCGCCTCCCATGTGAGGACTAGCTGGAGATATAAAGTGCCAATCAACACCATAATTAGAGGCAAACTCCAACAAGTACTCGTGGTTCAGCTCTTCATAAGATTTCTTTAACTCGATTTCGGCTCCCCTTAGGTTGGTCCCGTTATCTGAGTAAATCTTAGCAGGCCAGCCACGCCGAGCAGCCATGCGGCGCAGCGCCATGATCAGCGAATCGGACGTCAGCGTAGTAACAACTTCAATATGTACGGCGCGTACGGTCAAGCACGTGAAAAGGACGCCATATCGCTTTTCGCGCCGACGACCTACCGCCACTTCCATGGGTCCAAAAAGGTCTACGCCACAGTGGGTAAATGGTCTCTGATGATGAGATAAACGAGCGTCTGGCAAATCACCCATTCGTGGTGGCTGGGCGTTTACTTTACGCAACTTATAGAAAAGACAACGAGATACTATGGTTCGAACGGTAGGGCGTAACTTTAACAACCAGTATCTTTGTCTTAGCTCGTTAACCACCATTTCATTGGAGGCATGGGCGGTCTATTCCCACTAGTTCCACCGACAGTTCCACTGGTAGAACTAGTGGGAATTTTTATTCCCACTAGTTCCATTATTCAGATAATAGAACTAGTGGGACTGATTTTTTGGTCTATTCCCACTAGTTCCACCGACAGTTCCACTGGTAGAACTAGTGGGAATTTTTATTCCCACTAGTTCTATTATTCAGATAGTAGATCTAGTGGGACTGATTCTTTCCCAGTAGTTCAATTGGAATTTAGTTGATAAAATAATGTAGTCTCACTAAAACAGTTAATGAAAAAAATGCATTTAATAATAACATTTAGGCGGAAGGAGCAATTTTCTTAGGAAGTAACTTTCAAGTGTAGATCATTAATTCAGTTGCCAGATATTTTAAAAGCAGCTTAAGAAATATGACGGACTATTTCTGCGTGTTTTGGCCTTCGGGCCTGCTGACGAACTAACATAACCTAAAACCTACCAAACTAGGGCTAAATACAAAAATTGCTCTTGCACATGTGTTTATGCAGCCTGGCCTCCTCAGAAAGTGACTTCATCTGAATCTGATATAATAAGAAAATGATCTACACAGAAAGTTACTTGTTAATAATGTAACCTCTTCCACCTAAACCGATTCATACCGGAATAAGTAGTTTTTTACCTACTTTTCGCAAAAGGACATATCATAGAGTGGTTACAACTGGATAAATGATTGAATTCCTGATTTCCGGTATTTCTTTATATTAATTGTAATGCTAAACATTTACATAGCATCCGTCCCAGATCAGTACCAGAAAAGTATCGGAATTCAATCATTTACTCGGTTGTAGCCACTCTATATTGTCCCTAGGTAAAAACTCTACCCATCCCAATCACTTATCTACACTAATATTATAAATCGGAAAGATTTGATTGTTTTTTTGTTTGTTTGTTTGCATTGAATAGGCTCCGAAACTACTGGACCGATTTGAAAAATTATTTTACCATTAGATGCCGACGACAACATTACCTATCCCTGATGAACATACAACTTCCACGGGAAAACGGGTAATACCCGAAGCGAAGCAAGGGCGGATCGCTAGTATTAAATATTCGTAATAATAAAAGAAATTATTCGTTTTATTATTTTATTTTTTTCTTAAAATGAAAGTATAATTAAAATAAGTACCTATTGGCTAAGTAGGTACAGTCAAGGGCAAAAATATGTATACATTTTTTTTAGTGCCTTGTCTATTTAACGTCATGTTTGAACTGACATATGAAATTGTCACAGTGATTAAAGTGATAAGGTACTAAAGTGTATATATGGGTCGTTTTTAAAAAATGTACATAATTATGGGCTTAATTAAAACAAAATCACAATCGCGTCCTTTGTGTGACGAAAGTTAGTCATACAAACTATATGGGTAACTTTCGTTATACAAAGAAATCAATTAAGTTTTGTTTTAATTAAAGCCCTTAACTATGTACATTTTTTTTTAAAACGACTCTTATATTTTTGCCTTTGACTGTACCTTAACGAAATGTAAGTAATTAATTAATTTTATGTACACACTATAATTATAATTTTCGACACTTAATGTGACCGTGAGTATGCTAATATTTTATCCAAAAAATGATTCACAGTTATGTCCCCACATATAAGCTGCATTTGTATGTTTACAATAAAACCATCCTTTTCCCTATCTACTCTTCTCCGTTTTGGCTGAGAAGTAGCACCGAAATTGTTCAATTGGTTTCTTCGAAAACTTGCAATTCGAGCATCATCATATAAACAATGCAGTATTTGAAGCAAATTTCCCTTATTTTTGTTAATCAGTGTGTTCATTTTGTAGTTCCACCCTTCGACTGCATTGTTCGTACGATGAAGCTCGCTGTATATACACCACATTTTGACCATTTTTGGTCTCAGCCAAAACTCTTCGAAATATTTTTTAAAATTTTCTACCCCGTCATCTCTATCCTCCAAATGAAGCTCTTCTTTTATAAATGCCCATCCCTCAGCAATGTTATTCTCGGGTAAATATGCTAGGTTACTACACAATGATATTATTCTTTTAATATTCTGCGTTTTGTAAATATTCAACTTTTTTGCCTTACGTGTTAAAGCATTAGAAAAATGATAATGGCATCCTTTTACCATAATTCGACTATCCAATTCGTTTAACGCTGCTATTAGTGCGTCTTCGAAGTCAATTGTAACTTTAAGCGGCTGCCATTCTCTTATCTGAGCTTGTATTAAACGAAACAATATTACGTAAGCTTCCTTGCTCTGATGCGTCATAAAACAGTACATCATAGGTATTATATTTTTGCTATTTGTGTCACTACCTATGTCGCCATGGATGGTAAAAAGCTGCCGAAATGGTTTTGGGCAAGACTTAAAGGTTCCATCCATGAAGAAATGCGTGATGTCTTTGATTTCGTTTTTAGAATCGTTCGAACAAAACACCAAGATTCTCATGTCACCTTCCTTGTAATCAGCTAACAAAAAAGAGGCGTACTGAATAGGGACTTCAACCTCATCTGTGACAAGTGTGCATATTTTTTTTACACCCGCATTGTTATTTCGTCTTCTGTAGATTGCAGATTTTTTTTGCTGAAAAGATGGTATCGGTTTCGTGCTCGCTAAATCTAGACCCTTCTCATTTATATATGTCAATGTTTTATTGAAAACCTTAGGTGCAGGTTCACGACCTTCTACTGCTTCTTCGCATGCATTATTAACTAGCACATCAATAATATTTTGTGTTTCGTCTGGATGGCAACTTTCGCAGTGAGTTTTGAATTTCAGAATTGTTTGATTCTGTAATAAATTCGTACAATATGTATGCTATTGTAATCATTAAAACTAGATATATACTAAACTAAACCATTTATGTAATAAAAGTCCCGTGAAGAGTAATTTTTCGTTCTTTTTTCTTTCTTTCGTCTACCTATTTTTCTTTCGTCTACCTAGATCTAACCACGCCACACACACATACGAGTACATACATACTAACTAACAGGGCGAGTTAAATATCGGGGACAATTGCACACAAATTGACGTAGCCGCAAAGCTCGAAACTTGTGTTATGGGTAAAATATAAGCTTGTGAAATAAGTTTCTGTCAAAAATTTCATTTTTCATACAAGCTTTCAGTGCCGCCTGTACCTTTAATCGCACAGTCATCAAGCAGAAACCGAAAAATGAATCAAATTCAACTTTCAAGATTTCACCCGAACGTACCTACTTAGTGATTACATACATACTTATCTACAAACTTCCACTGCAAGTTAATAAAAAGTTTGTAAAAACACTTTTAGGGATTATTTGCATATATTTCTCGAAAACTTTTTAATTTCGGGCACTTTCCAGATCCCATTGTCGCCGAAAAACCAGCAAAATAATATAACTACTTACCTACTTAATTTTCGAAAAATACACCCAAAACAGACTATTTAATGTCGTATGAAAACCTAAGAATTATCATACAATTAATAAAAAGCAATATACAGGGAAAAATAAAGGTACTTACTGAATCTAAAGTGAGTGTGCCGTTACATCTTAAATGTTTATAATTTTTGCATTTCCAAATACCGCTTCCGTTTTTGTACGTTTTCTTACGATAATATTGATGTCCTTTGTATAATGCCACACACCCCCTTCCTCTTTCAATAATTTTGACTTTTTCATTCATATTTAATTTAGTTATCTAGTTTTTGCCGCCGATAGCAAAATTGAACAGAACGCATTCTTAATTCAAAAAGATAATTTATTACTTGCGTATCGTGCCATTGCGGTTTGTAAGTGGCCAGTACTTATTTTAATCAGTAAAGAGGTTTTATCTCTCTTTATTTGACTGACATTATATTAATCCTGGTACTTGATGAAAATTATTTAAATAATTTGTTATATTTTAAATTATTGTATGAAAATGTAATTAATTTGAATGCAAAAGAGAAGAATAACAACCCGTGCATTATTATTTATATTAAAAGTACGTATATATTAAAAGTAAACTCGTTTCGTGCTATGAAAACACATTGTTCATGAACAGTTTTCGTGAGACTAAATTATTTTATCAATTAAATTCCAATTGAACTACTGGGAACAAAATCAGTCCCACTAGATCTACTATCTGAATAATATTCCCACTAGTTCTACCAGTGGAACTGTCGGTGGAACTAGTGGGAATAGACCGCATGGGCGGCTCGCTCATGAAAGTGTTTCACGATTAGTCTAGCGACATGATCGCGTCCATCCAGAATTACGGGCCTTTTCACGTGCATGCCAACTTCCTTTGCAGCATCGATGCGTCCCCCGACTCTCAGGAGGCTGTCCTCCCCAAGAACTGGCGTCAAGGTGCGTAGACGATTGCTGGGCTCGATATTTTTATTTTGTCTCATTTGATTTAGTTCACTTTTAAAATAGAGCTCCTGGGAATGTTGCAATAGCAATAACTCAGCCCTTTCCATTAAATTCTTGTTAATCGTGGATTTGCGGCTCACTTTGCATTTTTTTATAAACAACAAAACGGTAGCCGTCGCACGAAGCAATTTGAGCCAAGACGAAAAACGCGTAGGATCGGGCACAGGTAAGTTTGATTTGTAAATATTATTTACCACGGTATGTATGTTTCTAACTTCTAATTGTTCCCTATTAATATTTTGTATGTTTACAGGTTCGCGCGGCCATTGCTCAGCGGGTGAGAGAAGAAAATCCGGTCCTTTAAACCATTCGCAGCTATCCGTGAGACGGTAATTATTGTTCTTCGTCGCAACGTCTGCTATGTTCAATTCAGATGGAACGTAATGCCATTCGTTAACACGGGTCGTTGCGTCTAGTTCACCGAGTCGGTTGGCGACAAACGTGTTATAATTGCGATGGTCATTACGTATCCATAACAAAACAGTAGTGGAGTCGGTCCAATAAAAGGTTCTGTCGATCTCTAATCTATGCTCCTTTTTCAGCGTGTTTGCCAGACGGCATGCAAGAACAGCTGATTGCAGTTCTAAGCGAGGAATAGACACACATTTCACCGGGGCCAAACGACTTTTACTCATCACAAAGGACAAGCTAATGTGGGCCTTATGTCCTTCGCAATAGGATCGCCAATATGCTACAGCAACATAAGCGGCCGGTGACGCGTCGCAAAATATAATTATGTAGATCAAGTTTACGTCTGTGTGTATTGTTACTATGAATAAAATACCATCTTGGAATGCGAAGCTCATTTATAAACCCTATTTGGTCCATCCATTCCTTAAACACAACAAACATTTCATCAGTCAACACCTGATCCCAATCAATTTCCTGTCTCCAGGTAGACTGTAAAAGTATTTTTGCTTTCATAGTGAAGGGGGCCAACAAGCCATAAATATCGAATATACTCATGACTATGCGCAAGAGTTCCCTTTTAGTTGGCTTTTGTTGACCTTTTAATACGCGCTCATTAAAGTTTTTCGGACACGGTATTCACTTGGTCGGACGGTACGTCGGACGTCGCCGACTGCGCCGGCGCTGGCGGCGCGGGCCAGTGAAGCAACTCGTGGTGCGGGAGCCCGCACTGGTCAACCTCGCAGTTAGAAGCGGGGCATTCCTCCCTTTTATGTTTATGTATGAGGCATTTATGGCATAAATGTCTTCCCCTAATGAAACGCCAGCGGTCCTTTCGCATCGCTTTTTTAAACTTAGTGCAGTTAGGTAGGGTGTGATAGCTCTCACGGCAATACGTACACCTTTTATCAGCTTTTGTTTCGTAAGATGCTCCTTTAAACGACGACTGCGATTGTGCCAATATAAAATGTTTATTGACTTGAGCTTTTCGCTCTTCTGGATTCTTATGGGTACTGGTATGTATATGAATATGACTAATACCAGCCATTGACGCCTTCGTGGCTTCTTCGGATAAAAAATCCGAAAACAGTTCGAGTTTAGGTTTATCGATTTCTCGGTGCGTATACGCATAATCGGCCCATTTACTAATTAGCGCCGTGGGGCACTTAGTAACAACGGCATTCATTAGCTCGGGGCTACGTAAATAATCTATTTGTTGCGTAGCTCGAGCTGCCGTTACGTAATTTTTAACTTTTATAGAAAAGTCAACTATCTCGTTGTGATAGGATGGCGGTAACAGCGGTAACTTTCTCAGCTGTACAGTTATCCTTTGTATAATAGTTTCGGGCCTACCGTAACGAAGTTCTAAGGCGTTTATAATGCTTACAGCTGATGTGTTGCCGATGAGAAGCGAAGTCACGGTTTCTTTTGCTTCGCCACGTAAACACTTACGTAAACGACAGATGTTGTCCGTGTCACTGAACTTACACACTTTGCAGGACTCTGTGTAAGTGTTCTTGAAAGATAACCACTCTAATGGGTCACCATGAAATTGTGGCAGCTCTTTATTCGTGTTCAAGCGTGACAAAATTTGTCTATCGTCAGCCGTGGCGGTGGTGATAGCAAGTTGTTGGATGTCGCTCGGCGCGCTCGCTACGGCGGACGGCGCCTCGTACTGCAGCTCGTGCGGCGGCTGCTCCATAACATCCTCGAGGCTACTACGCCTTATCCATTCGTCCACTTTGTGCTTGATGCTGGATCTGGAACTTGAACTGCCGGCATGGGAACGTTGCACCTCTAATTCGGCGATATCTGCGGCTAGCCTCTTCTCGTTGAGCTCAAGTTGTATGCGAGCATTGGCTTCCGCTGCTTCCAATTCCAGGCGTTTCTTGCGGGCTTCAAATTGGAGCTCACTACTATGTGAATGTTTGCTGCTGGTTGATACGGTGGTTCAGGTAGGTGGTGAGGTGTTTCGACCTTGACGCTGTCAGACCTCGTTTCTCGTTCCGGAAAATCCGTAATCCTTATAGACGATATAGGTTTATCCGAGTAGGTATAACCGTCAAGCATCTTTCTTGTGCCTTCGTGGATTAAATTATCCATAATATCGCGCCTCGCCGTAGGAATAATTTTACGTTTCGCATCCGCCACCGGTGGCGTGTTAAACATGGCGGCCGACCGGTATTGTTTCACTACGTATTTAACTAGGGTGTTAAGTATTATAACTAATTAAACATCGATCAGGTTCGTAGGACCACTTTGTAGATGATCGGGTACTGGGAAATTAATTAAAACACCAAAATACTTGAAAAGAGTGGCGGCAGCGTTAGGACACGCGCGGTTCCGATGCTGCGACCATGGAAACTAACACTACCCTCATCTGTCATATAATGAAGTGCCACAAACTTAAGGCTACCTTAAAATTAAACATGAATGTATTTGAGAGTGTGCGTACGCGTCGTCTACAACGATTATATTTAAACTAAACTGTAACATCAATGGTTAAACAAAAAATTGGCTTATTTCACCTTCTACATGTAGTACATGTACTTTAAAAAAAAACTTAAATTAATGACTATGTAAGTTAAGAAGATCCTTTTTAATTTTCTTCATATTTTTTAAGAAGTATAATGCACTGATTTCATTATATTGAAGATTTTCAAGTTCCTTCTTGTACTTTGCATTGGAAACTATCTATTCTTCTTCTTGTGTCCCCTTCAAATAAACTTTGCTTTAATTTCAGGTTTTGCCATCTTGACTCTTTTTTTAATTTGTACGAAAAATGGACAAATGTCAGTTTACGTCCCATCCTAGAATTTTAACGCCTATGCCACCCCTACAGGCAATTTTTTGTGCGATGAGATTCGCTGGCACAACTAATGATGTTATGTAATTTGCTCATCCACTGCTTCTCCATGTAGTCATTGAATTTACCTTGAATTTCTGAATTTTCGTCATTTTGATTAGTTTGATTTCTCGACAAACTTCAGCTATATAATTAGTAGGCAGTAATGGTAGATATGCACAGATAACAGTTTTTATTTATCCCACATTCGTGTTCAACATCCCCAGTTTTTCAGATTTCTTGAAAACTGCTTTCGAATAGTGGTAATAGCAACCACTTATTGTAATTCCTGCAAAAACAGCTAACGTGCTTGAATTTGAGCAATTTCATAATCACATTTAAACCTTCTTATGCTGATTCCAATATTGCTTTTTATCAGTTCGATAAGTCTCATTTAAGTATCCTGCGTTTTGTCCGGCAATAGGCAGAATATTAATGGAACAATATTTACCGTGTCACTGTTCTCTGTGTTTATATTGACATGTATTGTATAAAGTTGATAAAAAATCGGCACACATTTAAATTGTTTGTCCATATTACACTACACACTAACTACAAAATATTTAAATCTTATTTTCATCGTCACCATCATTACAGATCAGAAATCCTTTCGCAATGATACTTGGTACGTGTATTTCTTTTATGTAATTGTTACCTTCTTCAAGATTTAAAAAAATATTTCTTGTTCGGCATAAAGTGTCTTTTTTATTAGGGTTCCGTAGTCAAACTAGGAACCCTTATAGTTTCGCCATGTCCGTCCGTCCGTCCGTCCCCAGTCTAGCTCAGAGACTCATAGTACTAGAAAGCTGTAATTTGGCATGAATATACATATTAGTCACGCCAACAAAGTGGTAAAATAAAATTTTGAAAAATATTTTTTTTTAATGCACCTCCCCTACACGTAACGTGGGGATGCCTTTTTTTTTTCTTGCCTACCCCATAGGTTGGGATGTCGTTGGATAGGTCTTTCAAAAATATTGCGGGTTTATGAAAACAATTTTTCGATTAAGGGATCCGTTTATGAAATATTAAGCTTTAAAGCGCTATTTTTTGTTAAGAGTCAAGTGCCCCCCCCCCCCCCCCCCCCCCTACAGCCAAAACTACAAATACTAAAAATCTGAAAAATATATTTATCGAAAGCGCATATAATGAATTTTAAAGGAAAACTATCACGGCTAAGTAGATATGATTAGTTCCCTGAGATACAGGCGAATAAAGTGTTTATACCTATCAAAATCGCCTATGATAACTTTGATAGAAAAATTGTTAACGGGGGGGGGCCTGCACGCGCGGGGGGAGTCGAACTGTGCAAGTAACAAATCGAGCGACAGCCGCGCTCATAAGCGCGAGCGCCTAGATGCTGTTCGGACGTGCCCCGAAATGCTACCTACAAGTTTGCGATTTGCGATCTGAAAGTTTACAAATAATCGATTAGGATATTGATTTGAGTCGAGTATCGTTTGGAAAACTTAAAATTCTATTTACTGGCCCTTGTTTTTTTTTCAATTTCTATTAATTACTTTATAAAAGATTTAACTTTTATTGTAATTTAAAGTCGGTTTGAAGCAGTTTAGATACCTAACTACCTACATAGGTAGGTATACTGATCTCACACTTAAAAGCTTGGCTCTTGTTTGAGATATTATATACGAATTTATAAGAAAAAGAATCATTACCTACTTAGTAGACTTAATTAGTTCCTGAGATACAGGCGACTAACGGGTTTATACCTACTAAAAATCATCTAAGACAGCGCCAAATAACTTTAAATAGAAAATTGGTTCATACATGTCGATTTTTGAGATAGTTTTTTGTGTTTGTCGTTACGGCTTCGGAACCCTACACTGAGCATGGTCCGACATGCTCTTGCCCGGTTTTTTTATAAAGAGAAGCCTCGTTTATATCTACATCGTTTTCTATGTAAGGGGTTGATTTGGTATCATTTTCAGCCGTCGTGTTATGCTCAGATTCCTGTAGAATAACTTTTTCTAATATCTTGTTCACAGGCCCAAAAGTTCGACACGTCCTTCGCTTTATCTATAATAACGGAGATTTTGTTATTGGCGTAGTTTGGGGAACACGTATGTTGACTGACTTTTTTCACTGCGTTGTCTGAATTAAGCTTTAGGGAAGCACTGCAAACCTTCTTGTTCAAGCATCGCCATAGTGAAGATCCATCATTATTGGTTTTGTTTTTAGTGTATGCATGGCACTCATTATGTAAATTTTCAGCTCCCTTTTTGTTTTTTACAAAAACCACTTCATTCGAGGTAATCCTTAAAATAAAAACCTCTATAAAACTCGATACTACAAATGAATTATGTGAAATGTTTGATGAACGACACCCGTCATATTCATTTATCATTAGAACACTCTAGTTGCAAGTGCCAGTACGGCATAACGATAAAGAAGTTTGCATATTATAGGTATTTATGACAATTAGGCATATCACGATTTAGGCTGATAAATAGTTGGTCTAATAAAGATATAGCTTTAAAACGAAGTAAGCAGTCTGCCGAAAAGGCTAACATCGTCCTAGACTTAAAGCTAATTTAATATGAAGTTTAGGCATAACGCGACTTGGTCCCACTACGCATTAGGTGCACCAATTTCAAAGGAAATTAAGTTTGTAAGAGAGTTCTGTCATTTTTGAAATGACAATCGTTAACATCATTGTATAAGATATAAGTAAAAAAAACTTAGCTACGGCAATTTGGAACAAGGGGGTAATGGTGGTAGAAGGTTGTATAGAAATTTGGTAATTTTTTGAGGAAGTAATGTGGAATGTCACATATTCACGCGAATGCTCTCAGTGGGGACGCTCCAATAGACAATTTTTCATGTTAAACTCTGTTAATAATGTCATGCTCATATTGTTACAGGTTGCCTATGAAGCACGTACCAGAAAACTGAGACTTACAAACAGCAATCGGCATGATAAACTACACTTTTTTAGAATCACAAGAATATGGATGCACATTAATTACTACCGAAGCTTGCGGAGAATCGTCTTATGGACTTAACTGCCAGAATGGTGGATTTCTAACCCCTCAACATTTTTACAAGTGTAACTTTAACATTGATATTCAAAATGAAACTTCTTATACTTGCAACCGATATTTCAATGATACTTTTGGTATTTACCGCAACGATTCAGTGTGCGACGTTGATTTCAAGCTTAAGATGGCATCAGTTGTGTATGAAAGTGCAATAAAGGATATGTGGCTCAGTTTACCGATGCCCCAAATCTGTGAATGGGATCAATTATCTTGTTCTCACAATCTATCTAATCGAAGTTATCAGCAAAATATCCGTCATCATCGTAAATTTGTAAATAGCTCCCCGGAATATTTTGAATGTATGTGGAGTTTTCAAAATTATTCAAAACAGTATTTGCCTAACCAAACTGAATATGACTGGAACTTCCTTTTTGTTATTTTTTTTATCATATCAGGTGGAGTAGGTAACATTTTGGTATGTTTGGCAATTTGTTTAGACAAGAGACTACAAAATGTCACTAATTATTTCTTATTATCATTAGCGATTGCCGATTTACTTGTCAGTTTATTCGTTATGCCGATGGGAGCTATTCCAGGATTTATTGGTAAGAACTTAAACCATTTAACATTTCATTTCTTCGGGTTTTCCTCATGGACTAAATAGTAAACACAATCAACTAATGGTACAACGCACATCTCAAACCCCTGAACCAATGTTATTACCGTTTTCACAAAGACGTTTAAAATAAAAGGTGGCCAGATTTATATGTATAGGTACATAATAAAAAAATAAGATAAGGCACCTAATTTAAGGAGGGAAAAGAGGGGTCAAGGATGGTATGGAAATAAGTTGCTCGATTGAGCTTGCTAACATGAAACTTTGCATAATTACTCTTAGTAAAAAAATAAATTATATCTACCTTAGGGATTTTTCAATAAAAGTTAATAACTTTTGACCAATTCGCGCTGTGTAAGTTTTCTTATGTCAGTATTTAAGTATAGGTCAGGTTTCATAATATTATACGTAACCGTAACCTACCTCACTGGTTTATTAAATTTAACAAATGATGTCATAGATTTAGAAATTACAGAATATTCAATGATAGGTAGTTATTGAAGTTAATTATAGAGCAAATGAATGATTATAGCATGTTATATTAGATTATATGAAATTATATACCTAATGTGAGGTTACTACCTATAGGAGATGACTTTCGGCCAACTTAGGTATAACTATCGCTACGACTACTTTAATTAGACGAACTACACACATTGCTGCATTTCTAATATCTAGACACGCGGCAGCGTGTCAAAGCCAAGTTCAAGCTAACAGAACTGGCGAGCAGCACCGTGTGTAATATTACACGAACCATTTGGAGCCACTTTTGACACCTTAATAACTCAAAATCTATTTAACATAGAAACATGAAATTTGGTATATGTATTAGAACCCCTTTGAATAACTAGCATCCGAAATTCCATATATATAGGTAAAACGGTTATTGAAATATTAACGTGTAAAAATCGGCATTTTTATCACCTAACTATTGACTTATTGACTGACCTATAGATCAAAACTTTAACCCAGTTCCAGATGACCTAGAAACTTCAAATTTGGCATCCAGATAGGTAGTTGGGTGAACACAAAGAAAAAAGTCAGAAACTAGTAAATTTTCATCATTTTATTATAAATTTTCAATTAATTGGTGATTTTATGAAAACTGGTCACTTTCTATGGAAACTCTATACAAAGTGACCCGTTTTCATTGCTCTTGACTATTAGGAACACTTACCTATAGTACCTGTAAGTATTGTAAGAAGAATGTAAGAAGAAAATCAGCAATCAAAATTTATGACATCCGGACTTCATATGGATTTTAAGGTCTTCACGTGAATATATAATGAGTGGAATACCACCCTTGATTTTTTTTTTAATATAGACACGCGGCAGCGTGTCCAGCCAAATTCAAAGCCAAGAGGAAGCGACCCATTTGGAGCCACTTTTGACTCCTTAATCCATTTGGTATATGTATATAATATACATATATATATATATATATATATATATATATATGTATGTATATATATACAAATAAACTTACTCTTGAGTAATGAATAATAATAAAATCTATACAAAAAGTAATGATATCCCACCAAAAACATGAATGTGAAAAAAGGAGCCAAGTTCAATATTAAGAATAAGCGTGGTTGTCAATTTCGCCGACAAAAGAATTGAGATCTAAATGGGTGCCAAGTTCAGGTAGGAAATCCTAAACGTAAATGTTTTCTTAAGAACATACAATTTCTTATTTTTTCTACTACAACAATGTTTGCTATATAAAAGTATAACTTCTTTAATTTGAACACTAATTATTTACACAAAGCAGATAACTTAGGATAAATTGATGCTCAAGATTTGACTTGGCTAGTTTTTATATACCTACAAGATATCTGTTATTTGGCTAATCAACTCAGGTATCATCTTTATGTTATACGTAAGTAACTGTTTATATATTGTCTTACTCTTCGAAAAATAAGGCTTGCTAGTAAAAACTAGCCAAGTCAAGTCTTGAGCATCAATAATTTATCCTAAGTTATCTGCTTTGTGTAAATAATTAGTGTTCAAATTAAAGAAGTTATACTTTTATATAGCAAACATTGTTGTAGTAGAAAAAATAAGAAATTGTATGTTCTTAAGAAAACATTTTATTTTAGGATTTCCTACTGAACTTGGCACCCATTTAGATCTCAATTCTTTTGTCGGCGAAATTGACAACCACGATTATTCTTAATATTGAACTTGGCTCCTTTTTTCACATTTATGTTTTTGGTGGGATATAATAATACACCTTACAGTCTAGAATAGTATGTACTCCCATACAGCGTATAGATAATTTTATTACAACAGAAATATGAAACTATAATGGACAATTTTGTATAATGAAACTGACGTCATTTTACAATGTCACTGATGGATGACAAACGTCAATAATGAATCCATTTCCGTTATTGTTTTTTTTTTGGTATTATTGAACCATCTTTGAAAAGTCGTAGTACAATAACGCAACCAAAATTTTGGATAATTGTTACATATTTGACATGAGTACAACTAGTACTTACTTTATGTACAACATTCAGCCATTTCCCTGATCATTTTTTTTTGGGAACGATAACACGTTTTTCAGCCGCCATATCTAGATAACGCGATCACTGTGCGCAAGCAGACCGACATATTTGGAGTCAGGGAGTTGCCCTCAATCCTATCAAACTAGCATAATCCATTTCCGAGATCGTTCCTAGTTTCGTTGTGACCTCCTAGTCTAAAAGAACAACCATATTTCTTAAACTGTACCGATCAAGACACGCGATCATATGGCGATCATAGGTGAACTTTAAGAATCAGCAAATATTTGTACGTCGCCCTAAAACGCAATATGCCAATATTGTACGGTCACGACCGTTAATTTGAGACCCATATCAAGAAAAATACTCTAGAAGTCGTCAATGTCATTAGAGAATAGAGATGTCAAGTCATATGTAACTTTTAAGAAACTCAACCATATTGTTGTAGAATGTCAGATTTAACTTTGGACCTAAGGAGGGTACCAAATTTAATCTCGCGATTGTACATAAACCTAAAACGCATTTAGTATAAAAAACGAACTTCCTAATTACTACGATACTTAGATCTAAATAGGTTGACAAAAGCGCATTATGGTTTAAGCTGTTTGAGCTACGTGGTAATGAGGCTTATACGTGATAGACCTACATCAGGGTTTAGACTAAAACGCCTTTTGACTAAATCGAGTTTAAGACCAAATCGCGTTTTGACTAAATAGGGTACCAGGGTATGGGGTTAGATTGATTAATTTTAAAAATAAATCTTCTGTAGCTCCCGCATTTAATCGTTAATTAAATTATTAAAAATATCATATTAGCGACTACTTATTTGGAGTAACTTAAAGCAGCTTGAGGCAGACTACGGTAGACAGCTTATTAGAAAAAAATAATTACGCAGCCTCAAATCTTGTTTCTTAAAATGGGGCTACTTTGATTATCCTTGTGTTTATATCACAATATCAAAGTCACCCCTGAAGCATGCCAAAAATTAGGGGTTTTTTGTTTCGAAGTTTTTACATCCAAATTATCTGAAAATACTTCAACTTTCAACATTTTGGGCTCTCATATGAGACATATGAAAATAATTTCGCGAAAGAGCTAAATAATAACTAAGCAATTCCACAAAATCGACGATTAAAAAAATTATCAAAGTTGCCCCGCGTTTCTAAAGTCACCCCATTTTACGGTACTTGCCTCATATTAAATTTGGCTTAATAAATTAATATTTTCTGTAGTATTAGACTAAAGAAACCAATATTTATCGATTTTAGATATTAAAAGTGTAAGATGGCTACATAATATTTTCTATTTAAAATTGTTCATTTTTTATTTTTTATTTTGAACTCCGAAAACGCTGTCGGACATAGTGTGACGTCATAGGAATCTAAGCAAACTTCATGTCGGACCTTATACGAGTGAAATTCGCTATGTTATCTGCAAGTATTCTGTGCTGTGACATGAGACATGACATTGACATTTATGACCCGTGGACTTTTGAGGTTGTGTTGTGATCGTAATCGGTTTAATATTAATAAAAACCTATTCTGCGTGTTACTCTTACTACTTTCTCGTTTCATTGATAAGAGCAATCATGGATGTTGGATTCGTGAAGGCAGATAGCACAAACTTACCAAGAATCGACACGTTGATGGTCGGTAATTTTTTTGCCTTGAATCTAGATTTCTGCTCTGCCGAGCTGAGGAATGTCAAGACTTCTATGTAAGTACAGTGCAGTTGGTATATTAATATAATGTAAACTGTTGGAAATCATGGTTTTTATTAAAAAAGTATCGAGGTTTGCACAATGATAAACGTTTATTTATATGTCAAATGCACTAGTCAAATGTCAATGTTTGTTTTCGGCTCGGATGACGTCACAGCACAGATAATCTATAGACTAATATGGCTGTAAGCGTTTTCGCCTGTTAACGAAAACTAAACTTTTAAAATAAAGTTTTGCGGTTTCCTAGGTCCTAAAAAAATATGGCAATATTTTTTTTAAGCTAATCTGACAATAAGTAATAATTTGAGACCTACTTTAAAAAAGAGTCAACTAGCGTGTCTATGTGTTTAAGACTGAGACGCCTTTTGATAAAATTTTGTTTGAGAGTTGGGACTAAATCACGTTAAAAATATTAGTAGGTATTCAAAATTAATCAATTAACAATTGTATGTATGTATGTAAACACTTTATTGTACAAACAAAAGATAACAATTATAAAATACACAAACATATAACAGGGATGTACAAAGGCGAATTTATCCCTTTAAGGGATCTCTTCCAATTAACAATTAAGTTTGATACATTTTTTAAATTTAGATATTTGTTTCTTTAACGGACAAAAATAATATAAATTTTGTGTCCCCTTTAAATGAATTGGAATTCCACCCTTCACTACTAATTCGTCACAAAAAAATTGCCGTCTAAGTTTTTCGACTTTTTCTACCATCTGACGTTGTCGCGTTAATCGGCCTTCCTAGGCGAGAGTCATCGCTCATCGCTAATTGACTCTCTGCAATTTTTAAATAGATGATACCACGTATGGTTTTATCAGGACACTGATGCCCGTAAACAGCTTCCATACATGATTATACTTACCAAAGTGTCATTTTCCACTGAATATTTAATTAGTGAAAAGAAAACGATCATAAAACATGTCATAACTATCTCTTTACACGAAATTTCATTAAAGAATGATGAAATTAAATTTTTACCTGAATCAACTTGTCAAACAAGAAAAAGTAAAAATTTTAAAATCTCCAAATAATACTAGGGTTATCACAGCTGTTAAAAAGGATTTATTTAAAGAGTTGCAGACGAAACAAAACTAAGAAATAGGAACTTATTTCAACCCTTGACGGAAATTAGAGGTGTTATAGTCGTTTCGCATGTCGGTCTAATACCAGCGCCTCACGCTTGGCGTTGGTCGCAAACTCTGCAGGACGCAGCTATACATTGGAATGAGATGGAAATACATCGTGCTCACCCTAATATATAGTTGCGTCCTGCAGGATTTGCGGCAAACACCAAGCGACAGACTTGTATTCTGAGGTGGTCTTGAGAGCTCATGAAGTCCCACAAATTCATATTCACTTACATTTGGTAGTTTCGTAGTATTACTGACTATTGCTTTTAGAGAATCAGTTCAATTAGAAACACTCAGTAATGACTATAACTGTTTGAATGGCATGTCACTTATTTACTTATGACACATTAAGAGTTAATTTACTAATGCTAAACTACAAATAGTCAGTGATATCTAACTTAATTTATTGTATTAACTATTTTGAGACCCTATTTCATCAGTATCTTTTACCGTTGACTGTACAAGTGAAGTATTTTACCTCAAAAATCAAGGCGAAACACAAAATTACCATTTTTTTTTGATAATGCGTTTGCTCTTTTACCCTTTTGCCCTTGATACATATTTTTTTCTGTACCAAACAAGACCGTTACACACGCTCCAATTTAACTAAAGACGGAGCAACTATCATTGTTGCCCTGTCGAAAAAAATCACATTTCTGTGGAGAGATAGTTGTTATCAAAACCGGGGACCGTTTAGGAAATATTCAACTTTTTAACTGTAATTTTCGCTAAAGTTCTCACCTCACCACAGAAAGAACTACAATAATAAGTATACTAAAAGAAAAATATTTTAAACGAAAGCAAATATGGGTGAATTGCAAAAATATTGTACATAGTTAAGAGGCTCAATTAGAAAATCCTTAACAATCCTTAACTTTTTCCTTTGTGTAACGAAGATTAGTCATATAATCATATGGATAACTTTCGTTACACAAAGGAAAAACAATGGAAGAAAGTTAACGTTATCTCAATTAAGTCCTTAACTATATGTACAATATTTTTGCAATTCACCCATATGACAAACTTAAAACGAAAGCTGTCACGACTTCATTATTTTCATTTGTTCTTGAGTTACAGGAGACTAAAATGTTTACGTATACTGAAAATCACAAGATGGTACAGTCGACAGCATAAATAAGTGATAATTTCTGTACCTTTTCGTTTTCAATCGTTTCACAATTTTGTATAACATTTCAAACACGACGTTACAGTGACAAGGTACATAAATGATCACTTATTTATGCTGTTGACTGTACCAAATAATTTTAAATCGATAACTACTTAGCTCATGATTGTGATTCATGGAGAAGGGTTTAATGTTTGTAATAAGGGCGACGGGACCCTTCACTGAGCGTGGTCCGACATGCTCTTGCTCAGTTTTTACCGTTCTTGATCCTGAAAGTCCTAATAATGTGTAAATTTGCCAATAGGAAGATTTGTGAAAAAATATTCCGGTCCACACGACTAGTTGTGTTTATTAGTCGGTCCTTATGAGGAAAACCTGTATCACGCCATCGTGTAGCCGGCAACTATTGCTGTCTCACTCCTACTTCAAATTTAAACATAAAACGTCTGTGAGACTTAGACATATTAAGGAGATCACACCGGGTTATTCATGTAAATATTGTCGAAAACTCGACATGTTTCGGGCTCGTCCAGAGTCCCTAGTCATGAGCAGACGCGGCCGCAGCACGACGAATACTACTAACTAAGTAACTACGTCACTTGTTAAAGATGCGTTCACACTTGCCACTGGAGCAGTACACAAAACCGTTTTCCAACTCGGCAGCACCAACAACTCTTTAACAAGTGTCGTAGTTAGTGTTGTGTGAGACCCTACATTTGAGAATTGCAATCAGAGTTGCCAGAATGTTACTTTTGTAACATTTTACGTTACTTTTGACCCTCTCATGTTACCCCTATGTTACAGGAATTAAAATGTTACTTTTACGTTACTTTTAGGTCAGTATAAAATATTTAAATAAATATTTATAAAATAATTTCCAGCAAGCAAAAAATAATCGTGAAACGGAACGCATCCAAGAAAGTTTTTGTTCGTCATTCGTCAAGTTGGCGCACTTGCTTTTGTGGCTTGCTTGGCTTGGATTCTGTTTTGAACTTTTGACAGCTGAGAGACTAGACCAGACACGAAAAAGTAATACGAGTAAAAAAGAAGCACTTATACGGAAAGACATATAAATAGAGGAGACGGCCTTTTGCCTTTACTTTCTAACTCACTCCGCGTAATACGTTTTTTCAAGGCCAGTTTTGTGATCACCAAAACTACACTGGGGTTTGGGACAAACAAACATTGGATGGAGTAAATTGGAGTGGATTGTTGCTCTTAACTATTGTGTTGTTTGTGTTTCTGTGTATTTTCGTAGGTTAGTACGTAGATGTCAGTGATCTAAATTGAAATATGCGAAAGTGCAGTGCTCAAAAATATTCAAACAACCTTTTATTGGTAAGTAATAATTTCACTCGCGTCTATTTTAACTAAAGAGGAGTGAGGAAGGGTGCCGGGTGGTAAGTAAATTAAATAAATATTAATTTACTTACCACCCGTAGTAAGTAATTCAATAACAAAATCGTGTTTGCAACTGAAATAAGTTTATTTGTGCATTGTAATCTAAAAGTATCAAGTAAAAATAAAAAAGGAAAGTAATAATAATATGTAATTATGTGTGGCATTCTGCCGATCACTGCACATTTAGCTTCAATAAGTACATTAGCTATTTAATACTTATTGTTTAGTAGTAATTTTGGTTTTGTTTACAGGAACTTAGAGTGGGCTGAGTATCGGCTGGCTGGCGTAGTCCAAAAATTCTATTTTGTTTATCGAATATCGAACTCCGCTAAAGCGACGCGACCAAGGTAAGTGTGTACTACGTACCTACCTATCTAAATAGTGGTTTCTCGTTGTAATTTCAATTCGTCCGCTAGTCTCACGGAATTCCACATTCGGAAATCGAATTCGGAAAACGTATGTATGCGGCCAGCCTTATCATCGCGTAACTATCAAAGTTCTCAAACTGACGCGACTTCGATTCCAGAGTCCAGTGTTGCTAGATCTTCCGAAAACAGACGATTTCAATATTTTTATGCTTATTCGTCATGTTGATGTCTCTTTCGACCAAAATATTTTGTGTACGTACTTACGTATATAACTATGCATACAAAGTATGCCATACAAAGGTTTGTCCTTATAGTCTTAGTATGGACAGACCTACTTACTTTATTTTATTCATGACAATCTTGGGATTAGATTCACGTCAGTTTTTGGGAACGCAGCGATGTACGCACAGTATGGAATCAAATATTTTTTATGGATGCATGGTTTTTGTCTTGTTTTTAGTGCACTAACTTTATTGATTGCTCTTTTTTTCATGTATGATGTGGTGGTGAATAATTTATTGCATGTTTTGCTATGATAATAAAATTAACATGTACCTAAAGATAATGAAGAGGTTTTTGACTGCTAAAGCATCGACTTCTACAGAAAAAAATGATGATCGACAAAATATTCAAATCTCAGTAGATGAGGCAACTCCTAAAGAAAAAAAGCAAATTTATAATTTTAACGAAAAATGGCTAGAAGACATGCATTTAAAAATTGGATCTCAAAAAGGGAACAACAAAACGGCTCAATCACAGCTTTTTGTACACTTTGTAATTTCAATATTGTCAACCATAGGCCTGCTCTTATAAAGCATCAAAATACCACAAAACATAAACAAAACCTAAACGCTATTAGTAAAACATCATCCATAGACGAAGCCTTTAAACCGAAAAAAGAAGAAGAGCTAAAAAAGAGAGCTGAACTCAAATTATGTGCTTTTCTTGCCGAGCATAATTTGCCACTTATGTTGTCAGATGATTTAATTCCTTTTTTGGCCAATACATTTCCTGATTCAGCAATAATCAAATCTGTTAATTTAGGAAGAACAAAAGCAACTAATATCGTAAAATCTGTACTCGGTCCAATACTAACTGAGGAACTTGTATCAAAACTTAAAAAAACAACATTTAGTGTTATCATGGATGAGACTACAGACATAAGCGTTAAAAAGCAAAGTGCACTGGCTGTGATCTTTTTTGACGAGGATGAATTCTTGGTTCGTACTCAATTCCTTGACATCTATGAAGTTACTTCTGGAAAAGCCAAAGATCTCACAGATGCAATTTTGAATTGGCTTGAAAATAAATAGATTCCTTTAAAAAACTTCGTTGGCTTTGCTTCTGACACCATGAGTATGGTTGGGCAGTATAATTCCGTTTTCAGCCACTTAAAAGAAAAAGTACCACACATTTCATGTGGAAAGTGTAGCTGCCACATGATCCATCTAGTGGCTTCTAAATCTTGTCTCAAGCTTCCGAGATTTGTGGAAGATTTTTTAAGAAATGTTGGATCTCATTTTAGCCGTAGTTCACTAAGACAAGAGAAGCTAAGAGAATTACAAATATTTTTCAATGCAGATGTCCATAAGATTTTGAGTCCTTCAATCACGAGATGGTTATCCCTACAGGCTTGCATCAGCAGAGTATTAGAACAGTACGATGTACTCTCTGAGTACTTTAGACTCGAAGTTTTAGAAGATCCAAGTAAAATCACGGAAGATATAATAGCTGTACTTGACAACAAACTCGCAAAAGTTTACTTTAGAGTTCATGTCCTATGTCTTAGATATATTCAACGAATTCAATCGCCCATTCCAGTCTGAAAAGCCATTACTTCACCAATTAAAACCTGAAATTCATAAATAGATAAAAACAATAGCCAGCAACTACATGCAATTCAATTATTGTAAAACTACCGATGCCTACCTAATAGAATACCTATACAATATTTTTTGTGCCTCTTGAGAAAATATATTTAGGGGTAGCGGCACAATCATCAATGGAAAAATTGTCTAAAGAAATTCCTGGACCGAAAGCCGTAATCACGGACTTCAAAAAAACCTGTTTAATGTTTTACATAGAGTCAATAAAACAAATTACACAACGCTACGATTTTTCTGACCCACTGTACGGCATTAAAGAAGTCATTAAACCAAGCATAGCTCAAAAATTTGAAATAAAAGATTTATCTGGCGTGATTATCAGATTCCCAAACATAAAAGATGATGTTGATGATGTGGAGCTACAAAAGGAATGGAAAAAGCATGCTTTCCTAGACCATGATGAATTAGATTTATCTCAAGATGTTGAAGAATATTGGAGAAAAATTTTGAAATTGAAGGATTTAACTGGGTCTCCAATGTTTCCAAATTTAAACAAGGTTATCGGGCTTTTACTTGTGTTGCCTTTTTCAAATGCATGCGTCGAACGTATTTTTAGCCAACTAAAATTGATAAAATGTGAAAACCGGAACAGGCTAAACACCGAAACCATTTCTGCTTTGATGGCTACTAAAGCAAACATTAAAAATGCACAACATTTGAGCCGTCAAAAGCAATGATACAGGCAAAAATAAAATATAGCAAGAGTGGTGAAGGTACTAATATTCTTCAAATCTCACAAAGTTTTGATAACTATTTTTAATTTTATGACTCCACTGCTAATATTATCTCTTTTTTCCAGGTTCCAGCTCAAATAAGCTTTAGTTACCCTAATATTAATAATATAAAATGGTGACGTTTTTTTTATAAATTGATTAATAAACAAAGTAAGTTGTAGCTATTGAAAAACATTACGAAATTAATTGGTATGTAAGGTACGCGTATATTACTGACACATTATTAATTGTATGTTTTTTTTTTCAGTATCACTAGTAAATTATTCGATCAGCATTTTTTTTCGAAGAAAGAAAGAAATGGGACAGAATACTTTTTTTTTAATTTTTGTGTAAATAAAGTGCCATAATTTAGTATTAGTGTCGTTTTCCACATTAATAAGAATAAGGTACATACTAATTGTTATTTTTCTCGTGAAAATGTTGCTTTTTGACTTGTGTTACATTTGATGATAATTATGCCACTGGCAACACTGATTGCAATAGTGTGGTAAACGGGGGTAGTTTCTCGCCAGCTACGCCGTTCGCTCCAAGCAGCCGGGCTGACAGAGCGCTGGCTCGCAGTGTTCGTCGTGCTGCGGCCGCGTCTGCTCATGACTAGGGACTCCGGACGAGCCCGAAATAATTATGTCAAGCGTTTTTCGACAATATTTACGTGAATAACCCGGTGTGATCACCTTTATAAATCTTACTTTGTTTGTTTGAGCAAATTGGCGTAAAAATGTTGCTTGCCTAAACGGCCCTTTGGTTAAGTTAAAAGGATAGTGAAGCGCCGCTAAAATCGCGTAGCTGTCCAAAAAAAACAATACAAAAGCTCCGGTTGTACGTTTCTCACCCCCTAAATCAAAACCTATTTCCACGGTTTTTGATTATGTTGTAATTATGATAAAGAAATAAATTTTCGCCTTTTTTTTTTCATGCTAAGAAATATTTTATTGGAAAGGAAAAAGTACCTACTTACTTACAGTGGACCAGTGTATAACGACATCAAACACTCAAATGCACATGTAACTACGATTTTTTAATATGTCATTAGGTCCCTTGAGAGTAGTTAACACCCAAGTTAGCAACCCCCATGGTGCTCGAAAAACTGCGAAATTGTGGCGCTTGTTTCAGTTTCTTCGAAAAAACTACGCTAAGTAAGCGTTTTCCAAGTAGGTATCTTTGTTTCGTACTGTATTAAAGATAACTAAATTTGCTATAATTTGAGCATATCACAGTGCGGAGATACAAGCAAGTCAAAGACGGGCATATTTTTCAAAAAGTGAATAATATGTTGTGGTAGGGTCACTTTCCAAGACAAGTACCTACCGGATCAAATAATGCTCCTAGGTAAAAATCATACGGAAAAAAATTGTCGGGGATTTAATCACCTTCAATTTAATATCAAAATAGTGCCTCTAAAGTCACATAGTTCCACCCAAAAAAGTAAAAAATCGGCTTTGGCTAAATAATAAAAACATTGTACTGAATAATGTTGGTATGATTGTTTTAAAAAGAAAAAGCAAAAATGTTAATTTACCTTTTTAGATGTACAGTATGCCCTCAAATAAACATACACTAAAGAAATAAACATACACTTGAAAACTGCGACAATTTTGGCACTTGTTTCAGTTTCTTTGAAAAAACTTCCCTATGAAACGTATTTCTGGTATTTTTGTTGTACATTAATAAAGTTAACTAAATTTTCTCCAATTTGAGCGTAATTTGAGCACACTACGAGGGGTGTTCAATAAGTTTCGAGAATCAGTATGAACCATCTACACAATGATATTCTTTTAATGTGGAATATACAATGGAACTAATTAAAATTAAATAAGCGAAAAGAAAAATACATTACTCCTTTGTATTTTTTTTTATAACTAAACAAAAAACATCAGTATAAACAATTTTACAAGACGGCAAAAATAAGAGTGTGTTTTGTAATAATTTGGAGCGGTGTGGAGAAAGTTCTGGTTGACTAATAAAAAATATTGTTATTGAAAATGAAACCTTGATTTATTATTATGATTTAAAGAATAAATAAATTATCATTACAGTGGTTTTTTTTACATCCAGCTCTGTCACCAAAATATAGGGTGTTTTTTTCGGCCTTTATTAGGATTATTGAGACCTCCAAATAAATACTGTGACATTAGTCCTTAGCAATTGAGTTCAAATAATCTAGGAGAGCTATATAACATTATCCTATAATAGTTATGGGAAAATATTAAAAATAGGCTAAAGAAAAAAAATTACGAATTTGCGGCATGAATTGTGCTTCAGAGCCGTCTAATTGACAAGGGTGCTGCTCTTTGACCAAAGATCAGAACTGATACCCGCTCTCCTCGTTATTTAGCCCTAACTATCGACTACTACACTACTCATTCACTAATGTTCAAAGAACCCTACGTAAAAATCACGAGCTGGTGATCACTTAGTGAAGGTACAAAATTTGACCATTTTGACCTCCAAAAGTAAAATTATTTTTATAGTGGTAAAATAAAACAATTGAATGACGTCAATAAGTGTTTGGAAATATAAAAAGTGTGCTTATTCCAATTAAAAAATAACGATTTACATATCTCCCATTTTTAATACCGATTATCAAACTTATTGAACACCCCTCGTATGTTTATTAGTTGCGGAAATGCATGTGGTAGGGTCATTTTCTAAGACACGTACCGGCTGAACTACAGCTCCTAGGTAAAAAAGTCATAGATAAAATATTTTAGGAAATTTAATCGGCTTCTACGTCATACCAAAGTGGTACCTCTCTAGCCCTCATAGTGCTTCAAAAATATAAATATAGTAAAATATCGGATCTTGGTTAAATGATAAAAACATTATGCTGAATAACGTATGTATGTATTTCTTTAAAAAACCAAGAGTGCGAATTTGTATTTTAAGATGTAAAGGTCGATTCACAAGAGTTGGCACGAATCGATTGAACGAAAGTAATGTCACCTATCATTGTGTGAGTGCCGTCCTTTGAACCGATGTTCGAATTTCAAACCGAAAACCTGTTACTATTTTACACACTAGTATACTTTCCTTCACTCATTCAATGCATTCGTGCCAGCTCTTGTGAATCGACATGTAACATGGTTTCAAAACAAATGAACGTATACAAAAAAAACTCCAGCATAAACATAACTTTAAACTATCAAATAATACTATTTACACGGTCAAGGAAAATCAGTTTAGATTTTCGCACTTATGGAAGCACCAGGTATCATCTAGTTTAGACCAGTGGGGGGGAGTGGAAGATGAGGGATTATGTTTTCTGGAGGTGGAGCCGGGTCGGCATATGGTGTTGGGTCATCCACATTCTCGTCTTTCTCGTCCAGGATGATAGGGATGGCGTTGTTGCAATTTCGCGCGTGACAAAAGAAACATTGGAAAGAACACTTGAACTCAGGCTTCCTGCAAGTGCAAGACCCTATGCAACCTCTTTTTGCATTCGCAAGCCACCATTTTAAACAAGGTCAGAGGAGCGGCCTCTGCGCACATTGGCCATCTTTGACTTGCTCTATATCCCGCAACCAATGATTTTATTGTGCTCTGTTTACGCTAAAATTGTAGCATTTAGGTACGAGTATCTTTATTAAAGTACGGCACAAAGATACTTAAAAACGCTTCCTTAGGGTAGTTTTTTCGAAAATACTGAAACAAGTGCCAAAATTTCGCAGTTTTGAAGCGCAATTGGGGAGCACAGAGTTTTCAGGGTTGCAAACTTGGGTGTTAACTACTCTCAAGAGACATAACAACATATAAAAAAATCATAGTTATATGCGGGTTTGCGATGTTTGCCTTTCTCTGTGTTGACTGGCCTAAAGACATAAGTACTTTTTCATGATATCTACACCATATTCAAAAATCGTAATAATCGGCCCAGGTTAAGAGGAGAGAAACATTATCGCATTTTTTATGGAAATTTTTAGCTTCACAATTCTCTTAAGAGCTAGGGTAATCAATCTTATGTAACCAAGGCTTCAACTTTGGGATAGGGAAAAACAGCATTAAAAAGTAGGTCTATTCCGACTAGTTCCATTGAACTGGTTTTCCAAGTAGTTGCATTAATAATGCAGTGTTTAATTCTAACGCATGACTATGATGTTCACAACAAGTTTTGCAAAACGAAAATGAAAGAACGGCTAGGTACGAGTTCTCAACAACACATTTAAACAGTTTATAGTTCTTGCACTTTCCAATAAAATTGTGTTTTCATTTTTATACTGTACTTAGAGGTCGGAATATTCACGGCAAAACATAATAGGTATATTTTAAAGTAACTGTCTAATACTCACTGTAATAATACTCGATATCGATAAAAAAAAGTTTCCAACATGAGCAAGATTGCGATAGTCTTATGTTTTGACGTAAAAATTCCGACCTCTAAGTACAGTGCCGATGATATTATCGTCCCTGATATATTGCCACACAACCCTAGCAGTTCGTACTACTAGTACTAGTCAAACTGAAAACAATGTTTGTTTAAAAGTGGAATATAGATTAGTAATACTAGTTTTAAGAGCCTAATAAAAAAATAGTAGGCATATAAATGTCAAAGTGTTTATTTCCAATATAGCATGAATTAAAAAAATCTTATTATCATTATCACATTATTAAAAAAAAAAAACTTCCACCGACCTCCACGTATAAATAACTGCCTTAATTCTAAGCGGCATAGTTTCTACCAATTCTTTACATTCTTCTGGAGTTGTCGAATTCCAGACTGACTAAATTTTCTCTTTTAAATATGCTTTTGATCTTGATGGAAACTTGCGTAACTTTTTCTTAATTTTCCCCCACAGGGTTTCAATAGGCGACAAATCTGGGCTGTTCGACGGCCATTCCATCGTAGGGATTTCTTTAGAGTAAAGCCAAGCCAACGTCGCCTTCGCTGTATGACAGGAAGCACCATCTTGATGTTTCAAATTCGAAATGGAAGGCAGTAGACTCGTTTCCAAACTGTTATGGTATTTTACCGTATTAACAGTCCCTTCTACAAAATGCGACCCACATCTTGTGCTGACTTGCAATCCCAAATCATTACCGAGCCAGGAAACTTCACCTTTCTCTTGATACAATCTGTATGAAATTCTTCGTCTTTAATTTTAATTATTTTTTCTGATCACTGATAGTTATCTCAAGTTTGGACTCACCACTCTATATTATTTGCCGCCACTGGTCAACAGTTTAGCTTAAGTGTTCCCGAGCGAATTTCTATCTCTTTTTTGTCTGTAGTGCTGTGAGTACTGGTTTTTCTTTAGCCGTATAAAAACCATAACCCATTCTGTTCAGAACTTTTTTGCAGGTATTCACCGATACATCTTTCTGAATCATATCACGCCATTGCAATGTAAGTTCTGCTGCTCGGGGACGACGATTTGTCTTGATAATTTTCTTCAAGACCCTATTTTTAGCTTCAATCGTAATACGAGGGCGGCTTTCAAACACATAACTGTGCCGTTATTTCTGTAATTCTGGATGATTGGCTAGATAGTAGACCTATTCAGGTGTAAGTAAGTCTTTGGCGATTTGGTAAGTAGATTTTCCACTATTACTACTAGGAATTAATTTTGTACAGACTTCTTCAGCAATGGATTTTCCACGACCTATATACTCGTAGCTCAAAATAATTTAGAAAACTAATGATTACTCACTTGGAACATATCTTTTTATACCCTGTGACCTTTTTACTATCAAATAATTTCGATTTTCAATTTGGATTTTAGTTATTTTTCTATCCCTGTAAAAACTTAACAAATAGTTAACACGGTAGACGAACTATTTTGTATCAATTAAGAACTAGATGAACGGTTTTGCGTGAGCATTCGTAAAGTAAAATATCCAGAATATGTAAGATTTTAAAATTGTAACGTCGTTTTGATGGAGTATTATACAAATTAAATTATTTATTGCTAATGGACTTATGTAAAACAACAAGTCGGTATTTTATAAATATAGGCTTCACAATGTATTGACTAGACTAGACGATCTCATTTGCATTGGGGCTCGTATTTCATACAGAAGCTCGGATTGAATGCTAGCTACCATAATGTGTAAAGTTAAATAGAGATTAAAATAGTTATTTGTTATACAAGGGGGAAAGTTGTATTTTACCTGCGAGTGTTCATTTGAAACACGAGCTAGCGAAAGGATTCCATGAAAATAAAATCCTGAGCGTAGCGAGTGTTTCAACACACGAGACGTAAAATAGCTTTTCACCCGTGTATAACACAAAACTTTTCACCTCACTACAGCGAACGAAATGAGAAAAATATGCAATTTCGCATTTTACACGGTTTCCCGTAATTCCACAGGTTTAAATAATACGTCTTCGTCACCCGAATCACTCATTTTTAATAACAAAACAAGCTAGAAAAACATGCGTATATTTAATTTAGACGGCTTAATTGGAAAGTATAGATTTAAGTTTTTTCTTTATTATTTCGGATGCGTTTTGTTCGCACATAGACTTTCTTGGACTGTCAGAACATTTTATCTGATTTTCAACAAGAATGAAGGTTAATGTTGAATGCTGATATTTATGAAAGAAAATAAAGTTGTAAGACTGTACGAGTATTTAGTGTTTTTTACTCGATGCAATTCATTAAGTGTGATGTTAAAAATTCAATAATTTTAACGTTTTACGTTTCTGTCAAATATATCTGCCTTCAAATGTCAAAACTCTTTCTTCACATGTAGATAAAAAGCGATTTCCTCAATAGATATCAAACAAACAAATAGAGCTTTCCGAGCTAGTGAGATGAAAAGTTATATTTATATCGTGTACTTCTAGATGGCCGGTACTTAAACATAATCATAATCACTAAAAAGGTTTTAAGTATCGATATCACATTATTATTAATTAGAGTACTTAATGAAATATTTGAATTGAATGTTATAATGTTTTATAGATGTACAAATAACTTTCAGCAATTGTTACATCTTGTAGACTCATTGTACAGTCAGCAGCAGAAGTAGCTACGCAACCGAAGAGATTAAAATGTTCTGCACTCGACTCTATTATTAAGAGAAATACGTCGTGTCTAGATCATTTTGAGCATGTTATTCTGCTTAGCTACTTTTGATGCTGATTATAACCATGTAATATTATAAACAAAGGTTTTTACAACATAGTCGACCTCTTTCGTTTTTTTTAAGTTTTCATTCTTCATAGGCCCAAGGAAAATCTCGCGTTTTGTTTTTTTTTAACTACTGATTATCGACAGAGTATTAAAAAAACATAGTCCGATTACTTTGTTGGTGAATGCATGCTGCGAATGCGTAGGTATACTTAAGCACAGAAACTCAGTCATGGGTCAGGGATGCCACAACAAAAACTACTTCAATATTTTATCATGAATATTTTTTTCCCGTAAATGTTAAAAATAGGTACATTAAAAAAATATAATATACTTATTTTAAATAAATTTCAGAATATCCCAGTAATATGTATTGATAAAATTAATTTTACACATTTTAGAAACAAAATTAAATTTATAATAATAGTCGTCTAAATATTTTGAACATTAAGGCTCTCGTTAAAACGAATACTTACGGGATACCTACTCCTTAACGTATGCTACTACTAATCATCTACTATCAAATCAAAGGTTAAATGATGGCATTTGAGAATAACTCGTCTAACAACAATTTTATATCTAGGTGATAAAAAACTTACCTCTCTCTCGTGGTAAGTGCACCTATTTTGTGTCTCGTGGAAATTGGTGGGATTTTAATTTTTTATCAAGCCTTGATGAAGATTTAATGTTTAAAACAGTACAAATCCTATTACGCACGTGCAAGATAGGCATCGGCAGGAATTAGATGTTGTTAGAGCCGACACCGATATATTGGCGGCATATTGGACGCCCGTGGGCTGTCGGACGATAATGTTTGTATGTGTGCTATACGTGTATCTAAATTGTCTTTGTGTGCGCAGAGCCCTATTCGGCCATTTTGTATCGGAACGATTTTGTCGGAAAACAATACATGGTGTCGGCTATCGGATGTCAACCATCGTCGTCCCATACCGATATCGGATCGGATAATGTGAAAACGCTCTTATGCTTAGAGAAAATCAAACAGTATGTAGACAACTAAAGGCTACTTGCACCAAAAAAATAATACTGGTTTAGTAAACGTCAAAATCAAACGAAAATTGTTATTTTAACTCGAATTAGTGTCTTAACCCTGTACAATTTTTTTTGTGCAAGTCCTCCCAAAAGAATGTAGATAACATTTCTTAAGAAATGTTGTTTTAACGAATATGTAGAATGTCGTAATAAAAAAACGTAGTATGTTTGAATTTTATAGGCCATAATGTGCTCATTTGCCCGAAAGTCTTATTTTTGTGTAAACTTTAAAGATCATCGCGGAAGCCATTCATTATTAAAACGACATGATATCGTATCGTTCAAATTTCTAAATTTAATAGTAGTTTACGTGACGGTTGAGTAATGCCAATTACGCAGAGTCACGTACAATACTTTTCCTACTCCTGTACTTTTATCTGTCATTTATACAGGGTTATTGGTAAGTCGACCTATTCCCGTTAGGAGGCGATAGGGGTGACCATTTGCGATAATTTTGATCCCCATATGCATTATGCAAAAGTGAACCATTTTTGAGTAATCGCGTTTTTTAGTTTTTTTTTTAAATTAGTCAGAAATTCAACTTGAAAAATTTATTACAAAAAAAGTATCAAATTAAATCTATTTTTTTTTTCTGATTTACAAAATCAATTAAACACTGGTTATTTCTCAATATTAAAACAGTAATTATCGGTCCAAATTTAAAAAAGCGAGACGGAAAACGAAAATTTTTCAATATTTTTTTGCGATCGCTTTCCACTAAAATGCCTTACAAACAAAAAAAACGTTATAAAACTTGGCTTGCAGAATATTTTAAAAACTTAACTGTTTTCTTAGCTCTCCAAAAATGCATAACAACTAGGAACTTATTTATAAAAAAAACTGAAAAAAATCATCACAAAGGAAGCGGGCGGAAATTCGTATTCGAACTAAACTAAATTTTAGTTTAGAAGTTCTGACTCAGAAATGCAAATTCAAAAATGAAAATAAAAAAAAATACCAAATATAAGTCAACTTTTTTTTATTTGTTTTTGTACAAGATGAAATTGTTGTTGTTATGCAATATTAAAAAAAATATTATCTGTACACACGTTTGAGAATGCGAGGCCGAAAACTAAAAAATACATGTTTTTTTATCAAACTCCAACATAAATTACACGAAAACAGAAAAATTTACCAATACATTTGGCGTGCAGATAACACATAAAAAATTAACGTTTTTCCAGCTTTCTAACGAGCTATTAAAACTAATATGAATTTTGTTAAAGATAGCTTGAAAAAATTTATCACAAAGAAAGTAACAAGGAAGTCACGTCCGAACATAACTTAAAATTAACTAACTACATACATACATACATAAACTCACGCCTTCATTCCCAAAGTGGGGTAGGCAGAGCTAAAGAATTACCAACAACTAACTAAATCTATCAAAAGTAACTGTTATACTCGTAAACACAAATAACAACAATAATTTCTGTAAAAAGTAACAAATTTAAAACTAATAAAATAAACAATTAAAATTTAAATAATCAGGATTTTTATAGTTCATTTTCAAAATGGCTACCTTCATTTCTTACGCAGATACGCATCCTTTTTCGTAACTGTGACTTATGTAGTTAGTTAATTTTAAGTTATGTTCGGACGTGACTTCCTTGTTACTTTCTTTGTGATCAATTTTTTCAAGCAATCTTTAACAAAAATCATATTAGTTTTAATAGCTCGTTAGAAAGCTGGAAAAACGTCAATTTTTTATGTGTTATCTGCACGCCAAATGTATTGGTAAATTTTTCTGTTTTAGTGTAATTTCTGTTGGAGTTTGATAAAAAAACATGTATTTTTTAATTTTTGGCCTCGTATTCTCAAACGTGTACAGATTTTTTTTTTTTAATATTGCATAAGAACAACAATTTCATCTTGTACAAAAGCAAATAAAAAAAGTTGACTTAAATTTGGTATTTTTTTTTATTTTAATTTTTGAAGTTGCATTTCTGAGTCAGAACTTCTAAACTAAAATTTAGTTTAGTTCGAATATGAATTTCCGCCCGCTTCCTTTGTGATGATTTTTTTCAGTTTTTTTTATAAATAAGTTCCTAGTTGTTATGCATTTTTGGAGAGCTAAAAAAACAGTTAAGTTCTTAAAATATTCTGCAAGCCAAGTTTTATAACGTTTTTTTTGTTTGTAAGGCATTTTAGTGGAAAGCGATCGCAAAAAAATATTGAAAAATTTTCGTTTTCCGTCTCGCTTTTTTAAATTTGGACCGATAATTACTGTTTTAATATTGAGAAATAACCAGTGTTTAATTGATTTTGTAAATCAGAAAAAAAAAATAGATTTAATTTGATACTTTTTTTGTAATAAATTTTTCAAGTTGAATTTCTGACTAATTTAAAAAAAAACTAAAAAACGCGATAACTCAAAAATGGTTCACTTTTGCATAATGCATATAGGGATCAAAATTATCGCAAATAGTCACCCCTATCGCCTCCTAACGGGAATAGGTCGACTTACCAATAACCCTGTATAGTCACGAACACTAATATAAGAACATACATAATATGTCCGCAGAATAATCCAGAGAAAAGTCTATCTTGTCTATGCCCCAAAACAGCACTTGTGCGTTTTTGAGATAAAACGATACGGCCAGCTGCCAAAGCTTAGCGTTGCACAATCGATTTAATCATATTTTAACGATTGTGAAATAGGGACTATAAATCACCTAATGTTTTGAGAAATGATTTCAGTTACCTGATTGGTCGATTTTAAAATAGCTGTAACCTGGTTGGTTGTTACGAAATACAAAGTTTTTTTAAAAGATTTAAATTAGTTAAAGAGAAACACGGATTATTGCATAAACTACTATTATCTACACACATTATTATAAGTACTCTAAGATTGCCCGTGGTAGTAGATGACAGCGTTGACAGTTGTAACCAAATTTTATTACGTTATCGAATATTGTATATATGTACTACAAGAAACCGACGTGCGTACATGACTCGATTTTTGAATGTCGAAGAAGTAAAAGAGATTTGTCAGGATCGTAGCAGTTGGAAATACGGGTATCTGCCTCTCCCTCTGGGAAACAGGCGTGATTTAATGTATGTATGTGTGTACTATACATATATGGGTAATCATAGTTGAAAGGACTTGATATTATAGTCTTCTTTCAAGAACAAGAGTCAAACCAGTACTTCTTTAGGCGACATATAAGCGACACAAAAAACGATCCCGTACACATTCGTCACTTTTCGACTAAGTTCCTAAAACGCGTTTATGTATTTTTAGTGCACTTTCGTCAGCAGTGACGAATCTGTACTCAAGTTTAATTTCTGTATGTTTTTGACACTAGTGACCAAAACGAACTTACAATAAATTTGGGTACATTTTCGTGTGCAACAGACAGTCGTTTTATAAAGTGACGAATCTATACTTAAGTTTTCATTTCTGTTTGTTTTTGACACTAACTTATAATATATTTTCGTCTGCAAAAAAAACATTTTAGCCTTTTTGCCGTCACTTCTAAAAATAAAGAGCGTGCCACCTACACCAAGCAACCTTTTCGGTTAGATATTTTACAATCAACAACAACCTTATTCAACCTTACTCCACTTCAGTCATGGCTGGAAATAGATTTATTATCTTGCTATCTAGGTACTTCTTGTTTATGCTTATGATTAATGATGACATAGAATTGTCATATTTTCATTGCACGTTTTTACAATATCGGTTACTGTTGCGAATGCAAAATAATAATTATAGTTGTGAGAAATGGATTGTGCGGAAATTTTTATAACGCCTGGTAAAAGAAATAAAGATTCTGTTTTTACTAATGGATACAGATATACTTTATCAAGAAAAAATCTAGACGGTACGACAAGATGGAGATGCGAAAAGCGAAATTTGTGTAATGCATCTATTACTTTAAATTCAAATCGAGATTCAATCATAAGACAGTCTGAGCATTCAAAACATTGCACCGCCAATTTTGAGAATGTTGAATTCGTAAAACAATTTGAAATCTGTAAAAAAATAATGGAAGAATTTACGCCCATACAGCAAATTTTTGAAGACTGCATGCTACCACTTCTCGACAAGGGAACACAATTTGTGCAGAATATACCGTGTTTTGAAGAAAAAAAGACAGGATTATATAATTTAAGAAAACGTCATAACAAAAAAAAAAAAAAAAATTACGTCTCTGAAAGAAGTGGAAATACCGGAAAAATTTAAGCCAAATCTATTAAATGAGGTTGATGACGGAATGTTGATCTTTGTGAGCCGTAATACGAGAGGAATATTTCAAAGGGCAAAAATAATTCTAGGCGATGGAACATTCAAAATTGTACGGCACCCCTTCAAACAACTTTACACATTCCACGCTGACCTGGGTAGTACTTCAGGAAAAAATGTTATAGTGCCCCTTGTTTATGCAATCTTGCCAGACAAGACACAAAAAACATACGAAAAATTATTGATGATTTTAAAAGAAAATTTTCCTTTGTGGAACCCATCAATTTTTAAACTCGATTTTGAGATCGCGATGTCTAACGCTATAAACAAAATTTATCCAGACAGTAAAACATCCGGCTGCTTCTTTCATTTTACGAAAGCGATTAAAAAGAAAGCTAAAAAATTAAAAATTAATAAAACCAAAACGGGAAAAACATTTATAAAATGCTGTCAATCTCTATGTCACCTACCCGAGGACTTGATCGGAGAAGGATGGTTGTCCATAGTCGATATGCTGCCGAATAATATGAAAACAAACAAGTTTATGGATTATTTTCTAGATCAGTGGCTATTTAACGACTCAATAAAAACATTCAGTTGTTTTAATGAACGCCATATTACAACCAACTCAATCGAGGGTTTCCATAGCCGGCTTAATAAAAAGATCCCAAGAAAAGCAAGTTTATTAAGACTTATGCATGGCATAAATAACGAAATTAGGATAAACGATATCAAAATTATAAAAATACAATCAGGCACACTTAAGACCGAGAACCGCAGAAAAGTCGATGTAGAAACAACAAAACAAAGAAAACATTTAGTTGACTTGTTGCTGAAAGGTAAAATTAATGTAAAAACATGCTTGACACGCTTAAGTCGGGTGTGGCGTGGAGCAAAATGATTGTTATATTTTTATACTCCTTGCCTACCTATAAATTTATGACAGAGTTTGAAGTAATTTAGTTTAATGAAAAGTAATGTTTATTTTTATTAATTATATAATAAGGGTTAATTTTAAAAGTGTTTTATTGCAATAACCACATTTACTAGTATCTACCTACCTAAAATACTTTAACCCTTTCGCCGCCAATGGCTTGATATTAAGTCACAGCATTTCGTACCCACACGCTACTACTTGATATCAAGTCACTAAATCAAAATAAATTGAAGGGTTAAATAAATAAATTGTAAAATAACCTAATGAATTTTATTCTAAGTTCGTTTTGGTCATAGTGTCAAAAACAAACAGAAATGAAAACTTAAGTATAGATTCGTCACTTTATAAAGCGACTTTGTCTGTTGCTCACGAAAATGTACCCAATTTTATTGTAAGTTCGTTTTGGTCACTAGTGTCAAAAACATACAGAAATTAAACTTAAGTACAGATTCGTCACTGCTGACGAAAGTGCACTAAAAATACATAAACGCGTTTTTAGGAACTTAGTCGAAAAGTGACGAATCTGTCAACTAGGAGCTTATTTCACAGTCGCACGGTCGCACTGTAAATGATTTTGAATAAGTTTTAGATTTGTAAGAAGGAAAAGCAAGGGAAAGGTTGGTATATACTCTTATAGCATTGTGATGCGATGTCTCTATTGGACATTATGGCGTTGTATTGTAAAACCGGTAAAACCTAGTTCAATGGGACATGGAAGTAATGGTACAGTCCACTTAATTGTATAAAATTAAACCCTGCATTATTAATGTGGCTACTTGGAAAAAAAAGTTCATGTAGTTCCATTAAGGAGACCCCTCTTCGTTCAATGTAATTTTACTGGGAAAAAAGTCCAACTAATTCCATCAATGGAACTAATAATAGAAATAGTCAGAATAGACCAAAAAATATACATAAATACGTAGTAACCAGGAATCGAACCCAGAAATTATGAGATTTCTCTATTTTGGACACAGAGTTCTACTGGAAATCGAGCTTTACCACAAAAACTTTCAATTGGGATACAGCAAAAAAATAACTGCATAAGCATCTAATTAAAAGCATTTCATGATTAAAAATGTTATTGCTTTTTAAAATAATTTATCAAATAAAATTAACCTCGCCTACTCACTGTGCAAAAATGGCGGAGCTATGAAGAAAAATGAGTATATGTCGTCTAAGATTCAGAAAGACGGTTTTTTACTATCTGTGATCTGTTTTTGAGGTCATAATAAACGAACGTCATTCAAACATAAATGTAAACAAACAATCGCAATACAATACATTTATTATTTTAGAGTATTTTAAGCATTCGCTCATTGCTTATTACCTAAACCTTAATTAATTCAGCACTTCCTGCATGACCCTTGTTTCTAGAGTAGATTCACTGAACACAAACACATTCAATTTATTAGTAGGAAATTCCATACTTCTATCATGAGTTTCTACAATAAATGTTGATGCCGTTGTTTTGCACCTTTTGAAAACCTCACCACACAAATTATTAACATTCGTCACACATAACTCAAAAAAGAATTGGTCTCATTAATGTATTAATTTCATCATAACAATTACGGTCAATTTGTAAACAAATAATTATGACCTGACAACAGCTGTCTTCGAACGTAGGTGTCAGCTAGATATCTAAATTGTACTTGTAAGCTAAAATATTGGAGAGGTTTTATATGTTTTATGTAAAACCACAAAAGAGGTTGATATAGCGCAATTCGGACCGGCATTAAGGGGTCAAATGAAGGTAATTTATTAATTTAATTATACTTAATTAACTGTAGCATATTTTTTTATCTAAGTACAGGGATCAATTTGAGAAGCCTATTCCTCGAAATGGTTTTAAAATTTTCATACATTGTCAAAAAATGGTGTATCCCAATTATTTACAACCCGTTTTGTGCTTTTTTTTAGTGAAAACTACTTACCAGGTTAGGTTAGCATCCACCTATGTTTTTAGGGTTCTGTACCGAAATTATGTCTATATTACGCCGCCACCACTGCTATCATAGTTGAATTTAGAGAAAAGTCGATATGAAAAAATGTGCTTGTTTTATATTCTCCACAAATTAATCATTATTAACAGGTCACATGATTAAAAAAACAAGTAACGACCCGAATGAACGAACTTTTGAGCCATATCTAAGCCAATTTTGATTTTAGAAACTAAAAAACCAGTCCAATATGATAGTATATTTTTGAACGTGTTCTATAGGTACGATAGTGTCATTTAAATCAGGTGTCACAATGTCCAATGTTCTGCATCCCCTTTCCTATACGCTGATGGTTCCTTTTGAAAGTTTTATCTATAACGATAGGAATATAATAAAATTATTACCAATCAACTTTGTTTAAAATAGGTACTTAAAAGCAGATTTCCCTTTACAAAAATCGAGGCCTTGGTTAATTAGTTCAGATTAGATTACTCTTATAGTAACCAAATTCCTTACGATACTATTAAAGATAGTGTCAGAGAACAAGGTATACGTTTTTGTAAGAAGCAGTGCGGGTTGGTACGACAGGGCGCTGGCCGCTGGGTGCGGTTTGGTGCAACGTGTACGTCACGTGCGACGTGCTGGCGTGCTCCGCTAGCATCTTGCATATGTGTTTCATCAGTGTCAGCAGGTTCGCCAACATGATTCGATACCTTTTTTCTCTCTAACCCTTAAGTTCATATTTTTCATTTTAGAAAGTAGTAGGTAGATTGTAACCTTAGAATATTGTAATAATAATAAATAAGGCAAGAGTGAATAGGCATTTTCCTGGATAAGCGTGTACCACGCTCGACTACATCGTCTCTTAACATCAGGTGAGACTGAGGTCAAATGCAAAACCATTTTGAATATTAAAAAAAAACAAGAATGTTGTACTTACTTAGTTGTGTTGTTAAATGTTAACGTTGTAACAACCCTACCCTACGCGCCGGTTTTCTAGAACGTTTCTGGCGCGTACTATACGAATCTGGAATGAGCTTCCTGCTGAGACTTTCCCAACGCGCTACAATATGGGGCTTTTTAAAAGGGGTATCATTAAATTTCTTCGAGACCGGCAACGCATTGGTGACGCCTCTAGTGTTGCAAATGTCCATAGGCGGCGGTGACCACTTCCCATCAGGTGGGCTGTCTGCCTGTTTGCCCGTCGACGGCAATAAAAAAAAATAACACACGAATTAACTAATAATCAGCATTTTAGTCAAGGACTTATTTAAGACCGGACACGATTATTTTTTGTTTTTTTTTTTTTTTTGTAATTGTGTGAATGTCATAAAGATTCAAAAGATTCAAAGATGTCATACAGATCAAAAACCAAAAAAAGGTTTTATTGTAACTCAATTCGAAATATTCTTTTTCCGATCATCTCAGTGCCCCTCTTTCTTTTATAGGTACTTTATGAAACTGTCAAGCACTTTTCTATTATACTTTATGAAACTGTCAAGCACTTATTTTTTTTCCTTTAAGAGATAAACATGACGATAACTGGTTGCACCATCTTTAAACAATACAAAATGTCACATTCCCGACGGACACTGATGGTTCTTTTTTAGGGTCACAAATGTCATCTCCAGGATGGGATAAGCGTCTATAAGATTTCTTGCATGGTAGTCTTGCTTGCTATTACCCGTGGTCCACCCGCTTTGTTCAAATAGGTGTACCACGGGGATTCTTTTTCCCCTATAGTTCATCTGGATGTTCCACGGGGAATATTTTTTTCCCATAGTTCACCTGGGAGTACCATGGGGAACATTTTTTCCCTTATAACACAAATTATATTTATCACATTCCCTGCCACTCCCTTTTCCTAGACATTCGTCAGGTGCCGCACTTTTCTGTCACTAAATATTTTTCATCACACTTGCTCGTAAATAGTGTCCTAACATGCTAGAAAAATCGTCCGTAAATCAAAAATAATACCCGCGGGCCTTTTTTTACCATTACGCCCTATCGTGCGTAATAGCTTTTTTTTTAAATATTATACGTGGACTCAAACTATCACAATACGTCAGGACCCCAATTCTTGTGCCATTCGATATGAAGTGTCATTCGAGATGAAATGTCAGTTGCATACAATTTCCTAAAAATCTCGCATATTATTATAAACTATTGATCTCGGCTGTCACTAGAATCGGACTCCAAACACGTTTGACCTTATCTGTGGTAAGTCACAGACAATGATGTAGTCTGCCGCTAATAAGTTAAAAATATGATCTTTTGTCTGATTTTATTTCATTTCCTCGCAATTGTGATGAAAAACATTGTATGTTACACGGGTGGTAAAGGAAATACAAAGCACGAGTCATTAAAGCCCTCAGCCTCCGGCTTCGGGCTTCAAGCAGACTCTCGTTTGTATTTTTTTCTTTACCACCCTTAATATACAATGTACTATGAACGCACAGACGCGTTCGAGGCACTGTGTGAAATTATCGAAAACATATGTATATGCGTTGCCGGCAGTGAATGCGTTATACAACATTCAACAAGCAGCTATTCAGCAAGCTATTTTATTTTGAGGTAATATAAATAAATACTAATTATCCTACAGTGCATCACAAAATAGGCAGTATAATAATTATGACATTTTCCTCTATGTTTGTAAAGTACAGGTACTGGGGGTGTATTATGACGTGGCTATGCCGTTTATTTTACGGTGAGCGTAAAGGACGGAGCTATAGCAGCTATATACCTTTGTCCTTTTCTCTCAGCGTAAACAGGACTGCATTGCTATGTCATAATAACCCCCCTGGTCATAACGTATACATTATTTGATATTAATAGAATATCTTACTACCAAAGTGATACTCGTCGTAATACAATCAGTTTATATCTAATCGGTAAATAAATAGAATATCTTACAACCAAAGTGATACTCGTCGTAATACAATCAGATTATATCTAATCGGTAAATAAATAGAATATCTTACAACCAAAGTGATACTCGTCGTAATACAATCATTTTATATCTAATCGGTAAATAAATAGAATATCTTACTACCAAAGTGATACTCGTCGTAATACAATCATTTTATATCTAATCGGTAAATAAATAGAATATCTTACTACCAAAGTTATACTCGTCGTAATACAATCAGTTTATATCTAATCGGTAAATAAATAGAATATCTTACAACCAAAGTGATACTCGTCGTAATACAATCATTTTATATCTAATCGGTAAATAAATAGAATATCTTACTACCAAAGTGATACTCGTCGTAATACAATCATTTTATATCTAATCGGTAAATAAATAGAATATCTTACAACCAAAATGATACTCGTCGTAATACAATCATTTTATATATCGACGATGGAAAACAATAAGGGCGTATCTCGTAAAAGGTCGTAACTCGACTGAGTTAAGGGTATACTCAGTTTTTTTTCTGCGTCGATTGGTCCGGGTCTCGTTGCTCTACGATGACATGAAATCCAAAAATCGGTCAGTATTTTCAAAAGCGTCTTTAGTATTTTTGGTCGTAACTGCCCAAAAAACGACGAATTTAAACTTTTTAGAGATACAACGAGTAGAAGTTTATGTTTTAAAAAAAAATATGTTACGCGGTTCCTGTTTATATGCACGATAGCTGTTACGACCTTTTTGTGGGATGCGTTTTTTAAACTTCATTGCTTACGACATTCTTACAGTTCGTAAATTTCGAAGGACAACGAATAACCTCTAAGATACTACAATTACGTGGGTGACTGAAATCAATCCAAACCATGTTAAAACAATATTACCAGAATCAATATATTGAACTTTAGGTGCTTAAGACGATTCATAGGTCTTGTTATCTCTGGAATATTCCGGTTTTTCCCCGCTTACGCCCCAGGTAAGCTATCTTAGCCGCTACGCGGACGCCGCGTTAAAAGGTTGTGTCTGTTTTGCGTGTAAAATCGCGTTGTGAAAACTTTAAGGATTACAATATATTAAGGTATGTAAAGTTTTAATTACCAACAAAATGAATATTTATGGTAAGTAGGTAGGGTAGGGTGGGTACGATTGAAACGGGTCATGATTGAAACAACTCAAATTTCTCGGAAACCGTTACACCTACCAGCGCGACACGAAGTTCGTTACTACATCGGCCATTTTCGAATCTTTGGCGCGGGGCAGCGAAGGACGCGGTCGTGTGCAGGACGCTTCGGAAAGATTTCACACGCAAAAATAAGCATTTATGTTCTTTTTATTTTCGGTTTATCTTAATTATCTCTTGTATTTTGGTATTTTTTCTTATTTCATTGTATGGTATACCTATTTGAGATTGTATTTATTGATATTGGTAATCGCTAAAGTAGTATTTAAGACTAAAATATCGACCTTGAAATGAAGAATAGGAGTTGGGTACGATTGGAACAATGTGCCTGTGGACGTTTGAAACGTTTCAATCGTCCCGGTGTTCCAACCGTCCCTTTTTAACCGACTTTAACCAGAATGGAGGAGATATGATTTTTTTATGTACTAATGTTACTTTTAGTAGGTAATGAATTTTTAATTTATATAAACCTGAATAAAAGCTTACAAACTAAGGTGTATAATGTATATAGGTAATGTGTTTAAACCTGAAAAAAAAGCTTACAAACTAAGGTGTATGTATATATTTAGATATGCATTTTTATGTGTATAATCCTGAAAAAAAAGCTTACAAAATAAGGTGTATGTATATATTTAGGTATACATTTTTATGTGTATAATTCTGAAAAAAAAGCTTACAAACTAAGGTATATTTAGGTATGCATTTTAATGTGTATAAACCTTGCTTTTGCTTTGTCGTGCTTTTTCACATTTAAGTGTTTACCTACATAAGTATATAAATGTATACGTAGGTATACATACTTTGGTCATGATTGAAACATGGTTATGATTGAAACATGTTTGTTTGTATGAGAAATGATATTCCCCTTTTTAAGCATTATTATGCCATTATAGCTAATTAATAGATTATATCTATGTTGATAATATGATATGTTATTTATTAGTTCAACTTCTACCTGCTATCGATGAATACAAAAATATTTATTAACTACCTCTACCTCTAAAACTTTCTTTCAGTAATAATTATAGAAATAGTTATAGTTACGTTACCATTTTATCATGACCTCATCAAATACTCATGTAGTATAGAAAACCGTTTAAACCTATTAAATATGTCAAATAATGACAAAGTTATTTGAAGTGTTTCAATTAACCCACATACCGTTTCAATTGTCCCTAGCATGGGGTCAATTGAACCAATTTACCCGGTCCTCTTCTTTCGGCAATAGCGGCGTAGTTATTTGAGATAGAGCTACAAAATATACTTTATTTAAAAGCCAGATTACCATACTTTATATGACCAAACTATTGAATCCGTGACTTTAATAGATTCTTCGCTATACGCTGTTAAAGTGAAAGTGGTTCAATCGTACCCACCCTACCCTACTTGGTTATCGTTAATATAAAATGTAACAATAAATCGTAATTAGTAAATCAATCTTATCAATTTTACAAAATAACATAAAGTGAAATGTTTTAAATTGCTGGAGCCGGGAACCTGTGAATTATTTATTGTTTAGATTAGGTATTTATTGTATTCTTGACGATATTATATTTATTTTACAGTTTTTTAGCATGTAAGTATTTTATTTACGTACCTCAAAAAGAAAAAAGGAATCCTTATAGGATCACTCCGTTGTATGTCTGTCTGTCCGTCTGCCTGTCCGTCTGTCACAGCCAATTTGCTCCGAAACTACTGGACCGATTGAGTTGAAATTTGGTACACATATGTAAATCGGTGACTCGAACACGGACGTGTAACGTAAATAAATGAATTTTACATGGCGGCCACTTATGGGGCCAAAATTAGAAAAAAAAATGCACATTATATCGTGTGATACGTATATCAAATAAAAGAGCTCGTTTTGAGAGTAATTTGAAACACAAATTATAATAATTATGATCTCATTTTGTTAATTAATTATGATCATCTCATTCAAACAGGTAAGTACAGTTAGCTGCGGAGAAAAGGATACCCCCCCTCCTGGTAAGGATTGATTTTTTTTAAAACCTCTGGTTAAATTTATATGATTTATAGGTTTTTGAAAAAAATCAATCCTTACCAGGAGGGGGGGTATCCTTTTCTCTGCAGCTGACTGTACTTACCTGTTTGAATGAGATTATCATAATTAATTAACAAAACGAGATCATAATATTATAATTTGTGTTTCAAATAAAATAACAACAGAAACACTTATATATTTTTACCTATCTATTGAAGTCTGTTTTAAAAAAATATGTCATAGGTATTATTGTTTTGTTGTGTAACTTTTTAAATATTAATAAATTTACGTTGAGAAAAGTTTACGACATTTTATTACGATCATCGGATTTCTAGGAGTTTGAATTACGACCAATTTTCTAGCCATTGGTATACATTATGCACGTGCTTACACCCCGTTTTTTACAGGAAATTAAAACATAAAGCAGCTACAACCTTTTTGAGGTCAGGTAATTCGTTATAATCTTCTGATTCAGTACAAACACCATGTCGAGATACGTCATTTTAGCGGTCTATAATTTCTGTAGACAATGGACGTAACTCGAATAACTCCATTTCTAGCAATAGGAAATTAATGGTTTGTAGACAATTTAATACAGATTTGTATTTTATAGTTATGGTTCAAAAATTACGGTCATACGACATACCGTTACAAAATTATGAATTAATTCCTTATTTTTTTGCCGTTTTTTGGCTCTGGTGTAAAGTTGGGTTTTCAGAGATACGCCCATATCGTTTTTTGCCGTCGATATAATCGGTAAATAACTCATCTACATCACTGTGCAGCAATGTCCGCTGAGCAATTACTTAACTTTATAAGTAGAAAAGGAGGCACAGTTCTTTTGTGTGCGGAACATCGATATTATAAAGTTAAACATTATAAAAATGACAGAAATGTGGAGAGAGGTGGGTTCACACATTATTGTATTTTGCTCCCCGTACGCCAGACAAAAAGTCGGAGAGGTTCATGGCTTTATAGGAGATGGAACCTTCAAATGCTGTCCAAAACCCTTTTATTAGCTATATTCTATTCATGGAGATATTGGTAGTACAGTCAACAGCATAAATAAGTGATCATTTATGTACTTTGTCACTTTAACGTCGTGTTTGAAATGTTATACAAAATTGTGAAACGATTGAAAGCGACAAGGTACATAAATGATCACTTATTTATGCTGTTGACTGTACTATTTGTTATATATTCAAAGTCGTTTATTTACATAGTAATGCAGGGTTCCAAGACGTCAAGACACTACCAAATACCCATTTCCTTCCTGATACGGAGTAATTCCGGGCTTGTACTCTGCTTCCGAGAGTAAACTCTCTGATTGTGTTATCATTTCAGAAGGAAACTTTAGGAGGTGCTCGAATCTTAACAACCAAACTCGTTTTAACTTCTCTCCCGAACATGAGCATATAGGGCGAGACTCCGGAGCTAACTGGTGTAGCCCGCAGTAGTCTTTTGACAGTACGAATCTTTTGTAATAGACCGCCACTCTCCCCCTCTAATTTATACAGTGATTTTTTTACTGTTTAAACAAAGCGTTCGGCTTGTCCGTTTGGTTGCGGGATGATAGCCCGCACTTGTTTTATGAACTATGGCTTTATGACTTAAAAATGTTTCAAATTCATGAAATACAAATTGTCTTCTATTGTCGGATACCAACGTCTAAGGTAGGCCATAACTGTCAAATATTTCATCTTATTTTTGAATAAAAAATGAACTGGTTGTAGTTTTCGTAGGAATTATTTCTATCCACTTGGAAAAAGCATACACAATAATAAAAAGATGATAGCCGGCAATAGGCCCTGCAAAATCTATATGTATTCTTTGCCAAGGACCCGTAGGGTGTTCCCAATGATGGAAAGGGACTTTCGGAGGTTCGTTCTGTTCTAATCGACAAGTTCGACATGATTTTACTTTGTCATCGATGTCTTTGTCGATATTTTTCCAGTATACAAAACTGCGTGCAAGGAGTTTCATTTTCAAAATCTCAATATTTATGTCCGGAATTAAGTTCGTCTAAGATTCGTTTTCTTAATTTACAGGGGATCATTATCCGTGTACCGTTTAGAATACAGTCATTTTGTATTGTTAATTCGTTATCTTTATATCCCGATTCTCTAAGTGAAGTACCTGATCGGAGAGTGCCTAGCAAGTTTCGTAATTCCAGATGTTGTTTTGTTTCTTTTGCAATTATAATTATCTGTTGAAATGTTTAATGCGTTTATCTGTGCCAGTTGGAATGTGGAATGTTGGTCAACCTTGTTGTTGTCAATTTTCCCAACCGGAAAACGGGATAGGTAGTCAGCGTTGGAAGGCTTTGAGGAACTTCTATATTCGACATTGTAGTCAAATCCGGAGAGAAAATGAGCGTAATGAAATAGTCTCATCGTACTTAAGGTTGGCAAGGTTTGGTTCGGGTGAAAAATTGATGTGAGAGGCTTGTGATCTGTGATAAAAGTGAATTTTCTGCCACAGCAGTAGTGAAAGAATTTCTTTAATCCACAGAAAATAGCTGTGGCTTCTTTGTTAATTTGACTATATTTCTTTTTGCTGCTAGTCAATAAATATCAACGAACTACGAACCTTACTGGGTATGGCAAATTACTACAATTGTTGGCCGTTGTGCATTCGAAATTGCCTTTAACTTTGTCTTGATTTTTATGCAATCCGTTTTTGTCTATTGTGTGTCCTAAGTAATTAATACTACGTTTGAAGAAGTGACACTTCTTTTTATTGACTCGGAGGTTACTTTCTTTGAGTTTCCGCAAAACTTGTCTTAACCTGGAAAGCAGTTGTTTTTCAGAAGAGCCTTGAAAAATGATATCGTCGAAGAAGCATTTTACTCCGTCGAGACCCAGTAGTAACTGGTCCATAAACTTCTCCCAGAGGCTTGGAGCCACTTTTACTCCAAACATTAACCGGTTTACTTTAAAGGTACCTTTGTGTGTGCTTAAGGCTTGTAGAAGGGCACTTTCGTCATCCATTACCATGTTAAGATAGGCTTGAGTGATATCCAAAGTGCAGAATAGTTGTCCACCGTTCATTTCTGCTCTGTCTTCAATTACTGGAATTGGGTATTGTTCGTCTTCTTTAACTTTATTTAAAATGATTTTGTAGTCTGATACTTCCATTTAGTTTAACTATCGGTACAACTGGAGTACCCCAAGCAGAGTGTTCAATCTTTGTAATTATTCCTCGTATCTCAAGTCTGTCGATTTCTTCATCTACTTTGGTTCGTAACGCGTAGGGAATTCGCCGTGGTTTAATGAAGATCGGTTGAGAGTTAGCTTTAAGGGTGAGGTGACCTCGAACATTCGGGATTTTACCTAAGTTTGGATTGAATATAGTGAGTTCGTAATCATCTAGTATTTTTTCAAGTTTGGGTACTTTCTCACAAGTTAAAACGCTCCTCATATCAGCTAATTTTATGTTGAATTCCTTCATCCAGATCCTTCCTAGAATGGGGTCAACATTCTTGTTAATTATGTACAATTTTCCATAATATGTTTGATTTTCGTAGGTACATTTGACGTAAACCACGCCGACGGGTTTAAAGACTTCACCTGTATAAGTTCTTAGTTTTATGTTTGTATTAAATAGTTTCTTGTTTATTTTAAGTTTCTTATAATCATTTAATGACATGGTAGAAAAAGTCGCACCAGTGTCAAATTCTATGCAAGTTTTCTTTCCTCCAATACCGATCATTACTATAAAATTGTCCGAAATTTCACTTTTAATGACGTTGATTTCCGCGGTGCTTTCAGAACTGAGGCTACTAGAGTTATCCAGAATGTTGGTTTCTTTATTTCCACCTCTTTGTAAGCAGACGCGAGCCAGGTGATCCTCCTTTTGACATTTACGGCACGTGCTTTTTATAGCGCCACACTCATTCGCTTTATAATAAACGGTAAATGCTAAGTTTCGGAAGAGATGATCATATCTCTTCCGCAACGTAGCATTTACCGTTCCGATCTCTAATAGAAATTGGTAATTTTCGTGAACTGCACCCCGACGTGTGTGGCGGTTCATACTGAGCCTTAGTTATTTTATTGATGTTATCCTTTGTTGATTTGCGAATAGCCATGGAGATTTTTGAATTTTCGTGTTTTCCCATTTCAATTGATGTAGCTGTATGTACTAATTCCGAAAATAATGTTGTTTTCTTTTCTTGTTGGATTTTTGTGCGGATATCGCCAGCTTTTAATCCTCGTATAAATTAACGATAAAAATTATTCAAGCGTTGGTTTCAGTGCAGGCAATTGAATTCACAATTTAATGTTAATTTCTTGAGCTCCGATGCATATGTAGCGACTGTTTCGTCCTCTTGTTGCAAGCGTGACATGAAGGTTTGTTGAGCAGCCCATATACTAGGTTTTGGATCGATAAAGGTATTTAACATAGTAATAAGTTCTTCAAAGGTCTTATTAATTGGGTCCTCTGGAGAACATAGGACGTGTCGGGGGGTAATGTAGACAGTAAGGTATAGACTTTCGTTTTAGGGTCAGATGTCTTGTTTAGCGTAAGAAAAATGGGAAGTCTTTTGGCAAAGTTATTAAATGAGTCCTGTTCTTGAAAAGGCTGGAAGTTGAATCTTGGCAACTGTTCCCGTTGAACACTCGCAGCTGTACCCTCTTGGTTAACGGGAATTACATTAGGAGGTGGATCGAGGTTTGTTTACATTAATCAGTCGTAATATTCTGATGCGTAGGTTAGAGTAAATTTCGTCTATTTCATACCTGTACCTATTCAATTTCTGTTTCGAGATTTTCTTCTTCCGTCTCTTGTTCTATCTGGCACTGTATATTTTGTAACCCTTGGTAGGTGTTTTGTAGCATAAGCAATCGTGTCTAGTTCTTCGCGTGTACGTAAACTTTGGTCATTTTCTAAAGCGTTCATTGTTTTAGTGAGCAAGCCTCGTAGCACTACGAGGCTTGCTCACTAAAACACATTTCCCTTTCCTTAAATCAAACGACATCGTCGCCAATTTGTTATATATTTAAAGTCGTTTATTTACATAGCAGTTTATTTCTATGACATATGAACAAAGAATCATCACAAAGGTTGCCATACAACAGTCATGTCTATGACACTATTGAAACCACAAACGTCACGCCCTTAATATTTGCATTGCTACCTAACAAATCACAAGTAACGTTCAACATTATATTTAATCTAATTAAATCTGCATTAAGGCGACTGCCCTAGCAATGTATAAACCTATAAAATACCATTCTGATTTCGAAAGAGGACCACTGAATGCCATCCAAGAAGTTTACCCGGGGATAGAAATACGCGGCTGCTATTATTACTGGTATAAAGCTTTATGTTTCAACGCAAATCATTAAAAGTAAAATCAAAGGAGCAAACGAGGATAATCGGTCTCAATGCAGCTCTTCCACTTTTACCAGCTGAAGCTATGTTGGATGGATATGAATATATAAAAAAAAGGCTGCAAATTGAATATGATGTTTTTTTTTCAAATACATAGGCAGATTCTGGAAAAAAAAATTGCTACATTTTGTGAGTTTTTGGGGAAAAGCATAGAACAAATAACGTATTGGAGGGATTTCATTTAAAAAAAAACACGACTATTCTACTCAGGCTATTAAATATCCTGTTCGAAATAAATAAACTAAGTTCAAAACGACGAAAAATATACATTGAAAATGATTACTACATTACTGGTATTCAGATGCACCTTGTACCCGGGGAAATTAATGTAGGAGATTTTTTGGAAAAACTCCGCTAATATGACACACAACACTTGGATTTTTTTATTTCAATGTTTGATGGCAGAAAACAAGCCTTTATAATTAATATAGTAAAAAAATTTTTTTTTGTGTTTAACGTGTAATGACTTAAAGAGGTAGTTACAAATAAACATTATATTATCAATATTTTTAAACTGGCTTTACAATTGTATTCATTTATTTTCTTTCGTAATACTACTATGTTGTATAAACATATTGACTTTCTGGTGATCTATGGGGTAAAATAATCCCCCCTAGGTGAACAAGGCGGGTCGACCACAAGTATCACTATTATTCTTTCATAATTCTAAGATGTAAACATATGAACTTTCTCGTGAACTATGGGGAATAGTTATTTTTTATAAAAGTCAGAACATTTTATCCGTTTTTACAACAAGAATGAAGTTTAATGTTAAATGCTGATATTTATGATTTTTATGAATAAGAATAAAGTTGTAAGACTGTATTTAGTGTTTTTTACCCGATGCAATTCATTAATTGTGATGTTATCAAATATCACTTAAGCTACCTTCAAATGTCAAAACTCTTTCTTCACATGTGGATAAAAAGAGATTTTCTCAATAGATATCAAACAAACAAAAAGGGCTTTCCGAGCTAGTGAGATGAAAACCCCTTTTCCTCGTAGCCAAACTGATTTGCCGAACTGGTTTGGCCACGAGGAATTAAATATCCTTGTGATCAAACTGTGGCTTATTTCACTTGTTTTAAACAAAATTCTACACCCTGGATTTTAAACGTATGATAGATAAAAAAAATGGGCATGTTTGTCAATATAAAAACTTTTAATAGATAAAACAGTCATTCTTATAATAAAATTTACGTATAGCCTTAGGGTACGTACGCACTGTCCGGTTAGCGAGTAGATAGGTAGATAGTCACTCAACGTAACATTTCAAGAAAGGTACTCGTACCAACGCTGAATTCACCATGTATTAATCGAAGTTGATAATCCATTATCTCTTCATCATTAGCAATTTTATCCTTTTGACGTGGCTTTGGAAACAATGACATATCATTTTCCCTTTCGCACACCACATTTTCTCTTTCAAGAATACATGCTTGGGGCAGTAGTTTAGCCATGTCTTTTCTTACTAGCTCGTAACATTCGAAAATTAATTATAATATTATTCCCATAGAACTTTCGAATAACAATAAAGTATTTAAAAGTTGTTTATTTCATTTTTCATATTATTTGTTCGCCATCGAGACCTGACGCATAACAAATAACATTAATCTTATGTTATCTGTTATCTGTCAGTAAGTATAACCATCCGGTTTGCGTAAAATGTTACGATTTAATGGCAGGATTGTAACGATTTGAAAAGTTCCTGAAACTTTTTTCATGCTGAATACTAATATTCAGCTCATTAGCATAACATATTACTGGTTTAAAATGTTTATTCATTCCTAGGGCAGTCGCCCATACTTCAGTTTAGCCATGTCCTTTGTGATAATTTTTCGACAACGTTGGGCGGTAAACAATCATTATATTTAGACAGGATATTCAATAACATGGACAATATTAGGTCCAGAAGATTATCATTAGGGGAGAGAGATTCTTGGGTAGACTGACCAAGGGCGCAACCATTGGCAGACGAGAACAGAGGGCAAGAAATAATGTCATTATGAGCTTGAATGTCATAGCTGGGTGACAAAGTAACTCTCGGCGTTGGATTCATGAATACATTTAAGTAACTTGATTCTTTATTGGTTAACTATGTACAACCTTTAATATAAAAACATTCAAAGAAATTAAAAAAAAAAAAAAACTGATAACTAAAACATATCAAAACCCTGCAAATCTCCCGCTCGGAGCAGCGTCCCTAAAATGCTTGCAGCATTACCCCGCTGCACGGCCAGGCTAAGTTGGGCAAAAAAAGACCCGGCCCTCGGATCGCCAGAGACGCCAACCAATTTATCCGTAACTTCGTGGATTAAGTTTTTAGTGTCGGACGACCACGGCCCTAAGGTTTCTATTGCAACTGCCGCAAATACGTAATCGTTTGTTAAGAAAGCGTATTTGCGGCTCTTTACAGTCTGAGCGTGGTCAGCGGCAGTCCCTGGCTTACGTGCAGAGCCCTGGACGCAGGACGGTGCCAACGTATCGGTGCAGGTTACGTCCCACACCAAGGTTTTTCCTAACCGCCAAGGCACTAATGTGCATCCGTCAGGTCTCTTTCCGTCCGAGGCGGACATGCCTGACGGCTCTAGGGTCGCTGGTATTAAAACAGTCCCAAGAGCCCGGCGAATTAGGTCGTTCAATGACGCATGTCTAAAAAGACGGCCAGCACTCTGCTGACAGTAAAGTCCGTGCCGGCCTAAGGCGTCGACCGAATTACTGCACCGGCAGCAGGTATGAGGTTCGCAAGTCTTTAAGCCAAGACGCAAACATACTGCGATCCGCAACGAGCCAGGGTTCTAGAGGGTTCCGAGATTACGGGAGGGGAGTGCGTGGAGCCAATGTCCCGATTCAGGCTCAGATACAGCCAGCAGTCGGGCCCGCTCGGTGGAGTTCTGGCAATTTAATAAAAGCCTGTTAGCTGAGGATTTTACTAAGATATTGTCCCAGGCGGCTTGTCTTTCTTTCTCCGTAGGAGAGTTGTCACCGGGGTTTTTAGCACTCCATGCTGCCTCCGCATCCGCCAAGCAAGACACCATGACATCGGTGGCGTTGGTCACGTTGAGAATACCGCCGATGAGGGTGAAGGTGCTGTGGACGGATGACAGAAAAGCAGGGAGAGCTGTTTTTTTATTACTTACTCTAGCGTGCGGTGTCGATGACGGCTGAGAGACTGTTTGTAGAGAAGAACGACTGGAACTCGCAACCTCCGATTATAGCCTTACCGGACTAAACCGAGAAGAAGCCTCCACATACGAAATATTTTCTTGTGACATAGAGAATTTGTTTTTTTTTGTCTTACTTTTTCCGGACAACTTGGGTCCGTGGCGCAATGTGGGCTTGAGCAAAATACACAACAGGCCTTACTGGTTCCCACCACACATGATGACCCAGAATTAGTAATGTGATGTTACTGGGAATATTCCCCAAGCGGGTATTTTCCTAGTAACGCTACTAGAATCATTCCCAAAATGCGGTAATATTGAGTAACGTTCAAAATTTGTATATTTAATCATATATTTTTTTGCATCAAAATGTCACTTTAGAACTAGCTAAATCTTGTGCAATACAACCGTTTTACCGTTTTGACAGATTTTTATATCGCCAGATTTTTGTTCTGACAGCGTGTCACTTTGTTATCTCAAACGTACAGGTAAGTACAAAATGACATACATAAGGATATTAATAAATTATATTGATGGACTCGTATGACGATGACGCCGTGTATAAACGAGAGTATAAAATAAAAACATTTTTAACACTTCGTTATGGGCAATCTACCGACGAAATACATTATCTAGCATGTTCAAGCATTCTATTGCAGTAATTAAATTTTCATTTAAGTCATGGATTATGCTTTCAATCTTCATGTCCATTGTAACAACAGATTTATTTCTATTTTTGGTCAAATTGTGATACCTAGCATTTCTTCTCTTGTTGGTCAACTGGGCCCGCAGAGCACTGAGCCCGCGGGCCTGGCTACCCACTTTGTATTTTTTCATAGGCGACTCGACCCACACTAGTTGGATAACTCGACCCGCGGGCTCAGTCGACAACCATTCACCGACAAGGGCCCGCTCAGCCCACGGGTCCAGTCGACCACCATTCATCGACAAGGGCTTGGCTCAGCCCACGGGTCCAGTTGACCACCATTCACCACTCAGTTGCCCACTTCGTTTTATTTCATAGGTGATTCGACCCACACTAATCGAATAACAAACTTTATTTGTGGATGATGTTCCACTCCCATACAAAGGACCCCGCAGCAAATATAGGGAAAAAGTGGTTTCAGTCAAATCTCACGAAATTTTAGTATGATGTTGATTCAAATCTCCTGATTATTTGTTTATAAGGGCACAACTCTCTCAGAAGTATACTTTCAGAAATAATCAATTTATTTATTTTAAATAATATGTTAGCTATTTTACGTAATTCCTCCTCTTTGCACAGTTATGCGGCATGTCGTTCGCAACATAGATAACTGATGAAATGACATGTCGACGTGACATAAACATTATAAAGGTCACATTTGTGTCACTTAACTTCACCCTATTCTCTTGACTTGATTTTATCTACACGACAGTCTAACAATAATAATTCTGACCGATGGATTAACTCATCTTTATCTTCGATCGTAATTATAATCACATGAATTAAAATAAATAAAAATACCTCAGATCATGGCAGCAAGAAACCGTTGCTATGTCTGCAATAATCTTGTCGCTCCCCGTGGTTTGAGATGTATTCCAATCAACAACTTACATAAAATCGATAGTGCAATCCGTTATAGGGAAACTTTTAATAATATTCCTGCCGAACATGGCTCTCTTACGAAATAGGTCGGGAGGAAAATGAAGAGTTAAGAGAGTTAGGAATCCTGGGATATTACTGCACATGTAAGACAGGAGCTAGAACGATAGGCTGTTGTGCTCATATTGCCTGTGTAATATGGTACCTGAGCTATGCACGATATCAGGAACATTTAAAGTATCCCAGCACTGCATCAATAGAGTTCATTAAAGATGCAGCAAATAGACGACGAAATAGACCTTGATCGGTGCACTTGTATTATTCGGTATATAAATAGTGTATATATTATTGTAAAGATGGTGAAGTATCGTATTTTTAATATATTGTAAGTAATAAAATATTTCGTAATGAAGAAGCATTATTATTTTTGTAAGTCGAACCAAATCTACCTCGGCTAACAATCCGGTACTCATGCCATTGGGACGAATCAATAGTACATTCAATATCAATCAATATATACCTGTGGTTTAATATTTTACTGAGACTGAGACTTGACTCCACAGTCAAACTATAAACATAGTTTTGTGGAGTGATTGTGTAAAGCACATGTTTTGTATCTTTTTGCGATAATAAATGATTGAATAATAAATAAATAATAATACACGGGTTTAAACAGGCGGACATAACTGACAGTTGGTGACTGCATGAAGTCAGAACGTCAGTAAATGTCAGTGTGTATCATTCCAATATATCGAGTTTAGAAAACACATCGCTTAAATAGAAAAAATATACTTGATTATATCTGAAAGTATACATCTGAGAGAGTTGTGCCCTTATAAAAAAATAATCAGGAGATTTGAATCAACATCATACTAAAATTTCGTGAGATTTGACTGAAACCACATTTTTCCCTATGTTTGCTGCGGGGTCCTTTGGCCCCGCACTGGTAAAACACTAAACGTATATCGTTAGGCTCCAAATATGAACATAACCTAAATACCGGTATTGTAGGTACAGGGTATTTTCGGTATCGGTTCCAAGCGTTCCAAGATTTGAAAACGAGTGTGTGTTCAGTGGGTTACACACGTTTTAACATTTTTTTAATGAAAAGCAAATGTTATTTATTTTTCATCACACTTGCTCGGAAAGGGTTTTATAACACGCAGGCGTTTAGGGCAGTTATAGCCGACTTAGCTCCCGCGGGAGTTATAGATTTTCATAACTCCCTAGGGAGTTATGAGTTTAGTTTTAAAATATAGAATCCACTTGTACATCATTTCAGACCAAGGAGGTGTAAAATCAGCCAAGGTTTATTTCCTATATTCAAAACTTGGCTACAAACCAATTTTACTGTTTAATTAAACTAATACGGCACATTTGTCTGCATTATGTTTCTATTTTACCATTATTTCAGAGACATTCGCAATTATTTTATTAAATTTCATTTTGAAAATTTGTACAATCTGGCAGAATGGCCTGTATTTGTCAAGTTTAAAAAAAAAGCAATTCTAAGCATTATCTGTGGAAGACTAAAAAAAAGTTGTCAAACTCTTTTAGCTTAGCGAATCGAGTTCGTTTAATTTTGTTTGATTGTTGTTTCCGAAGCGTATTTTGTTTAAAGGTACAAAAAAAACAAACTAAATATGACTTCCTCATCGGAAGAATCTGTAGTGACATCAACACCACCTGATTTGTTAAATGCGGCTCAACTACTCAACAATGATTTGCTGCCAGCGAAATCTAAAAAAATGTTTTTTTTTCTATTTGTTTTTTATTTCCTCGCTAATGTGATGAAAATCATTGTGTGTATCATGGGCAGTAAGGAGATTGCAAACTCGAGTCATTAAAAGCCCTCCGCCTTCGGCGTCGGGCTTCTAATAGTCTCTCGTTAGCAATCCTCTTCTTACCGCCCTTGATGCACAATGTACTATAAAACGACATTTTATAAGACTGTACATTTAACGGCAATATTTACTTACATTCACATTAGTAACATTTACATTCGTAACTGCTCAATGCACAACTCAACTCTAACTTTATTATCTTCCAATTCCTTTATTCTATCCTTTATGTGAACATTTATTTCAATAACATCTTGGTGTCTTTTAGTAAATTGTTTTTTTCGCACTTTATCCACGTCTTTTCTAATTAACCTCTGTAATACTACCAGCAGTTGTAGTATGTTCGGTTTCGGCTTTAGTAGCTTATTGACTTTGCTATGCCAACCTTCAATTATGTTATTTGTGCGGTTTATTTGACCACAGCATGTCCACTTAGCAAAATAAATCGAGTTGGGGTCCATCCAGGTTTCAAAAAAGTATTTATTAAAACGGTCTGCGATCGCCGTCTTCGGGCCTTTCTGTAGACAGTAGAGCCATGCGTCTAGCAAATATTCGAATGGCAAATGTGCCAAGGCTGACAGGCGTCTAATGTGGACCTTGCCTAACTTAGACTTCTGCAAGCCAATTTCTTTGGCTTTCCTCCACAGGCATTTTGTATAATGGTAGAAACAGCCATCTACTATGACGTCAGGGCAAGTATATGAAAGTATAAGTATTAAGTAAATGAAATTAATTAATTAATTAAATGTTAAATGTTTGTAGTATGTAATTAATTGATGGGTTAATACCTAAATAAAGAATCATTTTATTTTTTTTATTTATTTTATTTATTTATTTATATACTAAGGCTGATATTAAAGCCTTTTCATAGTCTACTTTTATTTGAGTGGGTTTCCATAATGGAACTCGACACTTTATTGAATTAAACATTATTTTGTAAGTTTTTGCTTTTTTATTAGGTAGCAATGCGTACAGCACTGGCACCATGCTAATTTTGTTTCTATCACTACCTAAATCGACATGTAGTGTAACAAGCTGATAGAAATTTCTTTGACAGGACTTAAAGGTCCCATCAATATAAAATTCTTTGTATTTTGGCAATAAGTCCTGCAATTCGCTGCATGAAAATATGATAATTCTCTCATCATTGTCTATATAATCAGCGAATAATAAATATTTAAATTTTGGCGCTATGACAACATCATTTTTTTTCTTATAAGTGGCTTTTTTTATTCCTAGTGACTCGTAACGCTTACGATACAATTTTTTCTTTACATTTTCTAACGTCGATGTTTTTTTCATTTTGTCCAATCCAGCATCTTTGATCTTATCATTAATGGCGTCGTATATCTGGGATACGGGAGTGGTTAAATCATTTACTACTTCTTTATTCAAACGGTCCATATACTTCTTAATTTCAGTTTCAGGAAAATCTGGATCATGGTTATGTGGAGTCTTGTGAAGAATAACGAAATTTTCACCTTTTGTTTTTACTACAGCATAACACTTACTGTGTGTACACCTCCACAAAGTTGTTTCATCCTTGTTGCTCCTTTTGATACGGTACCGGTAACCAGCTTTTATCATAATTCGCCCACCTCGCTGTGAAGTTATAAAGTCCATGGCATCCGTACTAGATGTCACGGAGGCACCTGGTTTATATGGCTATGGTTACATATTTACGGTGATGTACCTATATAAATTATATAATATAATTCCCTACGTAAAAGCGAACACGGAACTCAATGTCAATACAAAGACAGTGACAACGCATATGATGACTGTTACGTCGACGGCAAATGTCTGCCTGCCAGTAAGCAATTACGAACGCAATGCAATCTCTTTCTTAGTAAACAATTATCATATAGTTTGCTAGAACCATTTTAATGTGACCAGTTTAAATCTAATCTTATTATGTAAAGAAGCCAAACAAAATATAGAAAACTGTTTAAACATCTCGCCCCGCGACCCTCCCTGAGGCCACGGGCCGAATTGACCCTTAGGCGGAAGTAATGGTAGACTGAGCCCGTGGGCCGAATTGACCCTTAGGCGGCAAGTACCTAATGGTAGACTGAGCCCGTGGGCCGAATTGACCCTTAGGCGGCAAGTAATGCTAGACTGAGCCCGTGGGCTGGGTTGACCCTTGGGTCGAGTCACCCGTAAAGAAAAAAAAATGGTCAACTCAGCCCGCGGGCTCAGTGCTCTGCGGGACCAACAAGACCAACAAGAGCATTTCTTAGATCTTTTTCTTGAAAAAAGGCTTCCTCTTTTAGCAAAAAAATCAAATACAGGAGAGATGGTTTTTTAGTGAATCTGTTATTAACTCGGCGGTGCCAGCCTTCTACATGATTTGTTGTACGAAAAGATTCTCTGTAGCATGTCAGTGTAGCACTTGTGACATTTTTGACCCATTCGTTGATGAAATAAGCTTGAAATGCTACTATGACAGCCGAGTTCGGTGCATTGGCAAAAATAGATAGAACTGCCTCTGGTATCAGTTCTGGCGGAAATGACGCTACTCGCGAACACAATCTTGTTATTTTTCTACCCTCATTATCATCGCATAGGCCAATTATTTTTGACATTTTCCAAATTGCTTTCACAAAATGATAACCAAAATAATAACAATGGCAACCACTTAAGATTGCGTTGGGAAATACTTCCTTCATCGCATTTATTGCCACCATCTCGAAGTCACATTTGTAATAGCAAATATTAACAGAAAAGATAAGATAGAAAACAGTTTCACATATGTGGCTGTTGTTTTATTTGGCAGAAGCACATATAACACTGGAACAAAATTTAGTATCTCATAGTTCTCTCCAATATTTGCATGTAACGAATAAACCCCTTCGGAGCAAAATGCACAAAACGCAAAATGTAACTAATAGCAAAATATACAATTCGCACAATGTACCCCACGCATATTGTGAAACACGCGGAACGTACACGAAGCAAAAAGTACATTCGCAAAATGTACATAATTATCGGAAAATGCACAATACTCGCAAAATGCACATTACGCGAAACGTGCAATACGCAAATAGCCACACACGCAAAATGTACAAAAAGTGAGGATTGCGTGAAATATTTTCCATTAGTTAAGACCGAACTTTGTTTCATATAATTTGTTTAGTTTTGGCCGAACAGAGGTTTTACTTTATTTATATTTTCTTTTATTTATAAATTTATAATCCATACAAATATTATTCATGGGAAAGTTATTATCCCGGGATGTTACACGGTTCCCGTGGGAACCGCGATAAACGACTTCCACGCGGACCGAGTCGCGGGCAAAAGCTAGTCTGTAATAAGGTCTCATTCCTTATCGTCTATCGTTTACCTATATGAATTAATACTGGCACTTGAGAATACTACAGTACCAATGACAAGTCAAAATTAAATTCCGTTGACACAGTCACCGTAATTGTACTCCGATTTCGGCATTGTTGAGCATAATGAATAATATTCCTGTTATTCAAAAGAACCAAAAAGGTAATCCAACTTTACTTTTTAATGGCTATCGCTACAACAGAAGAAACATGCTTGAAAACGTGAATGGTAGGTACTATTCTATGGCAGTGCGTAAACAGAGGTATGTGTACTGCATCGTTATCAACTGATACCAGTTATAGCGTTTTACGGCAGTCGCCACATGTTTGTGATCCTGATGAGGATGCTAATGAAATATTTATCACAATTAACAAAGTTAAGAAAGAAGCATGCGAACATTTGGGTCCTGTTCAGCAAATATTTGAGGACAACATTTCTAATCTGCATCCAGCCACTGCACCAACCTTTGCTTCCAAAAGGGACACTATTTACAGAGCAATCAAAATGGTAGTTTATGCAATAGTTGTATAAGAGAGGTCAAAAAATATGAGTGGCGTGTGTTAAGCGCCACGAGTGTTTTTTGACTTAGTTATACACCGTTGCATACAATACTTTTTCTACGACTAGGTTTCAAATGAAATGCAAAACTAAGCGAAAAAACTTACAAACGAACGAACGAAGTAAAGAACAACAAACGAGCGGGAAACAGGAAAATGACAAAATATGTGTCTATGGTTTACTTTGTTTTTAAATTGACGGAATGGAAAATAGAATTATGTACAATTCCAAAACATTTTAATTTGACCAATCAGAATACTTCACCAAATTAAATCCACCAATCACAATACACATCGACTGTCAAACGGAACGATAGGTTCTTTTAGGTACGTGTTACTCTTTAACTAATTTAAATCTTTTAAAAAAACTTTGTATTTCGTATCAACCAACCAGAATACAGCTATTTTAAAATCGACCAATCAGGTAACTGAAATCATTTCTCAAAACATTAGGTGATTTATAGTCCCTATTTCACAATCGTTAAAATATGATTAACTCGATTGTGCAACGCTAAGCTTTGGCAGCTGGCCGTATCGTTTTATCTCAAAAACGCACAAGTGCTGTTTTGGGGCATAGACAAGATAGACTTTTCTCTGGATTATTCTGCGGACATATGATGTATGTTCTTATATTAGTGTTCGTGACTATATAAATGACAGATAAAAGTGCAGGAGTAGGAAAAATACCTAAACGCGGAGAAATTGGTATTTAGACAAACGATGTATCTATACCGGAATCATTATCCGTGGGATTTGTGGTGAATGATGATAATGGTCGAAACGATATAATAGTATGTGCTACAGAAATATCCCGGGTGTTTATGGTGTCCCAAGAATCTGGCACCTATTTTGGTGATGCCACTTCTAAATGCGTTCCTAAGCCGTATTACCAATTATATTCCATCCATTTAGACATAGATTCAGATGAGCATTCCACAAATATTGTTCCCGTGGTTTATGCACTTATGGCAAATAAAAACCAGGACAGCTATATGCGATTATTTCGTATATTGAAACAACAATTGGGGGTCGAGATAAAAAACTTCAAATGCGACTGGGAAATTGCACAAATAAATGCGTTTCGAGCAGTGTATCCAGAAGCAGTCTTTAGTGGCTGTTTCCACCAATTCAACGGAGCAATTCATAAGAAAGCGAATAAACTGAAAGCAAATTCAACGGGTTCGGAAAGATTGGCAGTTCAAAAATGCTCAATTTTACTATTACTGCCGGCAAATGGCATTCCGGAAGGATGGTTTGAAATTTTAGAGTCTGCGACAAATACTCCGGCTATGATTGCTTTTCGAAGTTATTTCGAAAGAACATGGTATCCTAAATTACATACGAGTGCATTAAGCTGTGCGAATCAACGTCATCGCACCACAAACGCCGTTGAAGGATGGCATCGCAGACTGCAAACTAAAATCGCAAAAAAAAATAGTTTAGTAGTTTTGCTTTCTTCACAAATTGAAAAAGGATGCGAAGTTTGCTGATCGCAAAATTACAAGGAGTCTATTTAAATCACCAACAAGAAATCGCAGACGCCGTGACACTGTATTCCACAGAAAATATAAATCAACGTTACTGAAGCTTCAACGTAACGAAATAAACGCCATCGAGTTTTTGACAAAAATCATTTACATTAGACTATCAGTCTAATATAAGAAGTATGGTATAGTGTGGTATTGTGTTTTTTTGTTTAAACGAGAGTTAGTCAAAACAACTTAATTAATTTATAACTGCAAGTTAATGTTTTTTTCATTGTGGGTAAAGGAGATTTTGTACTATTTAGTTTATATATATGTAAGTATTTAAGGAATTCAATGAAGTTGTACCCGTAGCTCAGTAAATAAAAGCATTTCAAGAAAAAAAAAACATTAAGAGAACAAACTGCTTACTAGGTACTTAGTTGATGATAATGATGATTCACACATCAGACTAGGTGACTAAGTGCCATAATTTAGGGAAAAGATCCCAACCCACACATGTAAAAAATTTGACTTTGGAACCTTCTGTCAAAAGTAAAAGTCACACATTTCAACGGTGATGTCTCGTGGATTGGATCCTTTTCCATAAACGTACATCAATTATAGATAACCACTTGAAAAGCACAGTTTTTCGCTTTTTGTACATTTTGCGTGTGTGGCTATAATTGCGTATTGCACGTTCCGCGTATTGTGCATTTTGCGAGTATTGTGCATTTTCCGATATGTACATTTTGCGAATGTACTTTTTGCTTCGTGTACGTTCCGCGTGTTTCACAATATGCGTGGGGTACATTGTACGAATTGTATATTTTGCTATTAGTTACATTTTGCGTGTAGTGTGCATTTTGCTCCGAAGGGGAATAAATAAAACTGGTAGAAAGGTTTTGGGCATATTCGAAATGTTCCATCGCCGTAATATTTAGTAATTGTTTTCAAAACTTTTTTTGTAAATGGTGTAGTATGTAAATTATTATTTTTTCTCTCTGCGCCTTCTTCGTATACCAAAAAATCAGAAAATAAATGCTCTTAGCTATATTTAAAGATTTGTTTCTTGCTCGGTATAAAGTGGTTTGTTTTGATTAAAATATCGGCATATTAGGATCTGGACTTTTTGTATCATTGAATTCCGAGAAATGCTTCTCAAATATTTTTGGAATCCGCTCCATATTTATTCGGACTTCACGTTTGCAATCATCCTAATTTTTGTCATACTTACAGCTTATATTATCAGGTAAACAATTGTGTTTGCTTTTCTTCACTATTTTGTCTTCCGGACTTGTTTTCTTTCCCAAAATTATACTTATAACTGCCACATATCTATCAATCTATCTATATCTTTTTTTTCTTTTACTATCTTAAATAACTAACAACAAAAAAATAATGGATGAAAGCAGTGATCATCCGTTTTAGTGTTACAATAATAATTTTAATAACTTAAGGCAATAAAAACATTATCTTACAATAATGAATGACACAATGATATTAGTCATTTCATTACCATTACTCATTTATTTACGTAATAGAATTTCCTGCCAGTTATCTATTCAAGTGAAAAGTTTACAAAGCATATTTTTTTTTAATAAATAGATCACTCTACAACTAAATTTACCCATTTCTTCTTAAAATGTTTCTAATGGCGACTGTACCAGGGGTGATCCATAAGTTTTGAGAATCGGTATGAACCATCCACATAATGATATTCTTTTAATGTGGAATATACCATGACACTAATCTTACTTAAATTAGAGACAAAAAAAAACTACATTATTCATTTGTTTTTCTGTGATAGCTAAACAAAAAACATTTGTATGAACCATTTTACAAGACGGCAAAAATATGAGTTAGTTTAGCAATAATTTGGAGCGGTGTGGAGAAAGTTCTGGTACACTAATAAAAAATATTGTTATTGAAAATGAAACCTTGATTTATCAATATGATTTAAAGGATAAATAAGTTATCATTGCAGTGGATTTTTTATCTCCAGCTCTGTCACCAAAATTTAGGGTGTATTTTTCGGCTTTTTCCTGGATTATTGAGGCCTACAAACAAATACTGTGACATTAGTTTTTAGCAATTGAGTTCTAATAATCTAAGAGAGTTATATAACATTATTTTAAATCATAGTTTTGGGAAAATATTCAAAATAAGCTGAAGAAAAAAAATATGAATTTGAAGCAGGAATTGCGCTTTAAAGCCTTGTAATTGACAAGGGTGCCGCTCCTCGACCAAAGCTCAGAACTGATAACCGCTCTCCGCTCTATTTAGCCCTAACTGTCGACTACTACTTTTCATTCACGAATGTTCAAAAACAACTACATAAAACTCACGAGCTGGTGATGACTTAGTGATCGTACAAAATTTGCCCATTTCGACCTACAATATTAAAACTATTTTTATAGTGGTAAAATAAAACAATTGAATGACGTTAACAAGTGTTTGGAAATACAGAAAGCGTGTTTATTCCAATTAAAATATAACCATCTCCCATTTTTATTGCCAATTATCAAAACTTTTGGATCACCCCTCGTATTTTACTGTCGAAAGAAATCTGGCGAAACGAAAATCAGACGTAATAAAAATCTGACGAAACGAACATCCGATGAAACCAAAATCTGGCGAAATAAAAATCTGTCAGAACGGAAAAAACTCAGTACTACCGGGAATATTCCCTACTAAAAAAAACAAATATAAGCAAAAATACTAAAAGAAATCATAAAAATCACAGATTAATCCGAATAATCACAGTCATGTCTTTCTTATTCTACATAGACTGCTACGAAAGTTTTTAGCTGTATGAAAACTAACAACATTTACTTTTAAAAGTGTGTGGCAAATTAAGGGTAATTTAGCTATTAACCCCTTTGTAAAATGAAATTTGATACTGGCCGCTTACAACTTTTTTTTAATTTTTTTGCTGAAAATGTCAGTTCAGTTTTGTTTCTTGCAATGGAGCTGTCGCGAGAATCGTTTCGTGCTATGATATTCTACGACTACAAAAGGAACTTAACCTTTAAGGAATCTAATGAAAATTTAAACGACGCATTTGGGGAGTCTGCTCCATCGTTAGCCATAATCTCATATTGGTACCGCGAGTTTAAGCGGGGCCGGGAGTGCCTCAAAGATGAGTCGAGACCGGGACGGCCGTCACCTGCTGTAACGCCAGAAAACGTGATCAAAGCGGAGTGGTTGATTAAAGAACGCAGAAATATTACCCATCGGGAAATAGAGCATGAACTTGGTATTGGATCATCCGCAGTTTCAAGCATTTTACATGATCATCTTGGCGTCAGGAAGGTCGCTTCGCGTTGGATACCGCATTTGCTGACCGAAGAGCAAAAAACCCGGTGGATATACTGCTATAACTCTCTAACAAAGCAACAATCTATGCAATGGGTGTTTGAGGAAGACGGGCCGCTATTAAAAATGGTTCGTGGCCGTAGTGTGAATAAAAAAATGATCGCCGTTTTCTTTCGCCGCGGGGGGCCAGTAGCTGTAGTTCCACTCGAAGATCGAAGAACAGTTACTAGCCAGTGGTACACAGAGGTCTGTTTACCCCAGGCATTTGACAGACTTGGTGAGGATCGTCCAAAGAGCGGCACTCATGGAATTCTTTTTCACCAAGATAATGCACCTGCACACACCGCGGCAATAACAATGGATTTTTTGACCAGTACAGGTGTTCAGCTGGTGTCACATCCACCCTACAGTCCTGACCTGGCCCCGTGCGACTATTTCTTGTTCCCCACTATAAAGAAAATGATGCGTGGCCGGACTTTTATGGACTCGAACGAGGCAGTACTAGAATTTTGTTTGACCCTCCGCAGTACGCAGTTTTTAAATGTTTTGAGGGTTAGTTTTATAGAATGAAGCGATGTATTGAACTTGGAGGAGTATATTTTGAAAAATATTAAAGTAATTTGTAAAAAATGAATGGTTTTTAAATAACTAAAAATATTCATAGCAACCCTCGTAAATATCTTATAAACGTAAATTAAGTGAAAATATCCTTGATGAAGTGTAAAAAATTCAAATAATTAAGGTGAGTAACAATCTTTATTTTATTATTCATTTTTTTTGGCCCACGGGTCAAATATAATTAAATCTTGAACTAAACTAATCAACTATAGCTAAAAACGTAGGTACAAATTCAGTTTTATGACAATATTAACCCTTAAATGCATGTTTTTTTTTTTCGTCAAAAAAAATATGTTTGATGCCTATTAGCGTAATAAATACGAGAAAAATAATAAAAAAAATCCATAGCAATTTTTTAATGTCAAAATGGCAATAATTAATTATTGAGGATGTAGCCTACACTATGCATTCCCTGCAAATTGTGTTACTTCGTAGGTACACTCGGCTTATTAATACTTAGTTCCGAAAACAATAATGATTTTGAATCTGAATCAAAACATTTTTCGAAATGTGTTGCTGTAATCAAATTAAGTAGATACTTATGTTTAAGGTGATCCAGGGCTATTATAGCTGTAGTGTTTATCTTCTTTCTCGTAGTTTTTGTGGAAGGTTACAACCTAAGTGAGGATTTTTTTAAATTCTACTTTCTTCACATGTATGTATGTCACTGTTTACAAAAAGCCATGGGAAAGAGTGTAACTAAACAATACAGCTACGATAGTTTTTTAAGATTCTATATAACTTTTTATGATGAAAGAGGGTAGGGAATTAAAACACTAGTATCAACCTAGACCTAACTATTATATTATTATGTTATTTATTATTACAGTGCATATTATCTAATCTCGTGTTCTTTGACAAGTAACTGTAAGTACATTAAAGAATTATAATATTTACAAAATACAAAGTAATTTACATTAAAAATGATAGTTTCTAAAGCAGTTGTTTCTTTTGTTGTAACACAGTGATACGTGACATTTCTCACAGGTAGTTTGAGTGAACCCCGTGCTTTCTGGCATTTTACACCTTGTACTTATTTCGCCAAAAGATGGCCAGTGGCCTAGCTGATCGAGACGTATTTCTTTCGGTAGTGCTACTTGCGATCTGTTTCTCTTGATGTCTAGTTGATCTTGCATACTACTCGTCCCTGGTCTGCCTCTCTTACGGTCATGACATGAGATATCTTACCGAGCTGACATAAGGTCTCGGCAACTTCGAGCCGAAACGTGCCAAGAGTGCACAAATTTTCTCTTGACTTCTGTGACATGACATTTTTGTACACAATCCACGAGTTTATCATTGCTAAATCAATAAAGTGGTGAAACAATCTCATGTACCACTTTCTACTTTTTATTGGGATATGATAGCGTCCTATATAGCTATCTAAAAGGTCAACTCCACCCATGTGGGTGTTGTAGTCAATGACAATTTTAGGGCAGTCAATTTGAACATTTTGTTTTATTACTCGTAATTTATCAAATCGAGAAATTTTTGTTAAAGGTTCAACTCCCACGTAAGTCGATAGTAACGTTACAGTTTTATTATCTTTCCATACCGTGACTGATATTATCCGTCCCATCGTAATTGGCCATGTGCTCTTCATAAGTACCTCTAGGCACAGTCTTTTTCATATAGGTTTTTTGATCGGGCAACTTATTGTTAGGCAGCCTGTTTTGTTTCACAGTGCCCACGCAGTAAACCTTTTGCTTCTCTAAATAAGCTGCTAATGGTATTGATGTGTAATAATTGTCAAAGTATAAAATGTGATTAACATTGCGAGGTACTTTTCTTATCAATCTAACTACAACATTACCAACTACACCTAAGTCTGGCTCATTCGACTCTCGTGAAATATTGTTATCACCTGCATATACTTCAAACTTATGTGTATAGCCGTTAATACTACACAGTAAAAATAATTTGAAGCCCCACTTGTGAGGTTTATTGGGCAGATATTGTTTAAGATAATGTCCGATTTTCGTCGAACACATTTGTTCGTCAATGGACAAACGTTGCTCAAACGGTATAATTGCAAAACGATCATTCAAATAATCTATTATGGGACGTACTTTATGCAACCTGTCGTGACACGGATGGGTAGAGGGCAAAAGGGTATCGTTGTTATTGAAGTGTATAAACGACTTTTCGTATCTTTTCGAATCTATTTAGTGTCATGGTTGTAAAAATAGGTTCAAAGCCGAACTTTAGTGACCAATAGAGTCTTACGTTAGGATACCTTATCACAGACATGAAGTACAAAATCCCTAGGTAATTCCGTATTTCTGTAACGGTAGTTGTAAAATTCGCATTGGGATTGCTTTGGATAGCGTAGAGATTTGTTTCATCAACAATCATTTTCAACAATTCATCAGTCAAGAAGAATGAAAAAAAGTCGTACTTGGTACACAAAGACTTTAGGTCGGAACTGTAATTCACTTGCCCTTGAAAATGTATGTCAGTACTAGTTGTGCCTATGTTCTTCTTTTTCCAAATCAAACTTCTAAGCAATCTTCGCAAAGGTGGTACCTGACCTGTAGAACTACTGTTGCTTGTTTGTGGTGTTGGTTCCTTACGAACATCGTTTATGAGTGGGGATCTTCGAATTCTTGAATAAGGGGAGGATCCGGAATTTCATCATCACTATAATCATCTTCCAAATCCTTCAATAAATATTTCTTACTTTTGTAGTAAATAAGGTTTTCTTCCACATCTTCGTCGTCCTCAAAATCGTCATCAGATAAAGCTGTGTCAAGACTTTTTAAATAGGAATATATTTCTTTTTCAATAGAACCGGTATTAAACATGTTAGTTACTTGTCTGAAAAATAAAAATATACTTATTTAGTCGTAATCTTAAATTACCAGCAATAGGAATTACTAAAATATTTCCGACTGCTAGATCAAAACAGTAGTAACTCAAAATACAACTGTACCTATTTAAAAATCAACTTTAATACAACTTCTATGAACTTGAAACAAAACTAGCAAGGAATTTGAGTTGATACTCTTTTGATCTAGCAGAGCGATTTGTGTTAGTGTAAATTTTATAAGTATGACAAAGTAACTAAGTAAGTAATTTACTTGGTTCATATATGATTCTCACGGAAAGCAACAACACTTTGCCAAAAGCACACAATGTCATACTTTAAATCTATTACTTACTCATAACCCCAAAATATTACCTTTCAAAGAACGGAAAACTTTCGACCCCTGCCTATTTAATTATAATAATCATCGATTCTACAATACAAGTATAAAGAACAGCGTTGGCAGTATAAATCTTGAAGTGAAAAGTCGCCGACGTGATCGCTGGGCTGCCAGTATTGAATTGTACAATCCTCGCAATAACCAGTTGGTCTCATTCCTTCATCTTCATGTGATACGTATCATACATTGGTAGCCATTCGAAAAATAAATCTACCATGATCGATTGAGGTATACGCAACAAAGCTAGTTCCTGCTGAACGTCATCAATCTGAAACGCAAGTAATTAAAAAATTGTATAATAAATAGTTCAAATTTGATTACCTACTGTAATATATTTTTGTGTATTTTTAACTTACATTTTCTAAAAGAGATTTCTTCGAATTATCCATTAGGAATTCAAAATGTGAATTCAATAAGTATAAAACTTTCCTTTTCAACAAGTTGTACAATTTTGTCGGAGTACGAGTATAGAAATTCATTGTTTTGAAATTAAACTTTAGTTATTGTATCAATATAAATGAACCAAGCCCGCCAAAATGCTTTTTTAAACTATGTATTTTCCTGAAGTTTTTTTTAATTATAATTCATGTCGTCGGTCACAGAAAATAACATTTATCTCTCTCCCTGTTAATTAACCAAATGTAGAACCCTTATTGTACCCAACATTCATCACAATTTTCAAAGCTTTAAAAACAAAAGCTCAAATACTCCCTTGGAATGTCTATGGTAACACCGGTTGTAGATGTCATTAACCATTATTGTGCCAACATAAGTCACAATCACTCCCTATTTTAAATAAGATTTAAATAGTTTTAGTTATAGAATACAGAAGAAATAAGTGAGTTTCGTGTGAAAATGTGTGCTAGGCAAACGAAGAAAGTGATGTCAAGATATATTTTAGTGTTTTTCATACATTTCGGCGCATGTAAACATTGCGCCGGTGTCTACTTAAAGGTCTGTATTTACTCGGCAAGATGAACGCAGTTCTATAATTGTGGCTGTTAACAAGGTATGTTGTTATGTTTAGCCTTTTTATTTGTGTTCAAGACACAAACGATAGTTGGTGTGGTCTCATATATAATAACCTATAAATTATTTTTGGCGTAATGTTAGAAGTATCTACCGGAACAATTCTACTTCCGCTACTTTACTTCCGTTTCTGTTCTGCTTATTTGTGTCATAGACACTTGTTCGTGTATCAATTTCGTTCATTCATTAATTTCCGTTCCGGTATTACCAACAAACACAAATTCAAATTTTTCTTCACTTTGAAGTGAGAACTGACCGTTTTTTCTTTGCCCGCTACTTCGACGTAGTTATTGTTAGCTTTTCGGTGTGAAAATTAACTTTATTAAGAAAAAAGATGGGAAAAAGGAAGAAGAAGGATAAAGAAGAAGATGAAGAGTCAATCAGAAAGAAAATCAGGAAGTACGAAAGAAAACTCGAAGATAGAAATAAAACTCGGCCGCCCACAATACCGACGGCGCCGCCACCACCACCAAGGACTGAGCCGACGCCGCCGCCGCCGCCACCACCACTGCAACCGCCCCCACCGCCGCCGCGGACACGGCTCCTGACTCCGCCACCCGCTTCGCCGCCTTCTTCGCCACCATCTTCGCCATCACCAATCGAACATCCTACAGGTGTGTTTCTAAGACAATAAGTTGGATTCAAAAATGAATAAAACATAGCAATATTATTTTACCTTCAAACGCGTGGGTTACCTTTGACTGACCTGATGTCTGGACAACCTGCTGTAAATACTTTTACACCACTACCTCACCTTCAGGCAAAGCGCTATTACTAAGCGAATAGACATGCCTAAAATTATAATTTAAATTTTTTTTTTTTTCTGGCAGGCGTTATCACCTAGCGGATAAACAGTGCCATTGTAATACATGAATATTGCGCTATCACTTAGTGGATAGACGAATTCATAGCATATCAATTAATTCTTAAATTTTAATTATTACAGACGAAGATGATGACCTCCCAGTGGAGTATTTGCTTGCCCTAGGGGCTGAAGGAGAAGAGAAAGTTGTAGTCGGAGATCCATTAAGGCCGGAACTGGCCTCCAGATGGAAGAGAATAATGTGTGAAGGTCTGGGCAAGGAAGCCAAAGAGGCCATATTAAAAAAAATACCCGATACCTGCCAATTTCTCCGCAGCTACAGCGCCTATACTTAATGCAGAAATCCTGGCTACACTCTCAGAACCTTCCGTCAAGAGAGACAAAAGAATTATGTTTAGGCAAAATCTTATTGGGGTCCTGATGACATGCCTTGGAAAATCTCTTACTAATATTTTAAAAGGCAATATAAATAGTAAGTCTCTTATAGAAGAGATAAACGATGCAGCTAAATTGGCAGCTGAGATACATCATCAGGATTCATCATCACGGAAATTCTTTTCTTTGGCCGGAGCAAATAAAATAGTGCAGGAGGCAGTGCGACAATCGCAAACTGACAAATATTTATTTGGAGAAGATTGTGCAGAAAAAATAAAGGCTGCACAGGCTATTCAGAAAAATAGCAGTACTATAAAAGGTACAGATAAAGACAAAAAGACCCCTAAACTTCCTCCGCCTCTCAAGAATTTTAAACAGTTAAACTGGAAAGGCCCACCACAATATCAACAGCCTCATCGAGCTCGTGGTGGGCATCAGACTCATCAGCCACCCAGGAGGCATTACAATCAACCACATCGGAAGGAGGGACAGCAGAGCTACAAGCCAAAGTCCCGATACCGGCGTTACAATTAGAGGTACATGCAGGTAGACTCAGTCATTTTTTAAATAATTGGTTGGAGATTACCGAAGATCCTATTATTTTAAAATGGTTAGAGGGATATCAGCTTCCATTTTACACTGCTCCGCCGCCTTACGAGGCCACTTCGCAGAAGTGGTATGGAAAAGAAAAACAGAATATGGTTGCTGAAATTGAAAAGCTTATGAAACTAGGTGCTATTTCTAAGTGCTCATACTGTCCCGGCCAATTTGTTTCTCCAATATTTTTAGTACCAAAGCCGAATGGAACTTTCAGATTTATTTTAAATTTAAAGAAGTTAAATGAATACATTGTTACTGACCATTTCAAATTAGAGGATGTTAGAACAGCTTGCAAGTTGATCTCTAAAGACTGCTACATGGCCACCATAGATTTGAAAGAGGCATATTTTTCCTTACCTATTGCAGAGAGTCACAAAAAGTATTTGAGGTTTAACTTTAATCTATAGTTTATCTAAATTTAACAGCTTTATCAATTCAATGCATTACCTTTTGGCTTGTGCAGTGCCCCATTTGTATTCACTAAACTACTCAAACCAGTTAGTACTCACCTGAGGAGTCTAGGCATTGTCATGACATGCTACCTTGATGATAGTATTTACTTTAATAAATCAGTCGATGGATGTTTAAATGATATTAATGTGGCATGCAAGTTATTTCGAGATTTAGGATTTGTGATTAATTTTGAAAAAAGTGTTACTACACCTAGTCAAACTTGCAAATACTTAGGTTTTATTTTAGATTCACCTAAGCTAGCCTTATCAATACCACAGAAAAAACAGTTAGCAATTCATGAGATGATTGAAAAGTTTTCTCAAAAAAGTAGGTGTACTATAAGAGATTTTTCTCAATTGATAGGTAAACTAAATTCCATTTGTCCTGCTGTTCCATATGGCTGGCTCTACACAAAACTATTGGAGAGGGAAAAATACCTCTCGTTATTAAAATCAAATGATAATTATGAAGCGGAAATGACACTTTCAAAAATTGTCTATACAGAACTGCAATGGTGGAGTGTAAACTTACATAAATTCAATCTAATTAAAAATCATGTCTTTAGTAAAGAAATTCATACAGATGCTTCTAAAACAGGCTGGGGAGCAGTCTGTGGACCTAGCGGGACATCTGGATCATGGTCTAAATCTGAAAAAGAAAGCCATATAAACTATTTAGAACTCAAGGCAGTTTTTCTTGGCTTGCAATGTTTAGCAAAAGATTTACATAACTGTGAAATCCTTTTGAGAGTTGACAACACTACTGCTGTAGCTTGCATAAATAAAATGGGTAGCATACAATTTCCTCATCTCAACCATATCACCAGAGACATCTGGAAGTGGTGCGAGGAAAGATGTATTTGGATATTTGCTACCTACATTAATACCAAAGAAAACTATGAAGCAGACCTAGAGTCACGTAGAATAAATATTGAGTGGGAGCTATCTCAAAAGGCTTATGAGGAGATTATATCTTTTTTTTGGACACCCAGAGATAGATTTGTTTGCTTCCAGAATTAATAACAAATGTAAACGATTTATTTCTTGGAAACCTGATCCAGAAGCAGTTACGGTGGATGCCTTCACTGTCTGCTGGAAAGATGTATTTTTTTACGCCTTTCCTCCCTTTTCTTTAGTCTTGAAATGTCTGCACAAAATTAAAGCTGATAGAGCCAAAGGTATCTTGGTTTTCCCATACTGGCCGTCGCAACCCTGGTTTCCTCTTTTGAAACCTCTGCTTGTTACAGAGCCTCTGATATTCAGTCCTAAAAGAAATCTATTATCCTCTCCTTTCAGAGACGTTCACCCACTCCACCAACAGCTTACCCTGGCTGCAGGGCTGCTATCAGCGAGGGATTTGCTAGACGAGGGGCACCAAGTTCAGCAATTCAGATAATGCTGAACTCTCTTTCAAGCAGTACACTTAAGCAATATGACTCATCTTTCAAACTTTGGTGGCTGTTTTGTAGACAGAATAACTTAGATTTTTATCAGGCCTCTGTACCTTTTGTGCTTAAATTTTTAACTGATCGCTTTGAGGCTGGAGCATCTTATGGCACTGTTAACTGCACCAGATCAGCACTGTCTCTTATTATTGGCCCTAGAATAGGAGAGGATGACAGAATTAAGCGTTTTGTTAAAGGCGTATTTCGAATGATACCACCAGCACCGAAATATAATGTGACGTGGGACCCAGCTATCGTGCTTAATTACCTAAAAGGGCTGTATCCTAACGAAGTTATAAGTCTAGAGAAGTTGACACATAAAGTTGTCACCTTGCTTGCCCTGACTACAGGTCACAGGGTGCAAACATTATCTTTGATAAAGATAAGGAATATTAAATTTACTCATGAAGGTGTTCAAATTTTTATACCAGATCTGATAAAAACGTCAGGAAAAAACACTAAGCAACCATTATTATATTTGAAGAAGTTTGATTCTAAAATAGAAATCTGTCCCGTCACTACTCTCAATTGCTATATAAAGAGGACCGAACCAATAAGAAATATAGATACAGGTCATAAGCTTTTTATTACACATAAAAAGCCATATCATGAGGCTTCCCAGCAAACTCTAAGTCGCTGGATAAAACAAGTGCTGGGAGAAGCTGGTGTTGACGTGTCTATCTTTACAGCGCATTCTACTAGACACGCATCCACTTCAGCTGTAAGTCGATCAGGGGTCAGCATAGATCTAATTCAAAAAACTGCTGGATGGTCACAAAATTCGGCCTGTTTTGCCAGGCATTACAACAGGCCTACTGTTCAAGAGCCGACTCAATTTTGTAGTAATATTTGTAATATGGTTGATTAAGATTGTTTTATTTTTTTTGTTAAATGGAAGTCTAATAAATATTTTTTGTTTTTTCAATTGTAAACAATTGTATGATTATAAAATTCACAACCCTGTCTTTAAACATCTACATTTGGTTAATTAACAGGGAGAGAGATAAATGTTATTATTAGATTAAACGAACTTACCTTAAGTGAAGTTCTATCATAATAACATGATTCTCTCTCCCTGTTAAGAGAGTCCCATCCCATCCCGTCAATATGTCCTAAACATATTCTTCCCTAAGGTTTAGGGTTGTTTTTTATAATCATTAGTTTAGCTTTAAACGAAATGACATCTACAACCGGTGTTACCATAGACATTCCAAGGGAGTATTTGAGCTTTTGTTTTTAAAGCTTTGAAAATTGTGATGAATGTTGGGGAGAGAGAATCATGTTATTATGATAGAACTTCACTTAAGGTAAGTTCGTTTAATCTAATAATTATACAACTTGTGTAAAATAAACAAAATTGTGAAATTCAAAATGACAATAATTCGAAGAATTCTTTGCAAAAAACATAAAATCGCTTCCATTCACTGTTTATATCACCTAACTAAAACAACTTTCTACAATATTTGCGAGTTCGATATCGTTCATAATAATAGCAAAGTACTGTGAGTGCATAGTGTAGGCTAGATCCTACACGAGTAAAAATGCAAATATTGCCTACTTATACATTGAGAACATTACTCAGTTTAAGAAATGTGCAATATTATGACATGTGTTAACGTATTCGAATAAAAAATAAATACTTACTTCATGAAAACAGTCAAACACACTAAAAGAAAACCTTCGATTTTTTAAATTCTTTCATTTGCCGCCATCTCGTTCATAAACACGTATAACTTTTTTTTAATACAGGTTCGCCAACATACGAACAATAAATATGAAAAAAGGTTAGTTTTCTTTGCGGAATCATACTTAAAAACAAAATAAATATGCCATTTTTCGACAAATTTTGATTTCTTTGTTATGTAGGATGCATCCTACACCATGCATTTAAGGGTTAATCATAAAATCACAGTTCAATTACAAATTGGTTAGGAGCTTTGTGTTTAATAATCATATTTTTAAAGGTAATCAAATGAAATATAGGTTATTGTTCAGTTTTCTCTTTTTTTGTGTGTTCCGTAAAATGTGTAAACACTTTACTTTTTGGTTTCATTTTGACGCTTTAACAACAAATTCGCACACTTTCATTGAGGACTAGAGCAAAACTAAGTCAACAACTGATAAACATCTGTGCAAAAAATAATGAGTGAAAGAGATAACAATCACGTCGTCTAAGCATATTTAAACAAAGTTTAATCGCTAGTACACTGGCACGTGGCGTTTTTTGTTGGAAACGGATGATAAAACTAGTAAATATTTGACGACGCGCTGGCCTAATTGGTAGTGAAGCCTACGAAGCTAGCGGTCCTGGGTTCAAATTTCGGTAAGGGCAGATATTAATGTGATGAGCGTGAATGTTTGTTCCTGAGTCATGGATGATTTCTATATATATATGGATGTTTTTTATATTTCTCTATGTAAGTATCGTTATATCGTTGTCTAGTACCCATAATACAAGCCTTAAGCTTAGTTTGGGACTAGGTCAATTGGTGTGACATTGTCCTCTGATATTTATTTATTTATTTTATTTATTTATATACATTGTCAGAGTATTTAATGTCACTATACTCGTACCTATTGTTGCAGTAATTCAAACACCTGAAGTTGAGAAATACTTTTATTTAACCCATAACGCAGTTAAATAGAGCATTAAACATGTTCTGATGTTGATGACAGCAAATATTTATACAGCTGAATTGAAAACATTGTACAAAATTCGCATAAAAAATAATAACACCGATAAAAAATCGACTGAATATACCTACATTAGTTCTTAAAATAATGTATAACTCTTCGATTCATAAAATTAAACTATCATTTTCAATGTTCCCATCGATCCCATTATTTTTGAATGTTACTAGTAACAATAGTAAGTTGCTACCCAGAATGCTCCTAAGCGCATTTGTAGCATCGGGGTGTACACCTACACTGCGTAGCAATGTGGCCGTATCTGCAGCAGGAACTTCACTGAATAGTAGGCAATTGGTACGGTTCTACAACATACGCCGCGCCCTAGAACTCATTCTTAGTTTCTACTTAATTTATTCAATAATTATTTAATAAATCACAACATCATAAATTTTGTTTTATTTAAGTATCTTGAAGGTTTTTATTTGATGACTCAATGCTTGTAACGACTAGCGCACCTTAAATCACGTCAAAGCTCTTGTATAAAACCGCCATTAACTGTCAAATCTTGATCGAAAAATTGTTTAAAAAGCAATGAATGAGTGATTATGTGTTGAAATCATTTTAAAATGGTGTAATAAACGCAATTTAATCGTTTTAAATCCAATACGAATGAGCCAAATTTTATGATAAAATTAATGATTTTTCAAACTTTAAGCGGCTAGGCTAGGCTTAAAGGGCTAAAACTATGTTCTTAAAAAAAATATTATTTTTGCTGTACTCTTCGTGAAATTACACAACTTGTGAGTGATCTTGTCTAAAAATATTAAAAAGTTAGTTTAATTGGGATTGGGAAACAAAGGTTATGGCGAAAGCCGATCTCACACTGACCCCCATTTCATTGGACGGACAACCCCTAGAGCAGGTGCAGGAGTACACGTACCTAGGGCAGGTGATAAAGCTCGGTCGGGACTAGGGTTTCCGATTTCTCGAGGTTTTTTAGTTCTCGGGTGTCGAGACTTCTCGAGCCTGATTTCTCGGGTCTTCTCGGGTTGTCGAGAAAAAATAAAATACGTCTAAATTTTTGTTTAATTAATAAAAAGAGTCTTTAATTTAACTGTGTTTATTTTACATGAAAAAAATCAACATAATTTTTAACAAAAAAAACAAGTTCTCAATAAAAAATCAGCTCAAAACAAAATTGCTAACTAAAAACAATCATACTTCTTCTCCTTATCATAACTAATCTCATCTCACTAATCTGTAATAAAAAACAAAATCTCTGTTAACAATCAGCTTAAAACAAACATCTTAACTAAAAACAATCATACTTCTTCTTATTATAACTAATCTCACTAATCTTTAATAAAAAACAAAATCTCTGTTAACAATCAGCTTAAAACAAACATCTTAACTAAAAACAATCATACTTCTTCTTATTATAACTAATCTCACTAATCTTTAATAAAAAACAAAATCTCTGTTAACAATCAGCTTAAAACAAACATCTTAACTTCTTAACTAAAAACAATCATAATTTTTCTCATAATAACTAAAGATCACTCACTAATCTCACTATGTGGGTGGTATGGTATCACAATTTTTGGCAGTTTTAATGTAATTAAATAAGAGATATCTATCTACTATTAATACGAAAAATATAACTGTCTTTAAGCCTGCTTATTAATTCTTATGAAATATGCCTTAAGATAAACCAAAGCATAAAAGCCGCCTCGCATTTACAAAGAAAGCTAAGCGTAAAAATGTTTATTTAAACTTCTCGATGTCTCGACTTTTCTCGAGCTGAATTTCCCGGGTACGAGACCGACCGATTTCCCGGGAATTCCCGGGACGAGAATTCCCGGGAACAAACCCTAGTCGGGACTCGATGGTGGCAGAGATAAAGCGAAGGATACAGTTGGGCTGGGCAGCTTTCGGGAAGTTGAAAGGCGTGTTGAAGTCCGAAATTCCCCAATCGCTCAAAACGAAAGTGTTTAACCAGTGCGTGTTACCGGCTATGACGTACGCATGTGAGACATGGACATTGACTGCTGGGATGATCCACAAGCTCAAGGTGACACAGCGTAACATGGAGCGCGCTATGCTCGGCATAACGCTATGCGACCGAGTCCGGAACGAGGTCATCAGACAACGCACGCAAGCGGTCGACGTGGGCCACCGAGTCGCCAAGTTAAAGTAGGCTTGGGCCGGGCACGTGTGCCGACGACACGACGAGCGTTGGAGCAAGCGCGTGCTAGAGTGGAGACCCCGGCTTGGCAGGAGAAGTGTGGGCAGACCACCTGCCCGTTGGTCCGATGACATCAGGGAGACGGCAGGCCCAGTCTGGACAAGGGAAACGGGGAACCGTTCTGGTTGGAGGAAAATTGGAGAGGCGTATGCCCAACGGTGGGCGAATACACGCTGACGCCATTAATTGGGATTGACCAAAAAAAATAACTCACGGTTTTTACTTTTTCATTCGAAAGAATAGGAAAGTTTAAGACACCAATTTCATTAATTTTGTATTTGACCCAATAATTTTGTTTTAATATCTTTATTTATTTAGCAGACATTTTATGGATGACATGATTATTTTAAATTTGGGATGGCATTTTCTAATAAATTACAACAATTGATATCCAATGAAATAAAGTGATTGTAATAGTGTATTAAAACATACTATTTCAAGCTGTTTTCGCCTATTCCGTAAGATATACCTAGGAGGGCTTCAAGCCGAAAACGAAAGTCAAACAAAGGTTAAATATAGTTTTGTCGAAATATCCAAAATAGATAAATATTTCAAAAACTTAATAGTGCAGAACGGCTTTAAAACCATATTCCTCGAAATGGTTTTCGAATTGGAGTAATTGTAAAAATATGAACAATCCCAATTGGTTCACCCTACTCTCCATACATTGGGTGACACTCCCGCCCGTACTATCAGCCCCGAGACAAGCTCAAAGCCATTACACCGAGTCGACTAATGATGTTAGATTTAGTTCTAAGAGTAACAGTTTTGTAAATATTAAGCTGTTATCTGTCAGAAAAAAACACTAAAGGACTTACTGTACCTACTCGTACTTAGGGAAGACTATATTTACCTTTTCGTTACGATCCACTTTTCTGACCTTGTCAAAAAGTAATCAAAGTTCCGGCCGCCATCGCAACTGTGTTTCACAACCAGTTGTCTAAGAGGATTTTTCAGTCTTTCACGGCAACCAGAGGGGTTATTATGACGTAGCTATGCAGTTCATTTTACGTTGAGCGTAAAGGACAAAGCTATAGCAGTTATATAGCTGTGTCCATTTCTCTCAGCGTAAACAAAATGGCATTGCTATGTCATAATAACCCTCCAGTTGTGATAAAAGAGTATTTATTCTTCTTCCGCAACCATTTGCCAACAAGGAAAAAAATCGCCGCCATCGCAACTGTGTTTCACAACCAGTTGTCTACGAGGATTTTTTAGTCTTTCACGGCAACCAGTTGTGATAGAAGAATATGATTCTTCTTACGCAACATTTCTAATCTCGACACATTATTTCAAGAAATTATTATTAAAACCTCCATATTTCTTACAAGTCGTCATCATGTCAGATATCTGTCATGATCGAAAAACCATTTGTAATTCCTGATCCTGACATTGTCATATCATGTTTTTCTCTGTACCTACTCTCATTCGAGATCTAATTATTTGCTCACGAGCGTCGTATAAATAATTAATTATATAACTATAACTTTAACATTAGGTCACAGGTTATCGTTCAAATGCAATCTGTGTCATTAGACATTATAATTTGAAGTCGATGCATTAAATAGGTACCATCAAGCAATGTCTACGTCAAATATATATCCAAGTACATCCAAGCTAGAATTTATAAGTTCAAGAAGAGGATGCGTCACTGTGCTGTATGATGGGTATCGTTATCATCGCAAAAAGATTTACAAAAACGGACTCATTTTTTAAATGTTGTAGCAGTACTGGGTGCAAAGGTAATTTGACAGTGAACACTCGTAATGAGATAACAAAAATATCCAAGGCACATAACACTGACTGTATCGCTGACTTTGGGAGAAACGTGGTGCTAAAAAAAATGGACGGTTTGAAGCAGAAGAGTAGTTGCAATTTTATATCTATTAAGAAGCAATACGAAGAAACTGTTCGCGAACTCAAAGATGAAGGCTATGAATTTCTTACAAAGATACTGAGATATGACAATATAAAAACGGGTCTGAATAACGAAAAAAACAAAGTGTTGGGTGTTGCTAAAACAAGGTTTAATAATACTCATGACGTTATGATTCCTAATAAATATAACAAATTTCTTCTTGCTGAGTACTGCGATGACGATAAGCGGATCATTGTTTTCGGGTCCATAGAAATTAAAAATGATCGAGAGGGAATAGCGATTAATAAATACCATAATTTTTTCGCTGACGGTACTTTTAAATCTTGTCCCAGATCATTCGCACAACTGTATACAATACATGGTTACAATAAAAACAGTCATACCATATTACCTTTGATATTCGCTTTACTACCAGACAAAAAAACGGATACCAATAAAATTTTGTTCACCATGATCAAGTCGGTTATCACTTATCAGTTGGATGGAATCCACAAAAGATAACTCTTGATTTCGAAGTAGCAGCCATAAATGGCATTCAAAGTGTTTTTCCGAAAATAATATTTAAAGGGTGTTACTTTCATTATAATCGTTGCTTGTGGAAAAAGGCAAAAGCCTTAAATGTAAAACTACGAACGAAACGAAGACATGTAGCAAGATGCGTAGGGCTTGCTCGTTTGCCAGCTCAATATAGAAAAAGGTTATTTATACGTAATGATGAAAATGACAAAAAATCCTAGTGAAGGACTTAAAAAATTTAACAAGTACTTTCAAAAACAGTGGTTAAAGAAAAATGAAATGATGAAATCATGTTCTTGTGTAAAAGAAAATGTAAGAACGAATAACAATATTGAGGGATGGCATGCAAAGATAAACCGTTATATAGGACGAAAATATCCCTCATTGGCACAACTGTTGGACGTTTTAGTAACGGAAACGGAATCATATAATTTAAAATTAAAAACTAAAAAGAAACTAGAGTACAAATTGATTGACGAAGAAATTGAATTGGCAATACAAAAATTAGAAGGAAAAGAAATTACAGTTGGGCATTGCCTTGAAATAATAAGCCCTTTCTCCATAACTTTTTAGTAAGTTCGTAACAGAAGATGTTTAACTTAGTTACAGAAGATGTTTAACTTAGTTTTATTTTAAGTAGTTGTTTGGTATTCGGAGAACAAACTTTTTTTATCCGTATATTTATATTTTATTTTAAGCGGAATAAAAGTTACCTATTTCCCTTATTGTTTGATTTCGTGTTCATCTTGTGTTTTACTCTTATGTATGTAGGTTAAATCCCCGTTTCCTGGTGGTCATACCGGCAATACCGGCATGTCATACGACCAGTGAGAATCGCTTGTATTGGTGGTCATACTTGTCATTGTCCCTCTAAATATAATACTTTTCTTGTCCCCTGTAGATATAGTGGTACAGTCAGCTTTAAAAACATCTGCACACTTTAGTGACATAACATGTCGCTTTAACATCATTAGTGAGCCACCATACAAAAGTATCTAAGGAGTGAAACTAAAGTGTGCCGATGTTTATGGCCAATTATGGCAGCTGGAAATATTTTGGATAATGCCTTAATAACAGTCAATGTGTCATTCTTCATTTTTTGGTATATAGCAGTCCAGGTTTTATTTTATGATTGTGAACAAAGAAATTAACTCTTCTATAGCACCTAGGCTTTTTGAGATTTTCCTTGTTGGCAACTGGTTGCGGAAGAAGAATAAATATTCTTTTATCACAACTGGTTGCCGTGAAAGACTAAAAAATCCTCGTAGACAACTGGTTGTGAAACACAGTTGCGATGGCGGCCGGAAGGGTTTTAATGACGATTACAGTATTAGCCTGGAATAATAATATCAGGTGAAAACATAATGTTTTCTATACAACGAAACAGGGGCTTTGTAAAAACATATTGCTTATATATGTCATGTTATGTGTCAACGTTACCATAGCTCACAGTATAACGTAATACGATAACATCTCAAAAAGCAATATAATGGTTTTATCGAGCAGAAGAAAGGGCACACAAAACATAAAACGAGCGTATCGTTACGTCGATTACGCTTTTACACTGCGGCCTTCTGAAAAGACAGCCTTAGTGTTTTTTAATTAGCCGGTAAAATGACTAGCATAGAGGCATTCCATCTTAGTCCTCAGGGTTGGCAACGCATTTGCAGTCTTAGGATTACAATGCAGTCTTGTAAATGCGAATGTCTATGGGTCACAGTTTCCATCCGGGTGGCCTGTGTGCTCGTTTGTCTTCTCTAGGCCATAAAAAAAAGGCTAATTCGATAAGTTATTTTATCTTATTTGCAGGTACATGGGAATTCGAAACCCACTGAGGAGCCGTCATCGTTCTACCAAGAGAGTAGCTATTATCAAAATAGCTTTAGTCTGGTTTCTCAGTATGATCGTGTCCAGTTTTATTACAGTTTTAGGTAAGATTAATGTCAGTAAAATTCGTAAACACGCTATGACACAAAACAAAACGCGAGCACAGACCGGTTAAACTAATTACTTAATAAAATTATGATCTAATTACTGGCTTATTCGTGACCCAATCTTATCTTTTTTCCAATTTCTTTGATAACACAAATGGGTCAGCATCAGAATTTTACCACTGTTTATTCACTCAGCGTGTCCTAGTCAGTATTTCAAAATACAGAACAAAATTTTCTTTTTAATTTTTGTAACATTAATAAACTTCAAGACTAACCTATTACCATAATTTGCACTTAAACGTAAAATACTTAATTGAAATTTAACCGAAATAAATTTTATTTGTTTTGGCGTGCTAACTACGATTCTTAGTAAAGTTTGATGTCTTTTTTCTACGAGCCGAGCCGAGCACTCCTACCTTTTTTTTTTGTACTCGAATCATATGTTTAGACCCTGTGATCGAACATGTATACATGAACAATAGGCAATCATATACAAGGTGTCCTGTAAGTAGTACGACAAATTAAAATAAGTAATAGGGCATCACCAGTGGGGTTATTATGACGTATCTGTGCAATTGATTTTACGGTCAGAGAAAAGGACAGAGCTATATAACTGCGATAGCTCTGTCCCTTACGCTCGCCGTAAAATGAACTGCATAGCTGTCATAATAACCCCCCAGGGCTACCAAAAAAATCCCATGTTTGTTCAGCGATTTTTAGTATTTTCAGAGATATAGATAATTTTAAAGAGGTTTTTGTCTCTTTCTGCACTATTAATTAGTTTTCTTTGCAAAACTGTGTTATGAAATTTATTTCCTCGTAGTCGAAGTGAAAAGCAGAGTGTATACTACCTACGAGGGGCGGCTGAAAAGTTCTAAGCCTAAGGTAGAAAAAAAATGTTCAGATTTTTTTTACTATTTTTATTTTTCAATATAATCTCCCTCTAATTCAATGCATTTCTTACATTTTTTAAATAATGCTTTTAGACCGTTAAAAAAATAAGTTTTATTTTGGCTGTCGAAATGTTCCTGTACGCCGCCTTCATCTCTTCATCACTGCCAAATCGCTTTCCCCTTAAATCTTTCTTCAAATTGCTGAATAGAAAATAATCACTAGGGGCCAGATCTGGACTGTAAGGTGGATGATCAATTTCCTCGAAGCCAGTTTCCTTCAGAGCAAGCTTGGCAACACGAGCGGTGTGAACGGGGGCGTTGTCTTGCAAAAACAAAATGCCTTTGCTCAGTTTGCCCCTTCGTTTCTCGACTATGGCTTGTCGCACTTTTCTTAATAGCTCAGCATAATAAACTGCATTTATGGTAGAGCCTTTCGCCAAATAGTCTATTAAAAGAATGCCATCGCAATCCCAGAACACGGTGGCCATTAGCTTAGACGCCGATCTTTGAACCTTGAATTTCTTTGGCGGCCTTTCACCCTTTTCGATCCACTGCATAGATTCAGACTTCGACTCTGGATCATACTGTCTGATCCATGTTTCATCAACAGTTACTATGCGGGAACAAACTTCATCTAAACCTTCTTCACATAATTCTAAAAATGCCTGAGAAGTTTGAACACGACGTTCTCTATCGAAAGCTGTGAGCATTTTCGGCACCCAACGAGCACTTACTTTTCTCATATGCAAATGTTGATGCAAAATCTCTCCAACTCTTTCCTTACTAATACCTAAGGCTTCAGCTATTTGCCAAACCTTAATTCTCCGATCCTCTAATACTAACTTTTTGAATTTTTCAGTATTTTCTTCAGTCACAACCGATATTGGCCTTCCTGAGCGAGGATCGTCTTCGATCGACTCCCGTCCAAGTTTAAAAAGTCGACTCCATTTTTTAACAGTGGCATGAGAAGGGCCAAACCCGTCCGTTTCTTCAAAAATTCTTTTCGGCGATTTGTCACTTTTCGTGAGGAACTTAATGACTGCACGGTGCTCAATTTTCGTGATATGCGTTGATAATTCACACATGATGACCTTTAGCGTCGGATATCTCGAGATGTAATAAACAAAAGACGATTTTTTTTTCTTTTAATTATTAACTTTTTAAATGGTCTTTTTAGTGGCCAGTACCGCTAACGCATATGCAACCTCAAAATACCTTAGGCTTAGAACTTTTCAGCCGCCCCTCGTAGGTCTTAAAACCACCAGTTGTTTCCTCGACTTAATTATCCACCCTCGCCTGCAGCCCCTGGCTTGGATGGATAAGATAAGTCTTAAATAAAATGGTTTTTTTATGCCCTTATTGTATAATCTTTTTTCTCCCAAGTTAAATTGATGAAAGTAATTTCTTTAAAAAAAACGCATACGCGCGAATGAACTTTTCGTGGGATACAACTTAATAACTATCTCTCGTCTATACTCCACACATTTAATGAAAAAAAGTGCTGCTTTTAACTCACGGGAGGTCGGCCTAATTTTCGGATTAATTTCCCCGTACTATTTGATCCTTTGACCTGATTTACAGGAAAGAAATCGACGTCCACAGAAATTATTGCCACTCCATTAGAATAAAATGATAATATTGGATATTTATTTATGTTACTTCTAGGTGCTATTCTGAAAAAATTAAAGATTTCAGGGATAATCAATAAGAAAAACATAATGCCGTATCAAGGAGTCTGTGTTATCAACAATCGTGTGTTTTGGATTTTTGGCTCGCTTGTCGCATTTTATATACCAATGATGACAATGGTTGTGTCATTTGCGCTAACAGTCTATCTTCTAAAAAAGCAAGCCAAGCTAGCAGCGATGCCGGTGTTTGGAGGGACTCCACGAAGGTTAGTTTAAATAATAAAAATACATTTTCTACAACGCAATAATGCCACAAAATCAATATTAAAATATTGTCTATCTGATTTTTTAAAATATTTAACTTAATAAAAGGCATTGTTGCTTTTACGTCATGTTTATTAGCAGAGAACACAGATACACCAAATGTCACAGACACAAAACACACATTGTTACATTGACAATGAAGATGGGCTAATGTCTTCTGTTATGTTGGTAACAATAAGTTTTGGTATATCTTAACACAGCCCCTCAAGTTTATAACAGAAGAAACTGAAGTTATACAACTTGCAAAATAAATTTGAAATCATATAGGTACAAATTATTAATTAAAGTGAAACTAACAATGTTATTATTACCTAGCCCTACGACTAACGTCTTGGGATCAGTCTACTGACCACTAGGTAATAAATAACGTCAGATAAAACATAAGATAAGATTTACACATTTGCATTAAGCTTAGCCGTACTTAACAAATATTATATTATATTAAATTTAACTTGTTTACACAATACACATGTTTAATGGTAGGCAGTGCTTTAGTGAAAATATCTGATACATTTTCATCAGTTGGAACATATAAGATTGATATGAGCCCTTTATTTATTATATCTTTAATATAATTATATTTGATAGCTATATGTTTAGAAGCTTTACTATTTATCTGATTCTGTATTATCTTAATAGTGCTTTGGTTATCAATCAAAAGATATGTAGAAATATTTGTTTAATTATCTGAGAAATCTGAAAGTACACCTTTAATATGCATAAGCTCACTTACAGTATGTGCACCTGCAACAAATTCAGCCTCTGCGGTTGATAGAGCTGTACATGTTTGCTTTCGAGAGAACCAAGTTATAATATTATCACCATGATAGATGACACATCCGCTAGTGCTTTTTCGGTCTGTTCTGTCTGCTACCCAGTCAGCGTCTGAGTATGCTTGGAGGATTGAATCCTTAGACTTCTTATATAGCAGCCCCTTTTCTGGTGTTCCTTTGAGATAACGCAAGACTCGCTTACCTGCCTTCCATAAGTCGTTTGTAGGCCTGTCCAAAAATCTACTTAAATAAGAGACTGCATAGGTTATATCTGGTCGACTATTTGTTGATATATAAAGTAGTGAACCAACTAATTCTTTAAAAGGTACATCAATTATCTCTGAGTTGGTATTAGCATTGTAATTTACTTCCATCGGGGTATTTACTTTCTTACAATCTTGCATGTTGAATCTCTCTAATAGTCTGTGTATCATCTCACTCTGTCTTATTTCCATTGTGTCCCTCTTTCTTGTAATTTCCAATCCTAAGTAGTGCTTTACTTCTCCTAGTTCCTTTACTTTAAATTCACTCTTTAGTTGTTATATTATTTAATTGTCATGTCCGAGTAATAAAATGTCATCAACATATAGTAGCAGCCAGGTTTTCCATTTCCGGTATAAACAAGAGTCATATTTTGATTGGATGTATCCTTTTCCTGTAATATATTCATGAAACCTCTCATTCCAACATCTGGGTGCTTCCTTTAAGCCATATAGTGCCTTTTTCAACTTAAGTACTTTTCCTTCTTCTATGTTCAATCCTTGTGGGCATTTAATAAATACATCCTTGTCTAAGTTTCCATTTAAGAATGCAGTTGGCACATCTAATTGTTGTAATGATTTGTCTTGTTGAACAGCAATACTAATCATAATTCGTATGGTTGAAAGTTTAGCTACTGGGGCATAGTTATTGTATGAGCTGCCTTGCTGGAAATCTTTTGCAACCAGCCGTGCTTTCTTTGTCCCATCTTGTTTGGTTCTGAATATCCATTTTGTATCTATTGCTTTACATCCTCTTGGTAATATTGCTTCTTCCCATGTTTCCAATTTCTTTTGTGAGACTAATTCCTTCTTAATAGCCACTTTCCATTCTGCATCTTTTACAGCTTCGTTAAATTCCTGTGGATCTCCTGATAGTAAGCAGTATGCTGTATAACTTAGATCATAGTTTTCAGGTAATCCAGAAAATGTGGATATTCCCGTTTACTTTTTATTAATGTGTAGCACATCGTTAGAAAGGTAATTAGCTAGAGAACTTTTTAAAACAAAATAAACAACATAAAAAAACATAATTGTATTTAGGTTTTTAATAATTGAATTTTGAAGTTGGATTTTTTTCACACAAACAGTAAATTTGTGAAATAAAAAACCTCGTACGTCCCTTTGAGACTATAAATTAGAATAAAGACTATTAGTATTTGAACTAGCATGTATTAACAATTTTTAAATACAACATATTTTTCTGTAACACGCATTAATAAAAAAGTTACGAACGTTTAAAGGAGGAATTTCGGAAAATTTGAAAAAAACATTTAACAAATCATATCTCCAAAACCGTGACCCTTATGACCCTAAGTCCAAGGGCGAAAACATAACAAATAACCCCAACAATATCCCAAAAAAAATTGACGGTCCATGTGCCGAACACCCTGTATAGTCAATCCTGGCATCTGTCAGGATTGAATATCTTCCTTTCACTAATTTGTTTTTATCCCTGAAGTGCTTAGGACAAATAACAGTTGATTTAGTAGGCAGCCAGTCGGTCTCTTTTCTTAACAATCGAATGATTTCCACCCACTTCTTTTGACGTGCTACATCCTTAGGCACCCTGAAAATGTATTAATATAAAATAGGTAACTATATGAAAATATTAGATTAATATAAGTAATATTACATTAAAATTAAATACTAGAACACAAACATAAAATTTTAAATCTCCCGTCAATGTGGGAAAACCAAAACGATATTTTAATGGTAACACTGCGCCTAAATTGCAATATTTGGTATTTTAAATCGATTTTTGAGTTTTTTATGTTAATTTGAATACATAGACAATAAACTTACGTGTCGAAAGTAATTCCGCTGGATTTATTATCTTTATGTGATCTCGAATTACATTCTTTCACTACGCATTTTCCCATTTTGTAGCTCGGTGCAATACGGTCGGCGTCCCAATGAGCACTAAGTTGACGTTTGCTGACATATGGCTGTGGCCTTATGTGAAGTGGCAACACTTTGGTGCGGTAATTGCTAATCTAGTGTAACATATAAATCAATGGTAGACACTGTAAGAAGTCAATCAGTGACAACTTCCTAACTTTACAATTTATAAGAGGGATTCGTGACAGAGACATACGAACAAAAATTCTCCAAGAAAGTAAGGTAACAAGTTTCACGGACGTAGTAATAACAGCAACGACGCTCGAACTAGCAAAAACTGATAGCATCTATATGTCACCAGGACACTGCTCCAGCCAGTTCAAACTGAAAGCAATATAAAGTTCAGAGCAGGCAACAAACCTCTTTCCATCAGAGACTTAAAAGGAAAATGCTTTCGTTGCGGAAGACATGAACACCAAGCAAATACTTGCAACAAATGCAATAGAAAAGGCCACCTAGCACGAGTATGCCTACGAAACAGTCAAATGAACAAACAAGTAGAACCGGAACCGGATCATATGCAGGAACCCTACTCAGATGACTCGTCGGACGTCGTCGATGACAACACACCTTGGGATATGAATTTGATACGATCCCGGTACACCGACAAGTTCATGATACATGTAGCCATCAACAACAGAAACACTCTAATGGAAATTGACACCGGAGCCGCCCTATCATCAATGTCTCATAAGGAATTTAAAAAGCTAAATACTGGATGCAAGATATACAAAACGAACATTACTATGACAACTTACACGGGGGAGATATTCGCACCCTTAGGCGTAACATATGTCACATGCAAATATAAAAACCAAACTTTCGGCGGAAAGTTATACATAATTAAACAAGATGTCGACACATGAACATGGATACGATCAATAAATCTCAACTTAGCCAGTATAAACAAAGTGAATTCGAAATTACACCCAGATCTCGACAAACTTTTTTTACGACTTGTTTTACGGTACATTAGGTTGCTTTCCTTTCCTAACTACAAGGGACGTTTCACGCTAGGTGATAATGCGATACCGATATTTGTAAAACCAAGACGTATTCCCTACGCCCTTAAGGACAAAGTAGACGACGAATTAGAACAACGTTGTAAACAAGGAGTTTTAACAAAAGTTGAGAACTCTGAGTGGGGTAAACCAGTCGTTCCCATTGTCAAACCCAACGGCACCATACGTTTATGTGCGGACTATAAGGTCACCTTGAATAAAGCCATTAGAGATGAACAGTACCCCAATGCTTATTATAGAAGACATTCTACTGGAGATGAATGGGGGGGAGTTTTTCTGTACAGATGCAGACTCTCAGCACACATAAGGGAACTTTTAAGGTCAACAGACTCATGTTTGCAAAAGTTTATGGATCAATTGCTTCAAGGTATTACCGGCGTCAAATGCTTTTTTGATGATATAATCATCCAAGGTACGTCAGAAAAACAGCTTTTGACGAGATTGCGTCAGGTCCTACAGAAACTTCAAGAGAACCATTTAAAACTTAATAAAGAAAATTGCTGTTTTATGAAAGAGAAACATTGAATACTTGGGACATATTATTATCGATAAAAACGGTTTACATAAAAACAAGAAAAAAGTAAAAGCCATATTACGGAGACTGTACCACCCAGCAATGTTAACAAATTACGAAATTTTTTAGGAATGGCCAACTATTATAATAAATTTATACCGAACTTGGCTTATATATATCCAGTCCTTTGAATGATTTGCTTAAGAAAGGCATACACTACCAGTGGACAAAGAAATGTGATGAAAGTTTCAGGCGAATTAAAGAGGAAATTTTTAGCGACCGTGTTCTGACTCACTTCAGCCTGGATAAACCCAGTCTTGGCCACTGACGCTTCGCCCACAGGCCTAGGGGCAGTTCTATCACACCTCTTACCTGATGGATCCGATAGACCAATAGCTTTCACTTCTCGCTCATTGACTAGTAGTGAATAAAAATACAGTCAAATAGATAAGGAAGCAACGTCACTATTCTGGGGCTTAAAAAAGTTTTTCCATTACTGTTATGGAAGAAAATGTATACTTGTGACTGATCACAAACCACTGACCACCATTTTTCCCCCCCGGCCACGTGGTCCGACTGCTTTGGCCGACCAGTCGGACGACGTGGATTTTTTTTCCCGTTGTTTCGACTATCGAACTACATGGAATCGCAATTCCGCTTCGTTCGATTGGTCGGTCTACCAGGTCTTTTGTATTCCTGTTAGATCGACTAATCGGAGTGCATGGACTCGCAATTCCGCTTCGTCCGAGTGATCGGTCTACCTGGTCTTTTGTATTCCTGTTAGATCGATTAATCGGACTAGAAACTCAAACCATATTGTCAAAACAATATAACAACAATTAAGGACCAATCAATATGAAGTTAAAATGATAATCATTCATAAGTGGCCAGTATGTCCTTTCTATTTATAAACATAATATTCATACTGACGTTTTCGGATGACATTGTATGTGCTAGAACAAATTGTCATAAATGTCCGTCTATGGTGATTTGCACGAAATACATTTATCGTTTCTGAATAATATTGTTTAATCAATTATCGTAATGTCTCACCACGACGACTTATTATACATAAAGCGTAAAGGAGGAATGGTGTTACTTTATAATGGACATCAATACCATCGCAACAAAAAGTACAGGAGCGGGGCAATTATCTGGGCTTGCATTAAAAAAAAAACGAGAAATGCCGAGGAACAATAACTGTACATGTAAGTTATCTACTTTTCAGCAAAGTAATATATTTGTGGTGTATTTTTATTCGCTTCGAAATGCCTACTATAGCCAATTATAATTATTATGTCCCTTTACTTTTTTGCTGATATATTTTTCTCTATTACAGGATTCTCGTATTGCGAATTGTGGTAAGCATCATTGCACTCCTGATTTCGTAAAAAATGAAAGCGACATAAAATTTCATATGATGAAAACGGAAGCATGTAAGACTATTACACCCATGAAACAGATACGAGTATACGATAAACATGTGACACAATTAAAAGATGCTGGCCTCGAATTGGTAAAAAGTATACCAGTATACAGTTCCGTTAAGAGTGGTTTATTTAATAACAGGAAGAAAGCTCTAAAAGTGAAAAAACTGTCTTACAAAAACCCAACGGAAGTACAAGTGCCACCAATATTTAAAGATTTCGTTTTAGGGGACTATGCATATGAAGATACTCGCATTATAGCATTTTGTTCGCACGAGGCCCGACAGCTTATACCGACATTAAAGTTTTTTTTCGGAGACGGCACTTTCCATAGCTGCCCATCACCATTTCAGCAGTTGTACGTCATACATGCTGATATTGGTTCGACCTTCGATTTTATAAACGTCGTGCCAATGATTTACGTTTTAATGTCGAACCAAACGGCAGACAGTTATGAAATAATGCTCAGCATGATTAAGTCACAGATTACGGGTTTAATCCCAAACAGTTTATGACTGATTATGAGGCCGCGGCAATGATGGCAATAAAGAATACATTTCCAAAGTCAACAATCAAAGGTTGTTTTTTCCACTAGCATTGTGGAGGCAAGCTAGAAAGTACAAAATAACAAAAGCTCAAAGTCAAAAACGGATTGTAGCTCTGGCGACCACGCTTCCGTTCTTGCCATCATTTTTGATAAGGGATGGGTGGGCATACATATTGAACGACCTGCCAGATGATGATGTAGGGCTGGAAAAATTTGAACGTTATATGGAGCGTCAATGGTTGAAAAGTGATGACTTCATTGCAGATTGGTGTATCTTTGGAGAGCTCATCCGAACAACAAATTGCGTTGGTAGGGAGAAGGGTACCAAACTTAGTAACTCTGCTTAATATCTTGAAGAAGGATTCGGAATATAATTTAGTCAAGATGAAAGGTGGTCTCTTGGAAAAAAGAAAAAGGGGAGTCATCCGACGAGACAATTTCATTTTGGATACAAATGCCATGCTTACAGATTTCGATATGGATGTCGGTTTCTTTTTAGAGCGATTGGCTTGGAAAGGCTCGCTCTTTAAATGTTGATAGTACCTACTCGTTTTAGTACTGAAAGGGAAAGTTTTATTTTAAAACAGAAAAGTTTGTTATGTTATTATTAAATTTATATTAATTAAAAAAAAAAAACCTTAATTGTTGTTATATTGTTTTGACAATATGGTTTGAGTTTCTAGTCCGATTAATCGATCTAACAGGAATACAAAAGACCAGGTAGACCGATCACTCGGACGAAGCGGAATTGCGAGTCCATGCACTCCGATTAGTCGATCTAACAGGAATACAAAAGACCAGGTAGACCGACCAATCGAACGAAGCGGAATTGCGATTCCATGTAGTTCGATAGTCGAAACAACGGGAAAAAAAAATCCACGTCGTCCGACTGGTCGGACAAAGCAGTCGGACCACGTGGCCGGGGGGCATTTTTCACCCTCAAAAGACCCTGCCAGCTATGAGCACTATGAGACTCTTCCATTACGCCCTTTTTCTCTCCGGCTTTAATTAACCATCGAAAGACGAACTTCAAACGATAACAGCAATGCCGATTATTTGCCAAGTTTCCCGGTAGACACAATAGTTCCGAATATATTTGACGTGCATACTGCATTCCAATAAAACCAAATAATTGTTTATGTAACATACATACATATTTTAATTAATCTTTAAAGTCGATTTAAAAATAATTAAGTAAAGAAAATAGAATGGCCATTACCTAAATATTATACCGGTGAACATTTTGTATTTTATTTTTTTAATTTTGATTTCTGCCATTTGCCATTGAAAAAAAACGTTAAGAAACGTTTCACAATGAAATGTCAAAGTTACGATTACACAATGTACCTCATTGGATTACCGATAGCGATATCAATATTAGCGGTTTATAGTACGCGAGTAAAAAATTGTAGTTTATGCAATAGTTGTATAAGAGACGTACAAAAAAAGAATGGTGTGTATTACACATTTTAAAGGAAAACGCCACGAGTATTTTTTGACAGTCATACACCGTTGCATACAATACTCTTACGACTAGGTTTCCAATAAAATGCAAAATTAAACGAAAAGTCTCTTAAGTTGGTGATGCACTTAAATCCAAAATTTTAAACAAAAACGATTAATTCTGTGGTTTTTTTACGTTGGTACGAAAACTTTTTTGTTGTAAATTTTGTGTTTTACGCTTACCAAAAGTTTAAGTAAGATTTCGCAGCTAGGCGTGTCGTTTTGACTCAAAAAAGCATAAGTGCTGTTATGGGAAATAGACTAGATAGGCTTTTTCCGGATTATTCTGCGGACTTATAATGTATGTTATTATAATTAGTGTTCGTGACTATATAAATGACAGATAAAAGTCGTCAGCAAAAAGTAAATCCAAAGCTACTTGGCAAATTATTAATGGACATAATTTATTGGGAAATAATAATGTAGATTTTATTGAACACAATACAGTCACTATTGACATAGCAGAACTTTTCAAGGATTTTTTATTAATATAGCAAATAATAATTTTAACATTAATTACAGGAATTCGATTCCGTTCAATTCGAAGACCATATTTTAAATCCAATCATATTTTTTAAGCGGAGATGAAATTTATAAAATAATATTTTCCCTAAAAAATAGCAATGCAACAGGGATAGACGGTATCAGTACTAAAATAATAAAATTGTGTGCTCAACAGATTGCAAAACCATACATACATACATTAAATCACGCCTGTTTCCCAGAGGGGTAGGCAGAGACCACTTCTTTCCACTTGCTACGATCTTGAAAAATTTCTTTCGCTTCTTCCACATTCATACATCGAGTCATGCACGCACGTCGGTTTCGGGTACTTAAGATTCGGCCCTTTTCCAGTATTTCACCGATTTGACTCGAAAAAGTACGCCTAGGGCGGCCCCTTCCGACCCGTCCACTCACTATCGATGTGTATATCTCTTTCGTCAATCTCCTTTCATCCATCCTTTCCAAATGACCGAACCATCGAAGCATGCCCTTTTCAATCTTAGTCAGTACATCTTCTTTTATTTCACATTTCTCTCTGACTTTTTCATTCCTTACTCTATCAATCAGTTTCACACCACACATACTACGCAAAGAGCGCATTTCAACGGCATTTACACGACTTTTATGCTTGTCCTGCCACACCCAACATTCACTACCATACATCAGGGTAGGGGCCAGCACTCCATTGTGAACAGCCAGTCGGGCTTTTTGTGAAATGCCCTGTCTGCTCACAAAGGAGTACAGGGCCCCATTAATTTGATTCCCCGCATTCACCCTCCTCTCGATATCCTTCTCACACTTATCATCTCTTGTAAACACACTTCCCAGGTACACAAATTCGCTCACTTGTTCTACTAATTTACCATTTATATTTATCACGCACTCAGTCATCTCCTCGTCCTTCTCTATCACCATGACCTTGGTCTTGGCAACATTTACTCTCATCCCCTTTCGCTTAAATCCCTCATTCATCACTGTCACCATCTCCTGCAACTCAAGTACCGATGAGGCAAGTATAACTTGATCATCGGCATATAAGAGGCATTTGATTAGCAACTCTTGCATACGCAAACCTTTATCATACTCTTTCAAATCTCGCATACAACTGTCCATGAATAAATTGAACAGCCACGGTGAGGCAACACAGCCCTGTCTAACACCTTTAGAGATGTTAAACCAGGCCGAGTATGCCCCATTGATCCTGACACAGGCTCTGGAGCCCTCATAAAGGGACCTCAAAGCCTGCACCAGGTTGCTGCTCACTCCATACATAGACAGCACCGTCCACAACTCCTTTCTATCTACCCTATCATAGGCCTTTTCCAGGTCCACAAAAGCACAGAAAACTTTTTGGTTGACAGCCAAGAACTTTTCTGTGATGGACCGTAGTGAAAAGACCTGATCCGTACATCCCATTCCCTTTCGAAATCCCGCTTGTACATCCCAGATTTTGTCATTCGTAACATTCAATACCCTTTCAATTAAAATCTTCGCATATACTTTGCCGACAACACTAAGGAGGCTGATACCGCGGTAGTTTTTGCAGTCTTGCTGTGACCCCTTTCCTTTATACAGAGGGACGATAACGGCCTTGACCCAATCTTCCGGGACTCGGCCGCTACTCCAACATGCATTGAAAAGACGGTACAACAAAACCATTAACGCATATAATAAATTTATCGTTTGCAGAAGGTCATTTTCCTGACGGTTTAAAACGGACAATTGATAAGCCTCTGCTAAAAAAAGGGGAACGGTCTCTTATGAATAAATATAGTATAATCTTGAAGATCTTTGAACGAGCTATGTACAGCCGGTTAATTTCATTTTTGGATTACAATTGCTTCTTAAACAATCAGCAGTATGGGTTTCGTAAGGGTAGCTCGACCACTTTGGCGTGTTTAAATCTTATGAAAATGATCACTAATGCTATAAATCAAAAGAAACCTGTTTCGGCTATCTTCATGGATTTAAGTAAGGCCTTCGATTTTGTTGTCCACACGTTACTGCTGCATAAGTTAGAATGGTATGGTGTTAGAGGCAAGGCTTGTGATTGGATTGAAAGCTTTCTATCTGACCGCCAACAATGTACTGAAATACATAATATAAGAGAAGGAGAACTCAAAATCACGAGGTCAAATTTTAGAAACAATAATTGCGGGGTACCCCAGGGAAGCATTTTGGGCCCCTTGCTCTTTCTATTGTACCTCAATGATCTGCCAGACCTCGTAAGCCATAGTTGCGTAATGTATGCAGATGATACAACATTAATAATAAAAGCGGACAATGTAAATAATTATAATATTGACATAAGCAATACTCTAGAGAAGGTAGTTGACTAATTAGATAATAATAATTTAAAACTAAGTATAGGTAAAACCAATTTAATTCAATTTAGAACCCACAGAAGCCGCGCTTACCATTTAAACATAGAATATAAAAATGAACGTGTTGAAGAAGTTCAAACTACAAAATTTCTGGGAATTGTTATTGATAATGGTTGTTCCTGGAAAGCACACGTCCATGAAATTTGTGCTACACTTAATAAATTTGTTTTCGCTCTTAGAAGATTAAGTAGTACATGCTCGAAAGAAGTTGCACTTACGGCTTACCACGGTTTTGTGGCTTCTAAGCTTAGTTACGGATTGTCGATATGGGGCAATTCAGTAGATATAAAGAAAGCATTTTGTAATACTTTATTTTTTCCCTCGCTGGGTATAAAAAAAGGAATAAAACGAAGGTTAAGAATACAAATTTAATTTAGGTTAGATAACTAGGGTATTTGTTGTTGTTTGGTCGATGACGCTATAGGTAGCTATTATAACAGTTTTTAAAGATAAGATGTAAAATCGAGAGATCGCTTAGCTGCGGATGTGGTCGAGCCGTGTGGCGCAGGGGAGCCACTACGCTGGCACGTGGGCACCTCGCCGGATGTACTGGCGTGGCCTATCGCTAGGCCCGTACAAAGCACCTCCTGGAATGGTTCGGGAGTAGGGGTAAGCGACCAATGCGCAGGCAATGCGGAAGTTAATTCGAAGGTTGAAAGGGTTAATTTAAGTAAACTGTAAAGAGAATGCGGCATGAAGCTTCTGGAGGTGACTCAGCAGTTCGCTAGGCATAAGAGACAGCCTCATGGATCATAGCCGGTGCAAGAAGGCATTAAGTGTTCAAAAGCAGGTTAAATTTAGTAAAACACCATTTAGATCCTTGCAGAATAATTTAAATAGTTCACCGTGCGCGGGGTGCGTGTTCCAAGCAGGTTTTGCTGGATATGTTTAGCAAGGGAATAGAAGTATGAGACAGACATGACGTGGCACAGAAGTTATAACCTCAAAACCTTGCAAAATAAGTAAAGGGACTGACCTTTTGGAGGATTATGGCCGACGTGGCACAAGTGCTCTTTGGCGTACTCCGCCGGTATTCAATTAATGCTGAAATATGAACATCACTTTAGGTAAACACTTGATACACAACACGGCTTCGAAAATCGAAAGAGCTATAAGCACTTACCTTCGCTGTAATGATAGCCACGTAGGTTATTATTTAGGTTATGTAGGAATACTACGTGGACTGCCGGTAACTGGAATATAAGAATGCGTGGTCAAAACCGACACGATACACAATGATAATTAAAGACACCTCAAGCCAACGTCGAAACACTTACAAGGGAAGGAGATATGTTAGGTAATTCTCCAGTATAAAATAAATAGGATGTAGCTAGCTCGCGGGCTTATTAGAGAAAGAAAGCCACCCATCCTGACTTGCCCAAATCAATATCTAGATCAATACCACTTTCCAAATGTTGTAAACCTCCACATATCGGGGTAAAAACTAATTGTCAACACGGGTACAGATAATAGTGGATATTTACTCAAAGGCAGCAAACTCGGGTTTTCGTCTGTCATTAAATATGTTGAAACCCTGAAACGACTGAGGAATTAAAAAGAAGACTAAAGCTGGACTACATAAACAATTTTGGAAATAAATATTTAAAACAATACTAATACAGTGCCCTGGGTTTACTTACAAACGAGGAGATCAAAACATGACCCTTGCAACACCGGGTGCATGTGCCACAGATTCAGTAGTTTTTTGACAAAGGTCCACTGGTAGTTGAATTGACCATAGATTATAAGATAAATTTAAGATACCAACTTAACAAGTTGACAAGAAATGGAATAAATTGTGCATCGGTGAGGCGTTAATTCACGCCTAAAAATTATACATTACAATTTGTAGCCCAAAAGAGGTGTATACGAGCTGTATGTAATACTCACTTTCTCACTCCATGTAAACCTTTATTTCAAGCCATGGGAGTACTACCTCTGCCGTGCATGTATATTAAGCAGATTGCATTATTTGCTAAGAAAAACCCTATTATCTTTCCTACGCATGCTGACGTTTTCACAAGATCCACTAGATACAAGGATAAATTATACTTGCCTCGGTCAAAATGTAAAGTTTTTAAAGTTAATTCTTACTTTATGGCAATACAAATTTACAACCATTTACCAAATGTAATTCAGAAATGCCCCTTTAATAAATTAAACCAGTCCATCACAAGGTGGCTATAATTGGAAAAATGTTTTACTCCGTTTGGGAGTTTCTTGATGAAAAACAATCTGAATTATAACATTGCATGCCTAGTTAACCATTAAGTTGGCAAGGACAAAAATGTCCTAAATTGAATGTGCTACTGTTTTTTTATTATTAAAGAAGGATATAAAACCGCAAAAAAAAAAAAAAAAAAAATCTTCACTTACTGATTTCGCAGAATCATACTCGTATGTATCATATATGTTACATTGCCAACGATGCGATAATTTAAATAAGCTTTAGTGTAGTAATAAATTACAGGTATTTAATGGAATAAAATAAAAAAAGTGTAAGGAAATGTATTTATTTGTATCTAAGAATTAATCATTTTAAATACTAGGTTGGTGGTAAGAGAAGAAACAATTTCTTTTTATAGTCAAACACATGTGCATGTTGCATTTAGTGCGTTTTACGTTTGTTTGGCCGGTTTTGCAATTTTTACATCTACCCCGGGCTACAAAAATCGGCCAATGGCCTAAATTGTCAAATCTGACACCATCAAGTGGCCTGGGTATAACTGTGTTTTTGATTTTCACTGCCTCCAGTACCTCATCGTGCGGCATGTTTTGTGTGACAATGCGGTTCTTTTGTAGCAGCTCGTAATATATTTCCATCCGAAATACTTTCAGCTTCATTCTCATAGCACTATGATCTTTCCTCCACAGCAACCAGGCATTACAGACACTTATATCTAGCAACTGTGAAAATATGGCCATGTACAGTCACCACACGGGATTGTTGAGCCACTTGCCACTGTTCATAAATTGGCCGTGTTATGCAAATCGGGTTTAGTCGGTTATACTCGCACGGCTCGCACCCTAAGTCACCCAATTGCACGTCTAGCAACGGTAACCTAGCGACAATTGTTAAGCGTAGCGATAAATTATTTTATGATTTGTCACTTTGACTTCGGAAAAACTCGGAAAACCCGATTTTATCCGAACGCTGTTGACGTGTAATGGCCATCGTAATGAATCGCCGATTTCCCGCCATTGATTTTATAATCTTTGTTATGTCAAATTTCAATTGGCTTCAACTTATCAACAGCATTCGGATGGGTCGGGAATGACAAGAGATTTCTAGAGCCAAAACCTCTACTATATTGTTATATTTTAAGGTCTACTTAAATTGATTATTCGAATATCAAGCATGTTCATAAAAAAGAAAAATATATCATGATATATATGACTATTTATTTATTTTATTTTATTTTAGAAAACTTAACTAGTGTGGGTAAAGCTAGTAGCATATATATGCTCCATGGGAGTCTATTACAGATTAAGGACGCGAAGGCATAGACTCGACCAACTGAGAACAATAACCACTTCCTCGCAAGTCTTCCCATACTTCATGACAATGACTTTCAACGGCCTCTCTCGTTCGCTCATTCCGGTTTTCCCTTCTCTGAACCATTAAACCCCATGTTTTCGGATGGTATTGGGGTGACAATTGAAACGGTCTGCGAAATAATTGGTGGATATAAAGCCATTATTTTCGTAGTTCTGTCGCATCTCATCGCGTTGCTCAGCCGAGAGTATCGAAAGACCATGGTTGCCTTCACGGTGATCATTTATAGCTCCTTCTTCAGCATACCTATTCACCCACAAACTGACAGTATTTCGCTGCACATTTAAAGCGGTTGCTATTGCACGTATGCTTAAGCCTTGCTGATGCAAAATTACAATTTGTTGTCTGGTTTCGTTGCTAATCGAAGGTGGCATCGCGGAAGGCGGAAGAAAATTGACAATTTACATGTAATTTACATTGACAATCCCATTGTAAATTTTTTGTTTTAAGTTATATTTTCCGTACGGAAGTATGAAGTATTTAATTAACTTTTCCTTGTCGTTGTGTTGTTGTTGTTGTGTTGAAGATCGAAGGATTATCTGAAGTAAATAGAATTGACGCCAAAGTTTATCTATGGCACACAAAAAGGTTACACCTTGAACTCATTTAGTAATATTTTCATTTCTCTTTATCTTATATTTCTATCTTTATCATTACGAGTTTGTGTGTCATTTATGAATCACTTGATTTAAAAAAATAAATTTTCATGCAATTTTGGTGTTGGCTAACCCAAAGACAAGCCTGCCAACCTAACAATAGAGTGACTAAAGCCAACCAATTACAGGTCTAGAAACAGTAACCTAGCAACAACTGTTATTACGTAATCGGTCACACGACATCGGGAAAACTCGGAGTCCACGACTTTACCCGAACGTTGTTTAAGAGTCTAATAAATTTAATAAATCACCGATGTTCTGTCAGATTATTTTTGACAGTTGATTTGATAGAAATACCGAATGACAAAGATAGACATATTTTTCTCTTTCTGTTACACGAATATACGAGAAGACAGACATGTCATCATTCGTTATCAGTCGTTCACGACGATGTCACACGAGTATGCCCGATTAGCCTACACGGCTAAATTATGAACTGTGGCAAGTGGCTCAACAATCCCGTGTGGCGACTGTACCAACCACCTTTGTGTTCGAAATCCAGTCCTGTATAATGCCACGATCATATCGGCAAGGTCGACTCCACCCATATGACAATTATACTGTGAAATAACTGCTGGATAAGCAATGTAAATTTTTTTTTGTCCTTACAGGATAAGCATCGCTGAAATTGCTTGCGACATGAACAGATCTATTATCAAGCCATTTCTATACGGATATCTTGTTTTCATTGCAAACAACTTGACAAAAGCTCCCACGGCCTTTTTTCTTCAATTCTTTATCTGAAGTTAATAGTTTTTCTGCTCCTCTAAGCCTATTTGTCTTAACGGTTCCCAAGCATAAGATTCCATCGTCATTTGGCAGCTTTTTTAGAAGTTCGAGGGATGTAAAAAAGTTATCACAATACACGGTTGCACCCGCTTTGTTCTTAATACTTTGACACAACACGATCACCACCATTGCACCCATACCCAAAGATCGATCTTCATCAGTTAAATTGTATGGCTCAAAAGTCTCAGTTCCAACATACATTATAAAATCGTATACAAACCCACTTACTCCTGCTCGAACAAACATTTTAAACCCCCATTTGGTTGGTTTGTTTTGCATATATTGGCGTCGGTTACCTGCTTTTTTTCCTTTATATGGAATCATCATCTCGTCTATACTGAATATTCGCTCTTCTTCATGTCGCAAGCAATTATTTCTTACCCGGTCAAGAATAGGTCCGATTTTGTAGTACCTGTCACCATTATCGAAATTATTGTCATTAAAATGGAGATACTTACGGATTTGTTGATATCTTTTCAATGTCATCACATCAACTACACCCGGAACTTTTATTTTACGACTCCAATAATCGGTGTATGAATGCAATTTTACGATGCCCATGAACATTTTTATTGCCAAAAAGTTTTTAAATTCTTCACTAGTGACATTTATTGATCTACCAGTGCACTGGGTGGAATATAAGTTGGTTTGCTCCACGATATATTATTATGTTATGTCATCATCGGTGAAAAACCTTTCAAAATAGTCTAAAGGAGTCATAATTTCAGGTATATTATCAGACATTGCTTGACCGTTTCCCTCAAAGTTATTTATTTTATGCAAATATGGTCGATTTTTTTTCCACTTGAAATTCAACTGTTTTTTCTGTATACGTTTCCTTTTTTTGACGTTAGTTGTAATTTTAGTCGGCCCTTTTCTTTTTTTGTGATCTGGTTAGTTTAGATGTTCCTGGGCTATTTATAGATGTAGCAGGTGATGGTACAGGACCTGGACTATCAGAAGTTATGACATGCGGTGTTGAAGTTTGAAATGGTCTAGTGGCTTCTAGTGGTGGGCAGATCGGAGAAGGTAGAGGAGAGTCCAATTCAAAAGGTTTATTCAATACCCTCTTTCGAAGCGAATTACCGTTCTCTGGGATGCGGTTGTTCAAAAATGCAGGTGATGGAAAACTCTGTTGTAATACATGCGTTTCGAGGGAAGTATCAACGGCTTCATTAACTTCATTGGTGTCAGAATCAGATAATAGTCTTAAATTTTCAAGTGAACTGTCCAGTGAAGGGGGATCTGAGCTTTCATAAACGGATTCTATGTCATTGTGCTTGTTAGGCAAAGCAATTTCTTCAGAGGAGTCATAATCCTCATCTTCTGATACAGCGTTAGTGGAAGTGATTAGTGCAAATATACTATGGGCTCTTGCAACTTGAGCCTAAAAGAAAGAAAAAAGACGTGCTCAAGAGTTGACCCAAACACGAACTAAGCACAGACAGCATTAATAATACATAACACAGCCAGCCACAAACTATACCTAACTGATAGATTCATCTCATATTGACGGTTCTGTGACTCAACCTAGTATATAGAATATTGTCCATTGATTGTTGTTGATGTTAAACTGACACTCACTAAGTAGGCGAGTGCATACTTAGTGCGTGTCAGTTTATACTGGAAATTATTCTATATACGAGGTTGAGTCACAGAACCGTCGAATGTATTCAGTGGGGTTAGACAAGTTGCCATCGTTCACGAACGCTAGCGTTAGGCGATCACTTTGGTGATCACCTGTCACTTGGCGCTATAGGCTAGACAAGTCGCTATCGAATGTAACGCTAGCGTTAGGCGATCACTGTCGACATGCGTTGTCAAAAATGATTAATCTAGCCAAGGTGTATGCCCACGATGAATACAACCTCGCTCGACAGTCTAGTTTTTTTTTCTAAAAATTATAAATTTTGTCTATACTTTTCGACCTTAAAAGTCAAGTTGACGCTGTCGCAGGATGTGCATTGGAAATAAACATTCTAGGTACGTATTATGTTGTATTTGTTACATTATTTATTTACATGTTGTTTTTCATAAAATGTTATGAGATTGTGATTGTGTTGTGTGTTATTCTAAGGTAAATATGTACGTGTATGTATGTGTTATGAATTCTTGTAACATGTAAGAAAAGTTACTTCCTTTGTATGAACGCGTCTCCCAGGTGTTTGTTAAACAGTTTCCCTATTTAAATCAATAATGAAGATCAGATACAGGTTTATGTTCAAATCACGTGAAAGCGCAGCAGGGGCGCACAGGCATACCCAACTATTTTTACATGACCGCCTAAAATAAGGAGTGTAATGTTTTCAGGGTTAATGTATGTATGTATGTACGATTCTTTATTTATTTAGTGTAGTTGTGTTTGACTTTCTTTCAGCTACACCTTAAAATCGGATAACATTTGCTAAAATTGCGGTACTATACTAATCGTAATTGCATGGGCAGAATAGTACACTAGCCTGTACTCGATACAATTAACTGGAGCAGCGTGTTTGTGATATAGATATACAGTTAATTTTTAATTTACAGGGACCTAGACTACACGCGATTGGAACTACGAAAATATTTATGAAGTCCACTGAATACCTATAATGATATTCGCAAATGCAGATCATGGTGTGTATACAGTTTTATTCCGTATTTTCAGTATTTTACCTAACCTGGCGGACGTTACCTGCATGGATACGCTGCCTAGGTCCCACTTCAAACTTCCTCTGTCAAACTCAGAACGGCAGCTGCATCAGTCAAACCAGTGAAACGGCATAAATATGTCTGCTTTTAGCCAAGTCTACATGTTTGTGCCGGGTTATTGGGGGAGGCATGAGATAACTCATTAAGGAAATTTCCTCAATAAGTGTGGTATCGTTCCCAAAACAAAACGATAAGGGAAATGGCTGAATACTGTAAATAATCCTCATGCCTAAATGACGTTTCGGGTGACCAGCTACTTTGGCCAAAGATTAAGCATTAAATCTATGTAAATAATTTGCTTTTTATTCATATAAGTTATTTGATCTCTCTAAAGTGTCTGCAAAACCAATATACCTAAACTAAATGAGAATAAGTACAGTCGCCAATAATAATTTATATTTCACATTGCGTTACGCTCAAAATTATCTGACACGCTCTCTGCCACTAGACGTGTCCAATAGTTTCAGCCCTATATTGGATAATATATTATTGTTGGAGACAGCGAGTACATAACATTTCTTAACCTTTGTCCAACAATATTTCAGTATTTTAGCGCCCTTACGAATATTTGACTTGAATGTAAAAAAAATGTAAAAACAAAGTTATAGTTTATATTCATGACAAAAATTATGATAAGTCATTTTGTTTTAATTTCAGAAAAAAACCAACACCACTGTCTCCAGCCACTTCGCCCACCAATTTTGCCACATAGTATGCATTGTCTAGAAGGACTGCAGTGCAGATTCACTGGATCCGTACACTCCGATGTTCCTGTGATGTCTGCGTTAATACAATTATGTACTTTCCATAATTTCAGCTCAGTAAAATAATAAATTCATGTTGTCTTCATTCGTATAATACCTTCCAAATATGCTCGTTTTCCCATAATGTCGGATGTTGTAGGTCGGTTGGAGTAAATGTAAGCAACTAAAGTAGGTACGACTTTAAACACATCGCAGCAAACAAAGTGTGCAAAAATATCTCAACACACTCTACAACACTGCTTAATTAATTGAGTTGAGTGCGGGTATTTTTGAACGCCTACTTCGATATTTGATGGTGACTGTACGGTCACGAGCGTTAATTTGACACCCATTTCAAGAAAAATATGCTTGAGTCAATTTCCTTTCGTCCACTTTCACAAGTAAGATTTCATAACTGGTTATGAATAATGATTTTTTTTCACTGTTTCTTAACCTGTTATTAAACAAGACTTTTTTTTCCATTTTCATAACCAGAAACTAGGTAGGTTTAGGTTATGTTAGTTTTGCAGCAGGCCCGGAGGGCCAAACCACTCAGAAATAGGACCTCCGCGTAAGCGGAGCTCCGTCGCCACTGTCCAATTGATTTGAAAATAAGGTTATAAAAATGGAAAAAAGTCTTGTTTAATAACTGGTTATGAAACAGTGGAAAAAAATCCTTATTCATAACCAGTTATGAAACCTTGGTTATGAACGTGGACGAAAGGGTCAATTTCATTTTTTTTTTTTTTTTTATTTTTTTTTATGGCATAGTGTAGACAAACGAGCACACAGGCCACCTGATGGTAAGTGGAAACTGTGACCCATAGACATTCGCATTCACAAGAATGCAATGCAATCTTGGGTACCAAATTTAATCTCGTGACTGTACAAGTTTAGTTAAGATGACGTTTCAGCATTCGTGGCCATGACGCACCGTCTAAGAACGAAGCAGAAAATATATACAAAGTCTAGGAGGTCACAACAAAAATGGGAATGATCTCGGAAATGGATTATGCTAAGGTAAAAGCTCCTAAAGGTAAGTGCTCCAGTTATGAACAATTCCATAAATATAAGTCTCTGATTGATAATGCTTTTAGTGCTACAATTAGATTATATTGAATTATTCGGGATTACTACTATTAGAATAAAATTTTAGTATTGATATGTTTTCATTTAAAAAATTATAATGTTCATCACTGGAGCCTTGTCCATAATAGGTGCTTTTACCTTAGGCTGTCAGGATAAAGGGCAACCAAAAATTTGAACAATGTCAAAAAATGTCAAGACAGTTACTTATTGTGTTCCCATATTGATTGAATACAAATTGTCATAAAACTAGTACTTACTTTATGTACAAAATTTAGCCATTTCCTTTATCTCTTTTTTTTTGGGAAAGTTAACACGTCTTGCAGCCGCCATATTAGTTAATGCGACCGCTGTGCGCAGGCAGAACGACATATTTGGCATCAGGGAGTTCTGTTGCTCTCTATCCTGTCAGGCCAGAATAATCCATTTCCGAGATCGTAATCAAATTAGTTGTGACCTCCTGTAATAACAATGGTGGCAAAATAATTAGGAACGCTTGCATTTTTCCCATATAATTGCCTACAAATATACTTTCAATTTTGACTTATCAAAAAGTTCTAGACCTATTTTATTTTTAGTTACACTTATCGTTAATTAATAAACTAAGCCTCAAAATTTTGTACGGTTTACCGCTATTAAAAACGAATATTTTTTATAGGGATTTAAAAACTTAGTGCTGACGTGTCCATACAAAGTTTTTTTAACATGAAATTGATGAAATATTCGATTTTAGCAGCGACAAACTGTACATACATTTAAACCTTAGATTATTATATAATGATAAGTGAAAACTAAAAATAAAATTGGTCAAGAAAATTTTGATTGGTGGTCAAAATTTAAGTCATAATTGTATTATATCTTACGAGAAAAACGCAAGCGTTCGGTTCCTAATTATATGGCCACCAGTGTAACATCGAGCAATGAAACTTTACTAAAATAATGTACTTCGATTTTGTTTTGAACGTTTAATACTTGAAATCAATATTTTTTTGATTCATAGCATTTTTTTGTATGAGGTTTTAAACATAATAAATTAATAGTAATTCAAACTCATTTCACCAAACAATTAAGTATAATCCTGCCTCTAATTAGTAGGGCTCATCCTGGATTTGGCTCCAATTATAAAAGGACTGCTCCGCACTACAATATAACCTAGAGGGCGACCTTTGAGACATTGAATGGAAGTTGAGATACTCCTTCCATACAGGCTGCAGGCTCCGTGTAAAAATGAAACACCGGAGTGTGTAATTCTGCGACAAGGGGTTGATAATAGTATATGGACATCCGGCATCGTCAACCAGCCCTCTGAAGGATTTTCTTAGTTGCCTAAAACACACAAAAGTTATTTTATCAATAAATTGTATGATATCGGTTAGGTATACTTATTTGACCTCGCTATAAGTAACTAAGTACTATTTTTTTCCGAAAACCATACTACTATTATAATATATATAATATAAATAAAGAGTTTTCAATGAAAAAAAAAACGCTCCCTCGGTTAATTTAAACCTTGGGCGGGACCTCGTGAATAAAAAACATTACACATATTCAGGGAATGAAACATCCAATACTTTCATTAAATATATGTCATAACTTACTCTTGTCTTATACGAGACCTAGCTTCATCCGATTGTAGGAAGACGATCCTCCTCTTCAAGACTGTGTCGTTGTTGAGAGCATCCCCCACTTCACGGATGCATCTACTAGCAGCGGTCCGTTGCGTTAATTGGTTAGATACCCCGTGATCCTCTGATCCGACCTTGTCGCCAGAAAGCTCACAACAAAGCACACAGCACCTGAAATAATCGTAATAAATATCTTTATTGGTACTGACAGGTTTCATTGTAGGTATTGTTTATATAATGCACATACCAACTTATACATGTTAAAATCAAAATGATGCTTACCTTCAGTTCAAAGAGAACCTCCTTCAATCTCCTCAACGAAGTCAGGGAACGCAAAAGGCTGCAAAGAACTCTAAATGAGACCTTGCTTAACGTAAAATGTTCCTGAACAGCATTTCATGCATCCAGTCCGCGGCCTCCAGGCTCGCACGAGAGATTTCTCTGGGTCGGCGCCTGGATAAGCTCGTACTGTTGTGAGCAGCGTATATGTAAGTCTCAGCGGAAGCATTTTTAATAAGAAATCAATGTTCAAACAATATATTTTATGCGACCGCGAGGCAATGATGACAGTGATGACACGGACTCAGTTGACAGTTTCTTGGTCGTTACGGCCGTCCTTAGATACCGCCCTTAGATACCGACGTTTATATCGCACTGCTAGATTAAAATAGTAGTAACTCAAAATACAATGCATATTAAAATCAACTTTAATTCAACTCCTTTGAACTTAAAACCAAACTAGCAAGGATTTTGGGTTCATACTGTTTCGATCTAGCAGGTCGACATGGCGATAGGTGCTCGTGTTCTATTCGACCTGTCAAAAGGGCAACTTGTCTAGCCTTTGTGTCAAAATAGTACCGCGTAACGACTGTAGTCGTCAAACCTATCACTAGCGCGAGTGATAGTGATCACTTTTCAGCGTGTCAGTTGTAACGAGTGATATATCACGTGACTTACGTCATTCCCATACATTTTTCAATGACAACACATGTCGCCAGTGATCACCTAACGCTAGCGTTCGTGAACGATGGCAACTTGTCTAGCCCCACAGATCTCATACACATTATGTACAGTTACCCAATAAAAATGTTGAGCATACTTAGAACCTTGTCATTGTGACTGCCATTGTTATTGTCATACTTGTCATTTGATGTTCAGTTTGAAGTTTATTATGACAGTGCACTATCCTTATCATTTTCGTTGGGGTACTGTACGTATTTTTGCCCATAATAGTTGCGTAGATATTATCGCTGCTGACTGTACCAATAATTTGCAAAAAACCACAACTTTGCGTAAAGACATGTAATTAAATTTTACAGAGAAGTAATTGAATCTAAAATAAAGGGTCAAATGTAAACTAACAATTTAAAACGACAGTATTTTTTAAAGCTGGTACTAAAGTACTAGATTATTGTAAGTTTGGCAGTGTAACAAATGTAACACATACCTAAGTAGATCCATTTTGCAGACAACTTGGCAACGATATGATACAGTCCTGTATAAACCAACTTTGTTGTCGGATTGGCAGTGTATCAAATATAATACATAACACTTTGAAATGTTCTTACGCAAAGATACAGGTTTCAAAATGCAATATAAATTAATTAATCAGTGCATTAATAAATACCACACATAATTTGACTCGCAAAATGCAAAAATATACCGAAAATAATGAAAAATTGCTAAACTTACGGAGCGAATAGTTTGCTGCTGCCGCCGTGCCGCCATTTTGGACGAATACTGACTAACTTCGTGTGACACTAGGGTGCGTTCAATTTTATTTTAAAAGTAGAGGCGTATTTCAATAACTTTTACCTACCCAGCTTTAGCTCTTTTGATAGAAAATTACAACTGTTTTTTTTTTTAATTCTTAGTATCACGGGTGATAAAATGCCAAGTAAAGGGTTAAGGTAGAACATAAGCACATCCTGTTCCACGACGATCTGTAAATTACTATGTTCTGGCAATAAATATCTTTGTCTTTTGTCTTTGTTTTTGAAAAGTACCAGATAAGTAAAATTAATATATATCCCGAATTCGAGAAGACGCATGTGCGGTGACTATAATATGGTGATAATAGTATCCCAGAGATTGTATTCCGGTCAGCGCTTCTTTTAGCTCTAATCCAATATGGCTCAATGTCAGTTTTCCTTTACAGTTTTTCCTTAACAATTCTTTCAAAGATTCGGTGCTCGTGGCCAAATTCGGTAACTATTTGTTCACATAGTTTACTAGCCCTCAAAAGCTCTGTAGTTCTTCTATGGTCGTAGGGACTCTAAAAAGTTGGTGATGCTCTCAACATATCTTGGCAATGGCTTCACTTCATTTGATGACAATTCGTGTTCCAAAAAGTGTACCAGGTAGTAGAGCAGGTACACTTACTTTATATTTACACTTCTGTTCATTAAGTTGTACGAGTACGACATTTTCTCTTCATACTTGTAACACTTTTCCTAGCCGTGCGTCATGCTATTCTTCTTTGTCTCCGAAAACGAATATGTTGTCAATGAAGTTTATTACTCCATCACATTTTACTAATAAATTTTCCAGTAGCTTTTGAAGTGAAAAATTTACCTAACCTAACCTAAAGTGATCACCTGTTTCGAGTATAAAAAAGTTAAACAAAACAATGCACACAGCTGCGATAATAATCATTCGGCTCACTTAAAGTTTCTTCAACGTATTTTCAGCTTCGATTCGGAAGAAATGCGTAATGAAGGCGCTTTCAGAATGTTTTAGAAAGTATTAAACCAACGAGTATAAATAAATCATGGCCCTTAAATTTCTAAAAGTATTATAACTACACTTTTAATGAAAAAGTTTGTGCGGCTCAGTATAAGTATAATTATAGGTTAAAAGAAAAAATGTGTTTAATATAGGGAATTTTAAATTACGCAGGTTGTGCGGTTTTGACACTGGTCTGTACGGCATTCGTCGAATGGGTGCTAGAAGTTCGCCCAATCTATCTTCAAGTCGGTCATTATCCAAACAGACGGCTTGGAAGGTAACGGCAGCTACCATAAGGTAAATTAAATAGTTATATTTATGTAACTGTATATCAAATTGACACGTTAGCCTCTTTAGATACGATTTTACAGCATATGCAGAAATACGCATTTACTATACATAGTGCATTTTACCTCACAGATGATCGGGATTATTATTCTACCTTGAACCTGGAGGGAAAGTATACTTGGGAGCAAAGAAATCGAGCCACTTTCTTTGGAAATTCAGTACTAAGTGGCTCGATTTCTTCGCTCCCAAGTGTACAACTTTAAAAATTGAAAATTTTGCTCAAGGGATACAATCCTTTATTTTCAACACTTCAAAAACGTAGCACGTTCTCAATTCGTCGGGATCTTTTTTCATGTTCCCCGATTACTCAATATAAAATAAATTATTTGTTTGATAGTGTATACATTCAAGTTGATGTCTTTGTCACCACGTCAGGATCTGTTGATGTGATCTTGGAGAACTCGAGGGTAGTTCCAATATTATAGGCACACCTAACAATACAGCGGTTTGGCGATTTTTCACAGTAACTCAAGCATTTGCTTTTGGAAAGCACTATTGGATGAAGGGGAACTGATGATGAAGACCACAGATGACCATCCAAACTGATCAACGGTACTTATTTCAAGAATGGCGATAAGATATCTTGATTAAGATAGTTGAGCGACTATGGCGAAGCCCATTTAAATGGGTTAAATATATGTTTATGACGTACCCGAGTCGTTGCTTGCGGCAATCTTGAAATGACTTTTAGCTCCTTCTCAATCGAGAAATGGGACAACCTTACATTATATTGTGATCACTAAATATTATAAAATAATATAAATGTTTTGAAAAACCAAAAACCGCTTTCTTTAGTGGTAACCATTTAGACGTGAAACAACGGTTACATAACTATCGACATTGTCATGCTCGAAGGTACGTCGAATGTGAATTCGGTGTTATGGCCTATACATACGTGGCGAATATATCACCGAACTCAAAATAGTTTTTTTTAAGAATATCTATATATTTAGTTCAGGCAGGCGTCCTTTTGCATAAAATGTGAAAAAGATGACTACGGAAGTGATGATAATTATGTTCATGTCTACTGCACGCGACGGTTTAACTGATGTACCAAGCAAAGGCAGGAAATGTGCCGCACAGTGGAATCACACTTCAGATTCACAGGTTCTTGCCCGAGAAAGCAATTAATCTGAAATCCGTAACACGTTTTTGATGTAACCTATGTATTTTGCTCGAGTAATGAGTGTGTTTTGCTTTAACCTTTCGAGTATTGCGCCAACATTTTGAATAAGCGAGTTGCAATCGACACCACTAACTTGATATTCACCTGGCAGAAGGTAGTATACCTGACTGACCTCTGACTGACCCGCTAACGTATTTAAGTATAGCAAGTAGTATCTGATTTAACTGATATGGATATTATTTCACCTACATTTATGGCAAAGTCACTGATTTTATGTAAATTTAACACGAAATCGTGCTCTGGCTCCATTCGTTGAAATTTGAAACTTGTTGGCGTTTTAATAATCGTCAAAGAAGGTATCTCCGTAAAACGATGTCCAAGTAAGATGTTACAGTTAATTAAATTATCGATGATGATACGAATACTTCCATATTCCTTTCTAGCGGGCCTAATATGGCTGCGTTTATATCGCGTGTCATCTGTGGAATAAGTATCCGTCACTTTTTGACACTTGTTCTTATTTCCCCGTCGGAAGGCGACGGATGCCTTATCCAAAATTTATCGCGCGATAATCGCAGCCATTTTAGGCCCCTAAGATGCCCTAAACTTCTACATCAGCTAATGTACAGTCAACAGCATAAATAAGTGATCATTTATCTACCTTGTCACTTTAACGTCGTGTTTGAAATGTTAAACAAAATTGTGTCTCGATTGAAAGCAACAAGGTACAGAAATTATCAGTTATTTATGCTGTTGACTGTACACAACCTAATGATAAGTATGGCACATTCCCAAATCCCGATAATTAAGGTAAACGAAGTCCATTATTTAGAGCAGCTGTTAAATTAGGTGTCTCAGGGCTCTACAGGGTTATTTGTAAAATACTAATAACCTCTCAGGGTTAAATTATTTACATCATAAACAACCACTTTTGTTCGAAGACTTTTTACAAAACGTAATACTTTTCCCAAAAAAATACTTTCAAGTTTTTGTTGTACTATCTGATCCCTTTTTAGATCTGTAATTTTAACACTTCAAAAATGTTACCTAAGTAATAATTTTTAGATGGGGGTACCTTGCGCTCTCTTCACATTCCACGGCCACATTTCTTGTTAAGGCTTGTTTACACTTTGTGAAGTAGCAAGTGCAGGGGTGTTATTCTCTTAAAAATGGCGGTCGGTCGAACGAACGACCGAAAGCGCAGCGGCGAGTTTAAGTAGTCCCGTCCGAGCGAACAAAGCAAAGGACATGGCCCGTTTTACTATGGCCCTGTGCCCCAGAATGTACAGCAATCATTTATATCTCAAATTAAAGCGAAAATTATGTACTTTCAATATGTATTTGTCATTTTACATATAAAGCAGCGGTTTTAAAGTAATTCGATACTTAGTTTTTTACATAACCTCAAAACACATCATAACGTGCAAGGCGCTGTCACCTCAAACTGCAATAATGATCTCTCTTTAAAGGTCTACTGCTCCTAAACGGATTGTTCAAATTGCTTTGGAAAAATATATGTTACGTGCAATAATATCAATAGTAAAACTTTGTTGTTTTTCTAGTCCTTACTGTTATTTTTGTCAGAAAATAGAAAAAAAAAAAAAAAACTGCTATAGCGCGAAAAGGGCGCGAACCTTAGGCGAACCACCTTAATCTTTTATTTTATTTTGCATCCCGAGTCTTTAATCCAAAAAGGCGGCATGCCAAGTTAAACGTCCTCTAGTGAAAGGTACAGAGTGATGTCATATGGCTCTGTCCCTTTCGTTGCCTAGAACTTGTCAGTTTTAAGAATTTGTAATACGGCCTCCAGGGATTCACCTCTTTCAATAACACGCCGGCACGCGTATGTGTACAGGCCAAACTGTCAAGTGGGTGGTTTCCGGCACACAATATCTTTTTTATATTTACTTTTTTTCCGCTGCTTGTACAGAGATTTAATTAATCACACGTGTAATTAATAATTATTTAATGATTTTTCACATATGTCTCATTCGTGTACAAATTGGGGCACAAACGGGCCATGTCCTTTTAGCGCGCTTGCATTTTCAATTAGGCAGCCTTTAGTTCGAGAAGCCATGCTGCCGAATTGATTACACGCGCTTAAATGTGTTTTATTCGCTCTGACGGGACTACTTACAATCGCCGCTTGTTCGTCCGCCGGTTCGACGTTGTTGAGAGAATCCCACCCCAGGTAAGAAGTACAGTAAATAGTTGTAAAGTGATTAGTAAAATCAACGTGTAGAACATGACAAAAGTGCGAGTGCGAAGTAAAGTTTGTCTGTTAAGTAGTTAACCCCGCACTTACACAATGTCCTAACTAAACACTGTGTTCCGTACTTTAAATCTAGCACAAACCACAACGTTCTCTTTTCTTTACATTTTCTTTAGTCGATTAAACTATTCGATAGCTGGGTTACGCCTGGTAAACAAAACGCTTTTGGAAAGCAATTCCAAAATGCAGCGACAGTGCTGCCACCCGTTTTTCACAAGCACTATCTTCTAACCGCCGCCACGAACCAGCTCGCATCTTAGCTTGAGCCTGTCGCGATACCCATTTTCCCAAGAAACTCACAAAGCAGACCAGCGAATACGAGACCTACGAGAATCCAGGATAATAGGACCTGTGGAGTACGAAGACGAGGGGCCCCAGACGTCAAGGAGCTCCCACCACATTTACCAGGTACGCCTGACTATCGAAGTACAATTCCTCAACATAGATTTCGAACCGGATATATTGTATTATATCTGGTTATTTTACAATAAATTCGCGTTCGCTTGCTGTTTTGTGCTAGATTTTCATATAAATCTCAATTCCTTTGTTTATGACGTAGGCGCTAAGCTCGGGATCTACCGACAGCGACCTAACTTAATATCGAGTTTGCAAGCATCTAGCGTGTTATTCTACGATAATACCGGTGTATACAGTGCGATCTCAACGAGTACTTTCTAATTATATATAGTTCCATAGGGTTTAAAGCGATATTCGTGAAATTACATTTCACTTTTATTTTTTTCGTGAGCTCGCGCGGTAGGTCTGGAACCCGCGCGCTAACGCCCAACGCAACGTTTCGTGGCAGCGTATTAGGCCGATCTTAAGCTACATTTTAACTGTTTTTTGTACATCTTACTTTGTATTTTTGTACTTAGTTAGTCTAATTTTAGCGGTTTAGGTATAACGTACCGAACCCAACTTTAGCGCTTACTGTATTTCATTAATATAGCCATTCTATTATTTTATTTTATCTACTGTATTTAGCATTGCGTGTTAAATATAAATTCTAACAATTTTCGGTGGTAGGACCTTGTGCAGGGTCAGTCCGGGTCGTGACCACAATCTTATCCTTAACCTACCGCAAAGCAGCAGTGCTCGCACTGTTGTGTTTCGGTCGGGGGTAAGATAACCGGTAAAACAGCTAGTACCGAGGCATTCCATCTTAGTCCTCAAGGTTGGCAAAATCGAAGTCTTGAGATTGCAGTCTTAAGATTGCACATATCACAGAAGCCGAGTGCCGTCAGGTAGCCTATAACCTCATTTGCGTTTTCCATTATATAATAACTAACTATACACATATACTTAGTAATTACCTACCGTACATAGTATAGTCGTCAGATTCATCTCAACATTTTATTCAGTAACAATGGATCTCGAACAATTACATTTTGAACGCGATGTAGCTATAAATAGTGTCCAACGTATAGTTGCTTGTGCTGGTAATTTGGGAGAATTCCGAGTTCGTGTTAAGGAGTTAAATTCAATTAAAAAAACATTATTTCAAGTACAAGCAAAAATAAAGATAAACATTTAGCTATTCGTAATCAATTCGATTCATTATATTATGAAATCCAAGTTACTTTAGACACTATTAAGGAAGAACGTAAACAAAGTGTGTCGTCAGCCTGCGGCGGCGGCGGACTTTTAGCTCAGCACGCGGGATGCTGCGTGTCCCAGCCCTCAGCACAATCGCATATCCGTTTACCTCGATTGTCATTACAAACATTTTCTGGTTCTCTAACAGAATGGAATGCTTTCTATGATTTGTACAAATATCACTTGTGCACGATAACGTTACACTGACAAACGTCGAACGTTTTCGTTATCTATTATTGTTTTTTCCTACTCCTGTACTTTTATCTGTCATTTATATAGTCACGAACACTAATATAAGAACATACATAATATGTCCGCAGAATAATCCAGAGAAAAGTCTATCTTGTCTATGCCCCAAAACAGCACTTGTGCGTTTTTGAGATAAAACGATACGGCCAGCTGCCAAAGCTTAGCGTTGCACAATCGATTTAATCATATTTTAACGATTGTGAAATAGGGACTATAAATCACCTAATGTTTTGAGAAATGATTTCAGTTACCTGATTGGTCGATTTTAAAATAGCTGTATTCTGGTTGGTTGATACGAAATACAAAGTTTTTTTAAAATATTTAAATTAGTTAAAGAGAAACACGTACCTAAAAGAACCTATCGTTCCGTTTGACAGTCGATGTGTATTGTGATTGGTGGATTTAATTTGGTGAAGTATTCTGATTGGTCAAATTAAAATGTTTTGGAATTGTATATAATTCTATTTTCCATTCCGTCAATTTAAAAACAAAGTAAACCATAGACACATATTTTGTAATTTTCTTGTTTCCCGCTCGTTTGTTGTTCTTTACTTCGTTCGTTCGTTTGTAAGTTTTTTCGCTTAGTTTTGCATTTCATTTGAAACCTAGTCGTAGAAAAAGTATTGTATGCAACGGTGTATAACTAAGTCAAAAAACACTCGTGGCGCTTACCTTTACGATGTTCGCCTTCGGCTCACATCGTAACACGCGCCACTCATATTTTTTGACCTCTCTTATACAACTATTGCATAAACTTCTATTAAAGGATGAACCGTTTAACCTCATAAAATCGATACCAGTTACTGAATCTAATTATGAAAATGCCTTGCAGGTATTAATTAGTCGTTATGAAAACAAACGAATTATCTCAACTAAACACTAAATAAAATAAATAAATAAATATCAGGGGACAATGTCACACCAATTGACCTAGTCCCAAACTAAGCTCTAGGCTTGTACTATGGGTACTAGACAACGATATAAATACTTATATAGAGAAATATATACTTAAATACATAGAAAACATCCATGACTCGGGAACAAATATTTGCGCTCATCACACAAATATCTGCCCTTACCGGGATTTGAACCCAGGACCTCTAGCTTCGTAGGCAGGGTCACTACCAACTAGGCTATCGCGTCGTCACTTAGACAACATTTTTGATGTCGAACCCGTTAACGATAGAAATATCGATTTAAGTTTACGTAACCTGATGAATTGTTATCACGAAAACATTACGGCCTTGAAATCACGAAATTTCGAAGATAATGGAGTCCATTATCAACTGCCAGCTTTTAAGGTACCTAGAGGACCACCAGCTGCTTAGTGACCGACAATACGGTTTCCGTAGGGGCCGCTCGGCTGGTGATCTTCTAGTTTACCTCACACATCGTTGGGCACAGGCGATCGAGACTAAGGGCGAAGCATTGGCAGTTAGTTTGGACATTGCGAAGGCTTTTGATCGGGTTTGGCACAAAGCACTTCTTTCTAAGCTTCCACTTTATGGGCTTCCCGAAAGATTATGCGAGTGGGTTACCAGCTTCCTAGCAGACAGAAGCATAAAAGTCTTAGTTGACGGTGCATGCTCTGACTCCATCTCTGTTAATACTGGTGTCCCTCAAGGCTGTGTGCTATCACCCACGCTGTTCCTTCTGCATATCAATGACATGCTGCAAGTCTGCGGAATTCACTGTTATGCGGATGATAGCACAGGCGATACCTTCTACACCGGCCGCGCCAATATTTCTCGGGACAACGTCGTCGAGAGCCGAAACAAACTTGTGTCTGAAATTGAGACTTCTCTAAAAAAAGTTTCAGAATGGGGTCGACTTAATTTAGTCCGTTTTAACCCCACAAAGACTTGTAGCGTGCGCTACCATTTAGCCGTCGTGCCGATGTCGTGAGGCCATCGCCGCGACGATCGTACAGTACAAATGTCTCACCTCGTGCACACGAACAAAAGAATCGGTCTGGCGGCGCCCTTGCTCAGCTGGCAACGCCGCGCCCCGCGCGCGCGCCGGCCACGCGCCAGTCGCCCACTAACCTTAGCATACGACGCATGTTATTCTCTCGCTCACGCGCCATTGTTCGTGTTTACTTACGTCAAATCCAGTCTTCAATTTAACAACGTGTAATAATAACCGAACTAATCATCTTCTTGTGTTGTGTAGTGTCTGTGTCATTTCAATAAACTTTTAACATAATCAGAACTAAGTATCATTGCTCATCCTTTCCAAAATAGTGATTAACCTTCGCCATACCTACCGGCGATACCTAAACTGGTGACCCCGAAGAACATCGACAAGTAAGCTGTTTTAAATAATGCCAAACACAGACGATTCCGAAAAGACACCCGAAGAGGCTAACAATGGCGGCGGTTCAAGTATGCAAAAGCCATTTACACTCCACGACATTTGCCGCGTCGGAGTTCGCCCACCACCATTTTGGCCTGAAGAACCGGCTGTTTGGTTTGCCCAATTGGAAGGTAACTTCATACTGGCTGGAATTAAGGACGACGACACAAAATATTATTACGTACAATCGACCTTAGAACACAGATACGCAGCAGAAGTTAAAGATATCATCGTCAATCCGCCAACCAAAGGAAAATATGAGAAATTGAAAAGTGAGTTGATCAAGCGTCTATCAACAACGAGACAAAAAGACATAAAGCAGCTACTTACGCATGAAGAGATGGGAGATCGCCGCCCATCGCAATTTCTACGCCATCTGCAGCACTTGGCAGGACCGAACATTCCCGACGAATTTCTGCTGTCAATTTGGTCAAGCCGTTTACCAAGCAGTATACAAACAGTTATAGCGGCTCAGCCAAGTACAGACCTGCAAGTACTGGCAGACCTAGCGGACAGGGTCTTTGATGTTGTTCCCGCTTTAACACCGCAAGTAGCAGCCGCCCAAGCAACTCCACCTGTCCTAGAAACAATGGCCAAGCACCTAGAAGCACTCACCAAGCAAGTCGAAGCTCTATCAACCAAAGATCGTAGGTCTCGATCAAAGACCAGAAACATTAGCCGAGATCGTGGCACTGACAGGACGCAATCCAACTACAGAAAATTCCCTAACTGTTGGTATCACCATAAATTTGGAAGCAAGGCAACAAAATGTGTCAAACCCTGCGATCATCAAGCGGGAAACTCTCAAGGCAGTCGATAATGGCGACAAACGACTGTCAACATACACCTGGTCGCCTGTTTGTTACGGACCGCGATAGCAAAATGCAGTTCCTCGTAGACACAGGTAGTGATCTTTGTGTTTTTCCCCGGACTGCTCTCCGAGAACGCCGACCCAGGACTAATTACCAGCTGTACGCCGCTAACGGATCGCCCATTTTCACATATGGCTCAGCTCAGCTCAACCTCAATCTCGGCTTGCGACGCGAATATACGTGGCGATTTACTGTTGCTGATGTCACGAAGGCCATCATCGGTGTCGACTTCCTGTCCTTCTATGGTCTCGTAGTCGATTGTCGAAATCAACGCCTTATAGACAGCACAACCACACTAGCAACAACAGCAACGCCAGTTCCTTCATCCAACGTAATTTCTTCAGTAAAAACTACGATTGGAAACTCAAGGTACCACGAGCTGCTTCGTAGTTATCCAGAAATAACACGTCCTGCCGGAACTCGCCCACAAACGCTACATAACACGGTCCATCATATTCGGACCACTGCTGGCCCCCCTATTAGCTGCACACCTCGTCGATTGGCGCCAGACAAGTTGAAAGTGGCGAAAGCAGAGTTTGAAGAGATGTTAAAAATTGGAACTGCTAGGCCTTCAGAAAGCGCTTGGGCGTCGCCTCTCCACCTCGCTGTAAAGAAAGACAATGGTTGGCGCCCTTGCGGTGATTACCGGATGCTAAACGCGCGAACAGTTCCAGATTGCTACCCTATCCGCCACATCCACGATTTCACACATAACATATCTGGGTGCAGCATCTTTTCAACTATAGATTTAGTAAAAGCGTACAATCAGATACCCGTCAACGAAATTGATATACCGAAAACTGCCATCACGACTCCGTTTGGTCTCTATGAGTTTCCGTTTATGACATTTGGTCTGCGTAACGCCGGACAAACGTTTCAACGATTCGTGGATGAAATCACCCGAGGTTTAGACTTCTGTTATGCGTATCTGGATGATTTTCTAGTTTTTTCACGCAACGAACAGGATCACGAGAAACACCTTCATCAGCTTTTTAGTAAGCTAAAAGAATATGGGATGGTGATTAATTCATCCAAATGCACATTTGGCGCATCAACAGTAACATTCTTGGGATACAGCGTATCCTCTACCGGTATCAAGCCTCTGGAAAGTAAAGTAGAAGCAATAAAACAGTTTCCAGTACCCAAAACAGTAAAGGTACTTAGACGATTCCTTGGTATGATCAATTTTTATCGCAAGTTCATACCCGGAGCAGCCAAGATTCAAGCCCCACTGAATGCACTTCTGACGGACTCAGTTAAAGGCTCACACCCTGTGAGCATAGTAGGCGATACTTTAACGGCATTCGAAAGTTGCAAAGAGAGTTTATGTCAAGCTACACTTCTTGCGCACCCAGATATAAATGCCAAAATCGCGTTGGTCACAGATGCGTCGGATACAGCCATTGGTGCCGCTCTCCAGCAATATAAGAATAATGCATGGGAACCACTAGCTTTTTTCAGCCGAAAATTAACCCCAACGCAACAAAAATACTCCCCATACGATAGGGAACTACTGGCAATTTACGAAGGGATACGTTATTTTAGGTATATGCTGGAGGCGAGACATTTCGTCGTGTATACAGACCACAAACCCATATGTTTCGCGTACAACACGCGCAAAGACAATTGCAGTCCAAGACAGTATCGACACTTTGACTACATTAGTCAATTCACCACCGACATTCGCCATATTTCCGGAAAAGACAACGTCGTCGCGGATACTTTATCAAGAGTGGAGGAAATAGTACAACCTGTAGCACTTGAAGCTTTAGCGAAATCTCAAAGAGCTGACCAGGAATTAAAGATGCTGTTAGAAAGCAACACCTCTCTTCGCTTGAGAAAAGTGTCACTTCCAAGTACCAGCGAAGAACTGTATTGCGATGACAAAAGTCCAAATTTGAGACCGTACGTGACAAAACCGATGAGAAAGCAAATATTCGACAGTCTTCATTGCCTGAGCCACCCAGGTGCTAATGCAACAATAAAATTGGTCTCCGAGCGATTTGTATGGCCCGGGGTAAGGAAGGACTGTCGAGAATGGGCTAGAACGTGCCACGCGTGCCAAAGATCAAAAGTAACCCGCCATGTATCCTCTCCACTGGGCACGTTTCGACTTCCCCACTCCAGATTTATGTATGTACATATTGATCTGATAGGACCCCTACCAGTTTCAGAAGGCTATCGGTATTGCTTAACCGCTATAGACAGGTTCACACGATGGCCTGAGGCGATCCCGATTCAAGACATGACAGCAGAAACGGTCGCCAAAGCTTTAATTTCGGGATGGATAGCACGTTATGGTTGCCCTACTGATATTTTGACTGACAGAGGTAGACAATTTGAGTCATCTTTATTCAAGCACCTCGCAGAAATGATAGGATTTAGGCATAAAACCACTACAGCTTACCACCCTGCATGTAATGGGATGATAGAGAGATTCCATAGACAACTCAAAGCAGCTATAGTGTGCCATGCTCAAGCAAATTGGACAGAGTCTCTACCATTGGTGTTACTTGGCATTCGCAGTGCTTTTAAACAAGACATACAAGCATCAACAGCAGAACTTTTATACGGGGAGCCGCTAAGACTGCCTGGCGAACTTTTACAAATTCGAGAAAATACGAGCACTGACGTGACCGACTTCATAACTCGGCTTCGATTGTTCGCCCAGAAGATTCAGCCGCAACCGGCTTCCCGCCACTGTGAAAAGACCATATTTGTATTCAGAGAACTCGCTACCGCCTCACATGTCTACCTTAGAGAGGATGCTGTTAAAGGACCCCTGCAACCAGCTTACAAAGGCCCATATGAGGTACTGGAACGAAACGAAAAGACCTACAAGCTTTTAATAAAAGGAAAACCTATTACAGTCACAATCGAGAGGCTTAAACCCACATACACACTAACTGATCCCACCAGCCAAAGCACCGAAGACCCTTTGCCCCCGCCTATAAAAGAAAGTGTTACAAAAAGAACAAGATCAGGGCGTGTAGTGAATCTTCCTAAACACTATCGTCCTTAACGGACTCGGGGGGAGTGGTGTAGCGTGCGCTACCATTTAGCCGTCGTGCCGATGTCGTGAGGCCATCGCCGCGACGATCGTACAGTACAAATGTCTCACCTCGTGCACACGAACAAAAGAATCGGTCTGGCGGCGCCCTTGCTCAGCTGGCAACGCCGCGCCCCGCGCGCGCGCCGGCCACGCGCCAGTCGCCCACTAACCTTAGCATACGACGCATGTTATTCTCTCGCTCACGCGCCATTGTTCGTGTTTACTTACGTCAAATCCAGTCTTCAATTTAACAACGTGTAATAATAACCGAACTAATCATCTTCTTGTGTTGTGTAGTGTCTGTGTCATTTCAATAAACTTTTAACATAATCAGAACTAAGTATCATTGCTCATCCTTTCCAAAATAGTGATTAACCTTCGCCATACCTACCGGCGATACCTAAAGACTCAAGTTTGCGCGTTCACCGCTAAGAAGTTGGCGTTCGATGCATCACCTCGATTTGAGAGCACTCCCCTCACTGCCTCAGCCAGTATCGAAATCCTTGGTGTCAACATTTCGAGTGATGTCCAGTTCCGCGGTCATTTAGAGGGTAAGGCCAAATTGGCCTCGAAGAAGCTCGGTGTGCTCAACAGATCGAGACAGTATTTCACTCCGGCCCACCGCCTGCAGCTGTACAAGGCGCAGGTACGGCCACATATGGAATACTGCTCTCATCTGTGGGCTGGGGCTCCCCAATACCAGCTTCTCCCTCTGGACCGCATCCAGCGGAGAGCCACTCGAATTGTCGGCTGCCAGCGTACTTCTGACCGGCTTGACTCCTTGGCGCTGCGTAGAGATGTAGCCTCACTCTGCATTCTCTATCGCTTGTACAACGGGGAGTGCTCCGAGGAGCTGTTCGGATTAATTCCTGCCGCATCCTTCCGCCTTCGTCCTACGCGACAGAAATTCCACCACCATCATTTAGATGGCTGGCAGTCCACAACTGTGCGTTTCACACGGAATTTCCTGCCTCGCACAACTAAACTGTGGAATGGTCTGTCGCCTGCGGTATTTCCGGACCGTTACGACCTTCAAACCTTCAAGAAAAGAGCGTACTCTCATTTGAAAGGCCGGCAACGCACCTGTGACTCCTCTGGTGCTGCAGGTGTCTATGGGTGACGGTAATCGCTTTCCATCAGGCGATCCGTCTGCTCGTTTGCCTTCCAATACCATAAAAAAAAAAAAAAAAAATCATTAGGATTTCCAGTTGATGAATGGAGTTTTGTTCTATTAAACATTTTGCTACGAAAAATTACGCCTAATATACGAAGACGTTTCGAATTATCTTTAAAGGTGCCTAATGAATAATGATATTCCCATCGTGACCGAACTACTAGATTTCTTAGATAAGGAATTAGCGGCATCGGAAATAATGAACGCCCCTGCGGGGTCGCGCGCGCTCGCGGCTGGCGCTCCGGCCGGCTCGGCTACGGTCGGCGCAGTGACTTCATCGCGCCATGCGCAGGCAGGGCGGCGAGCAATATCGCTGACTCGCACGCATTCCAATGATCAACACAATGCACCGCGCTCTTCTAATTCGTATCTTGCGCGTACTATGAGTGTACACGCAACAACTGCGGTGGATTACTCAAATAAAATCAAATGTGCATATTGCAAAGACAATTCGCATCCATTGTATAGATGTGACAAGTTTCACAAACTAACTTAAAATGAACGAAAAGATTTTATCCAACAAAACAAAGTTTGTAACAATTGTTTGTTTATCGGTCATGATACGAAAGACTGCAGGTCGCGCCACAGTTGCCGCGTCTGCACTCAACGCCATCATTCTTCATTACATGAGGATGTGCGGTCTCCGAGCGTCACGCTGACGACGGAGTGTTCTACGTCCCCCGAGTTACACTCGGTAGCGGACACCTTCACGCCCACTCCATTACATGGAACTGCAGGGCCTTCTCTTAACAATAAAAATTGTACCGTTCTACTTACGACTGCGCTTGTAAACGTGCGTCCCATGAACCATGGGTCTTACACGCCGCGGTCAGTACGCGCCCTCGTTGACCAGGGCTCTCAAGCCACGCTCATCACTGAGTCGTGTGTGCAGCGCCTCGGCCTGCCGCGCAGACGAGAACCACCGTCACCGGCATTGGTGACTGCAACGAGCAACCACGTGGTTACGTGTTGTGCGAGGTCACACCTTACAACAAACCGAAACCAAAGCTTTACATTGAAGCTTTTATTTTACCGAAGATAACGAGCTACCTTCCTAATGTTCCTAATACCTTTGAGAATATTTTGCACCTAAAAGGTCTCAACTTAGCGGACCCAGAATTACGTTCTGCACGTCCCGTCGAACTCCTACTGGGGTCGGACTACAGCGACAGCATACTGCTGCACGACAACATAAAGGGCCCACAGGGCACACCTGTTGCTATTAATAGCATTTTCGGCTACCTACTCAATGGTAGAATTTCCCATGCAAAGATGAGTCAAATTTCAACCAATCTGAGTACCTGTCAACTTGATATCAAACTTCAAAGATTTTGGGAACTAGAATCAATACCAGAACACCCATCTCTTACCAAAGATGAACTTCATTGTGAATCGATTTTCGTCGATACTCATATTAGGGACTCAAACGGGAAATATACGGTGTCTCTCCCTTTTAAGGAGAACGCAGCTCCTCTAGGCGAATCTCGCGCTATCGCCCTTTCGCGTCTAAATAAATTAGAGTTCAGACTGTCACGTGACCCTGTGTTACGCGAAAATTACAACAAATGTCTCCAAGAATACCTAGATTTAGGACATATGGAGCCCGTCTCTAATTCTGCGAACATTAACGCGCCTCCTTACTACATACCTCATCACTGCGTGGTGAAGGGATCGGCAGCTACTACCAAACATAGGGTAGTATTTGACGCATCATGCAAGACCACTTCAGGTCGTTCTTTGAACGACAATCTTCTTACGGGACAAAAGTTACATCAAGATATATCTGAGGTTCTACTCAAATATAGACTACACAAAATAGTATTTTCAGCAGACATTAAAATGATGTATCGCTATATTGGCCTATGTAAGGAACATCGTGACTTTCATAGGATTCTGTGGAGATTCTCTCCCCATGACCCCGTACAGGAATTCCGCAAGTGCTGCGTAACTTTTGGCGTAGCTTCCGCTCCGTTCCTGGCTTTGCGCACACTTCGTCAGTTGGCGATTGACGAAGCCGCTGCTTTCCCACTTGCCTCTCAAGTTCTCCTCAACGAAGTATTTGTCGATGATATCGTTACTGGGACTGATACAGTCGAAAACGCTGTAAATCTTCAACGTCAGCTGATAGCCATCTGTAATGCAGGTACCTTCGAACTCCGCAAATGGACCAGTAACAACGCTGAGTTTCTGTCTCATCTGAACAATGACGAATCCACTCATGATGATGCACTCATTCTTGCAGCGCTCGACACTGACGCTTCCGTCAAAGTATTGGGGCTCAAGTGGAACCCTAAGTCTGATATGTTTACCTATCAAACAGAGACTCCTTCACGTAAATGCACTAAGCGTATAATGTTAGCGGAATTCGCAAAAATCTACGATCCTCTCGGATTCCTAAGTCCAGTAACGCTATTCGCAAAACATCTTATCCAACTTTTGTGGGTATCAGGGACAAGTTGGGATGAAGTTCCTCCTCAAGGTATCTGTGATCTCTGGTATCGGTTCATCGACGAACTGCCATTACTACACGATATTTCAATTCCTCGTCATGTGCTTCCTAGCGCTCACCAAGTGCAACTTCATGGCTTCTCCGACGCTTCCGAGAAAGCGTACGCTGCTTGCGTCTATATTCGTGTCATTAACTCTGAAGGTGCCATCAGTGCACATCTCCTTATGGGTAAGACAAAGGTCGCGCCGCTAAAACGGCTTACGATTCCCCGCTTAGAACTGTGTGGAGCTCAACTCTTGTCAAAATTGATAAAAAAAATCCTTAACGCTTACAGCAGCGTTTTACAGTTCGATCAATTTTACGCTTGGTGCGACTCAACAATTACTCTTGCATGGCTGCGTTCATCGCCAGACAATTGGCGTTCATACGTATCAAATCGTATCGCGGAAACGACAAGCAACGTGCCTGCCTCGCATTGGCACCACGTTCAATCAGCGGATAATCCCGCGGACCCTGCGTCCCGTGGTATTCTTTCTTCTCAATTAAACCATAAACTATGGTTCACAGGACCCGTTTGCCTTTAAAGACCCGAGGCTGAGTGGCCCATTTCCAAAGTCAACTGTCATACGGACGAAGAACGTCGCAAGCACGTTCTCCTCACACATAACGAGGAACCTAAATTAGATTTCATGGAGCGATTTTCGTTGTTACTAAAGATGCTTCGCGTCGTATCCTTTATGTTTCGATTCATAAAAAAATGTCGTAAGAACAAGGTTCCATCCACAACTCTCGTCACAGTTCCTGAGACCAAACAAGCTCTCAGTCAAATAATTTATTTGGTTCAGCGTGACCACTTTTCTGAAGACATTTCACGTCTCAAGGATGACGACAGATGCACAAAACGTCTCCAAAAACTTAAACCGTTCCTAGACGACTCCGGATTACTCAGGGTCGGCGGTAGGATAGATCGAGCTAACATGCCATATGATGCCAAGCATCAAATTCTTTTACCTAAGAAACATAATTTCACTAATTTACTTATAGACTTTTCAAAGCATACGTGTGCGTTTTCGTGTGCATTGCAACGAAGGCCATCCATTTAGAATTAGTTCCCGATTTATCCACAGAATCTTTTCTCAACGCGTTACGTAGGTTTTTATCTCGACGTGGTTATTGTAGTAACATTTATTCCGACAATGGTCGTAACTTTGTAGGATGTGAGCGCTACCTTACTGAACTATACGCGTTTCTTCAAAACGAGTCAAATCAATCTGCCATAACTGACGGCCTAACACACTTACAGGTCACCTGGCACTTCAATCCTCCATACGCTTCACAATTTGCTGGCCTCGTCGAACGAGCCGTAGGCAGTCTGAAAAGACACTTACATCGTGTCATAGGAAAACTGACGCTCAACTACGACGAATTTAATTCATTATTATGCCAGATAGAGGCAGTTCTCAACTCGAGGCCCCTCTGTCCGCTTAGCAATGATCCTACGGATCCGTTGCCACTTACCCCCGGTCACTTCCTTGTCGGGGAACCATTAACCTCCATACCTGAGTTCGATTTGTCTAACGACAATCCCAACCGCCTTGAGCGATGGCAAACTATTCAACAAGCTGTCCAACACTTTTGGAAACGCTGGAGTTTAGGTAAATGGTTCCACGATAACGCTAACACGCCCCTTCGCGAGGGTTCCCTAGTCGTATTGATCGACAACACGTTGCCACCGCTGCAATGGCGTCTGGCGCGCGTGCACCAGCTACATCCCGGCACCGACGGTGTTACTCGAGTCGTCACTGTACGCATCGGTAATACATTAACTAAACGACCTGTAGTTAAGGTCTGTCCACTGCCTGTTGAGTAGGCATTAGCTACAACGTAGCATTAGTATGTTAAGTTTAAGTTATTTATTTTAATAAGTATTATTTTATGGTCGGCAGCATGATCCGTACTTTAAATCTAGCACAAACCACAACGTTCTCTTTTCTTTACATTTTCTTTAGTCGATTAAACTATTCGATAGCTGGGTTACGCCTGGTAAACAAAACGCTTTTGGAAAGCAATTCCAAAACGCAGCGACAGTGCTGCCACCCGTTTTTCACAAGCACTATCTTCTAACCGCCGCCACGAACCAGCTCGCATCTTAGCTTGAGCCTGTCGCGATACCCATTTTCCCAAGAAACTCACAAAGCAGACCAGCGAATACGAGACCTACGAGAATCCAGGATAATAGGACCTGTGGAGTACGAAGACGAGGGGCCCCAGACGTCAAGGAGCTCCCACCACATTTACCAGGTACGCCTGACTATCGAAGTACAATTCCTCAACACACTGTGTAAACAGTATCTGCTTGTAAAGTGCATACATAGTACCGATGCGAACGAATTCTGAATGAATTCTTCTGCTAATTCGTTTTATTTGCCATAACCGTTAAGGTTTCTCGACTTCAACTAACACCTCATTCTCGATTTCTGAAGCTATGACCACGACTATCCTTTTTAAAATTTCTTAGTTGTAATCGTTGTTCGTCCTTCAATTCATCCTTCATTCTTCACACTTTGCACCTGTACAAGGAACTAAGCAATGTGTAAACGATTTCTTAACGCTTAACAGTTATCATCGTAAAAACTTGTTAACTTATCACTTCTCACCTGCACAGTGTAAACAAGCCTTTATTGATAATTGTAACTTGTTTATACCCACGTGTTAAAAATAATAATAGCTTCCCGTCGAAGTCAAAAAATGTTTACATTCCAGTACCTTGTCGCTTTAACTCTTCTTACAATTTTGTGTGGCAGTTCAAACAAGACGTTAAAGTGCCAAGGTACTAAAATCTTAATGTTACTGCTAATGAAGTTATGACTGAATCCACAATCCCTTCATACTTTACCAGGCTTAGGACTGGCTACATTCAAGATAAAATAAGAATAATACTAGGTACTGTATAATTGGAGGAACATTGTTAAATAATTTCTTAAATTTATGCAAATTAGTATCGCGCATATAACGTTCAAAATAGTCAATATCGTTCAAAAATGAGCTAATTTATTTAGGTTTTTATTATTTTCTGTTGCATGTATAAACGTGCAGTAATTACATTAACCTCGTCAGAGGTACATTACATATTATTGAAATCATTACGAATCAGCGAAGTTTTTAAACCTATTTGCCCGTACTTTTTCAGATTTTTTTAAAAGTAATTACATTATGTTTGTTTCTCCGTACAGTGCTGCAGTGTTTGCTTTTCACTTTGTATGGAAAAAACAACTTTGTGTGATTACTTAACAAATACTGAAAAAAACGGGCATATAGGTTTAAAAACTTCGCTGATTCGTAATAATTCTGATGTAAAAACTTGTGAAATAAAACAAGAAATTAATGATTTTTCTTGACATGGACATAACGGAAAATTTATAAAAATCAGATTTAAATGATCAATATCTGCGAAACTAGTAAAAATCGCTAAACATACATAGGGGTTAAATCGATAGCGTTTAAGCTTTATCATCCCTATTCATTTGTGCACCTTATCCAGGGACGCGCTGTTAAAAAAACAGTAAAGAAGCTGCGAACAAACGTTCCAAATGACGCACTCACACAGACGCACGCTTCTACAAGACCGCTAATGGCAGTGCTGTGTCTACAATAATTATTTGAAATAGGAAATTATTACAATTACGGGCAGCATAAATAGGCTTGTCTAATAGGTAAGCTAGATCAGGAAAGAATTACCTAACGCTTGAAATGCAAGCAAGCTGCCACACAAATGCGAAACAAATAAATCTTATTAGGTATTTATTAGGATTAGGAAATTATAGGCGTACTTCCCTCGGGCTCGGGCGATTTATTAAAATTAAAAAAAAGTTATAGCGTATCCATATATTTTTGTTCTATGATAAGTCATAATTTGTATGTACAAAATAAATTCCTACAAATCATGAAAGTATTATTTTTATACAAGAATCTGTTTATAAATAAATAGAACTTAGTAAAATCCCGTCCTTTTTATTGTTTTTGTGGTAATTATTTTTACAGTATTTCACTGCACATATCGTCATGATTGACATCTACCACTGTCTGTGGTCGGAACAAGACTAATAATAAAAAAAAAAAAAAAAACAAAACCTACTGTACAAGTTGATTCAGCAGTAGTTTTGACTTGCCATTTTTTCGTGCCGATTGTGTATCTATATTATACTAATGTCCGGTTCCTATATTCAAACCGCGGACAGATAGGTTTACTTCAGATTAAAATTTGACACATTTATGTATCCAGAGTTTGAATATAGGAACCCGACATAAATCAATGCCCTCCGTCTTTGGATATCATATTGGCAAAACATTATATTCTCAAAAATATCATAAAAGCCAAACATTATATTAGCAAAACATGATATTCGCAAATCATCATAGTAGCAAAAAATCACATAGCAAAACATCATTATTAGTAAGACACGAATTAGACTACTATTATATGCACTCTCAAACTCAATTTGTCCCTCAGCAATCTAAACATTCTAGTGTAAGTCTCTTGAGTTTTGTTAGGCAAAAGCATATACAAAACAGGCACTATGCTGCCGTCATTTTTAAAAAGGCAGTCTTCTGACCGCACTTACTTTTGAGAAAAACGCGAAAGCAGCCTTCATTTTGACTTTTTCTCTTTAATCAGGTTGTGTAATAAAATGTGACGTAATGGTGGATTTTCTTGGTAAACGGGTATCAGTTCCTTATATTTACATTTTTATTTTTTATTTTTTTTATTATTTATTTATATAAAATTAATTATTAATTGTGAAATGAATTAAGTGTTTATTTTTACTATTTATAATAATCCACTTAAAGGCAGCCAAAGTCCCCAGGCTGCCGTTTAGTGAATTATTAATAACAATCTATTTTTGAAAATCATCCGGCCTCTCAATTACTTGCTGATAATTTTTTATAAAGCAGTTTTTTAGTAAGGCTGCCTTTTAAAAAAGTTTCGAAACCAAAAATCTTTCTAGAGTAATTATTAACAAAGATGTGAAAGTCCAGTAACTGCCTTTAAGTACATTATTACACCAAACTACTTTTTTTAAGCGAACATTGTCTAAATTATATCTATTGAGTAATTCATTAAAAGGCAGCCTAAAATGCTCAAATGCAATTCACTGCTTTTTAAGTAATTTTCTTTTAAGTGTTATTTTTTCTAAAACTTGGATAACAACAGTCAAGTGAATTCAAATGAAATAAAAAACGAATACAATACGAGTAATATCAAACTTTTATTAAATTCAATAGGCAGAGATTGTATCTCAAACTTAAAGTAAACTTTAATACTTATAAGTCTATAGAGCCACACCCCAAATTTACCTAGAACTGTATAATATTTCTAATCAAGTAAACGGAGTCACTAAAAAGTAGTACGACGTAGGTACAATGCCTTTTTAAAATAAAACCGTGTAGCTGCAATAAAATGGAAATATCAACAAAAACTTCAAACAATAAATCAAAATGTATGTACTTACCTATTTGTAAATGTATTATTTTTAAAATTAACATTGCATTTAATTTTAAGCTAAGAATCAGATTCAGATTCAGATTACGTGATCATTGTTATAACGTTTAATATAATTATATTAAAATAATAATTATTATTATTATTTTCCGTGTATGGGGTGGACAGTATTCTGATACGGGCTCTCAAATCATTATAATGATGACTCGAGTGCCTGTGTCAGGATAAATGGGACGTAGGTATACGGACTGGTTTAGCATCGAACGTGGTGTTCGACAGGGCTGCGTAGCGCCTCCTTGGCCGTTCAACCTATTCATGAACAGTTGTTTGTCAGATCTGAAAGAGTATCATTGTGGAATAAGGATGAATGAGTCAGTTTTTAAAACTTTGTTGTATGCTGATGATCAAGTTCTCCTTGCATCATCGGCGGACCACTGACAACAAATGGTAACTCTGATGACTGAGGCGTTTAAAAGAAAAGATTTGAAAGTGAATGTTAAAAAGACGAAAGTGATGGTTGTGGAGAGGGATGAAACTGATACAGAATGTGAAATAATGATTGGAGATGAAAAAGTGGATCAAGTGAATGAATTTGTGTATTTAGGTTCTTTGTTTACGAGAGGTGGGAAATGTGACGCGGATATTGAAAGAAGAGTAAAAGCGGGAAGTATGATGAATGGGGCGTTACTCTCAATCTTGGCAAACAAGGTCATATCGAGCAAAGCTTGCCTGGCCATTGTTCAGGGAGTATTGACACAAACATTGATGTATGGTAGTGAATCTTGGGTATGGCAGAAGAAGAACAGTAGGTATGTGTGTGGAGTTAGAATGATAGATAGAGTAAGAAATAGCGAGATCCGAGAACGATCTGGATTGAAAGAAGATGTAGTGACTAAAATCGAAAAGGGTATGCTAACATGCTTTGGTCATTTAGAAAGGATGGATGAAAAAAGAGTTACGAAAGAGATATGGCGAGCGAGAATGAGCGGAGATTTCGGTAGGGGACGTCCTAGACGGACCTACAGTGATCAGATTCGTGATGTACTGAATAAGGGCCAAATCAAAAGCACCCGAAACCGACGTACGTGCATGAAGAGATTGATGAATGTAAAGGAAGCGAAAATTGTGTGTTTAGACCGGTGCACCTGGCGTTCCATAATCTCTGCCTACCCCATTGGGAGACAGGCGTGAAGGTATGTATGTATGTATGTATGTATTTAAAATTAAAAGGCACTGAAACTTGCGATCATCAGTTTCCGTACAGCTAATAGTATATTATGATTATTATGAACTATTAGTTTTTATGTAAATATAGATTAGTAAGTAAGAGGTTAACATTACATATATTTGTGTATAAATATCACTGTAGTCTTACAATCATAATCGTTAAAAAAAAATTAAATAACGCAAATAACGTCCAATACGTCCATACGAAGAAAAATCCAAATTATAAAAAATACTTAAAAGGTTTTTAAATATCAGCATAGATCTACTGATATGGGTAAATTCTTCCAAAACAATAATTTATGTGGTGGCATTATGGGGCCAAGCTTAGAAATAATATTATCTTTTCTTTCTTCCGAAATGACTTTTGGTTTTTCACGAGGTGACAAAACCATGACAGTTGGATTTTTGAGAAAATTGACTTTCAAAAAGCACATTGAAATTTCTTGGCCATTATAGTCATTTTCATAAAAAAGGTCACTTGGCGGCGCAATGATTTGTGACGTCTCAGACTTTAAATCCACTTAAAAATTGTATTGGCGCGACCAAACATGACTGCCTTTAAATGAATTATTGCGAGAAGACTGCGTTTTAGTATCCGATGAACACGATTTTTTTTTAACTAATAATTTTTTAAGGAACGTAAACTCCGTTGTTCGAAGTATAGAAGTAACTATTATCTAGTAAATAATTATTAACAAGGCAGCCAAAGTCACATGACTGCCTTTTAAAGAATTTTTCTGCAAATGCGGCTTTTTAATGAATTATTGTACAGCTAATTTATATAAAAATAATTATGAACAGACAGTTTGGTACAAAACTGTCTTTTAAATAAGTTTTCGCCTAAAATTTTTAAAATTATTTTGCAGTCAAGGTACTTAAGCTGCTTTTTTATGAATTAATGTGAGATGACTGCGTTTTAATGAATTTGGTAATGGTATTCAACCACTTGACTGCCTTTCATGGAAAAAATATCTCGAGAACTAAATGTGATAGAGAAAAACGGGTTAAATAGGCTGATGCGTCTTTTTTTCCTGATCACGACCATATACATAACTCAAATTTGGTAAATTGTCAGATGACTGCCTTTTTAAGAATCACGGCAGTATGTTCGTTGAACTGTTATTTCTGGCAATATCAGTGTGAATGGTAAAGATTTGATAAAAAGGTTTGGGGGTTCGTTTAAAAGTACCATCAGCAAACAAACAAACAAACAGCCCTCGTACGTATAACTTAGGAAGATAATCATCATAACTAGATACAGGGAGGTATTCATCATAATTAATGTATCTGAATGTACCTTTTGTGTCAGACCTTACGGATTTCAGACATTCCAAAACGAGGACTTTTAGAAAATCAGTCATTTTGGGAAAAAGGTATTTTGAGTTTTGTACATAGTACGATCGGTGCATTTCGGCATTCAGACTAATGCGGACCGGTGCATTTTGACATTCAGACTAATGCGGACCGGTGCGTTTTGACATTCAGACTAATGCGGACCGGTGCGTTTTGACATTCAGACTAATGCGGACCGGTGCGTTTTGACATTCAGACTAATGCGGACCGGTGCGTTTTGGCATTCAGACTAATGCGGAACAGAGCATTTTGACATTCAGACTAATGCGGACCGGTGCGTTTTGACATTCAGACTAATGCGGACCGGTGCGTTTTGGCATTCAGACTAATGTGGACCAGTGCATTTTGACATTCAGACTAATGCGGACCGGTGCGTTTTGACATTCAGACTAATGCGGACCGGTGCGTTTTGGCATTCAGACTAATGCGGACCAGTGCATTTTGACATTCAGACTAATGCGGACCGGTGCGTTTTGGCATTCAGACTAATGCGGAACAGAGCATTTTGGCATTCAGTCCAACCCAGCCGGAAGGTAACCTAAACCTACCCTACCTACTATTCTATAACAAAGCCCGACTAGTTGTAAACATCATGTTTGGCGAATATCGTGATTTGCTAGTATGATGTTATGAGTATTATGATGTTTTGCTAGTATGATATTATGCGTATATGATGTTTGCTAGTATGATGTTTTGCGAATGTGATTCGAGTATTCACACTATGATCGGTTTAAAATAATATAAAGAGTGTTCGACCGGAAAAGATCGATTGCTAATACCACTAATTTCGGAATGCATCCCTTGTGCGTTTGACAAATAAAACTTTCTCTCGATGTTTCTTTTGGCGGCATTGTGCGCTTCTCATGGTTTTTAATATAAAAAACAGTCGGCGACTCACAATATTTTTACCCAAAAGCCGATTTCAATTTACTTTTTGCGCCTTTTGAAGGCGGGTTTTTTTTTATTTTTTATTATTGAATCTTTTAGTTTAACACAAACGTAACTTAATACGCGTAATTTTAGTGCGCTATTTATCGTCTGCTTATTGACTCATTCAATCATTTTCATTTTGTCAGTCCGAAGACGAGTATGCTATCAATTGTTCCACTTTGAAGTCGATTTCGATTGCGCCTGTGTTAGGCAATAGGCCAGCTGCGTTATTTACACCCGTAAATAATACAGAATTAACTATACATACAAACCTTCCTCTTGAATTACGCTATCTATTAAAATCCATTGCGTAGTAAAAGATCTAAGCGTACATACAGAGACACAGACGGCGGGAAGCGACTTTGTTTTATGCTATGTAAATATATATTTTAAGAGGACGACGAAAAACAATTCTTTCTCGTGCCACTGGTGGAAAAAGTTGGTGGCACGACGAGAAAGAAGGGAAATCTTTTTGGTTAACTATGCAGTTACACCTTGAATTTTTATCCAAGCAGATAGTTATAACATACTGTTACAGCACATTTTATCTGAAATTTTCGCGTGTTAGTCTTGGTTGTTTTGGTCAGTTTTTGCATGTTTGATATGAGTACAACTAATACTTACTTTTCCTACTCCTGTACTTTTATCTGTCATTTATATAGTCACGAACACTAATATAAGAACATACATAATATGTCCGCAGAATAATCCAGAGAAAAGTCTATCTTGTCTATGCCCCAAAACAGCACTTGTGCGTTTTTGAGATAAAACGATACGGCCAGCTGCCAAAGCTTAGCGTTGCACAATCGATTTAATCATATTTTAACGATTGTGAAATAGGGACTATAAATCACCTAAATAATGTTTTGAGAAATGATTTCAGTTACCTGATTGGTCGATTTTAAAATAGCTGTATTCTGGTTGGTTGATACGAAATACAAAGTTTTTTTAAAAGATTTAAATTAGTTAAAGAGAAACACGTACCTAAAAGAACCTATCGTTCCGTTTGACAGTCGATGTGTATTGTGATTGGTGGATTTAATTTGGTGAAGTATTCTGATTGGTCAAATTAAAATGTTTTGGAATTGTAAATAATTCTATTTTCCATTCCGTCAATTTAAAAACAAAGTAAACCATAGGCCTACACATATTTTGTCATTTTCTTGTTTCCCGCTCGTTTTTTGTTCTTTACTTCGTTCGTTCGTTTGTAAGTTTTTTCGCTTAGTTTTGCATTTCATTTGAAACCTAGTCGTAGAAAAAGTATTGTATGCAACGGTGTATAACTAAGTCAAAAAACACTCGTGGCGCTTACCTTTACGATGTTCGCTTTCGGCTCACATCGTAGCACACGCCACTCATATTTTTTGACCTCTCTTATACAACTATTGCATAATAGTACATTGTGCATCAAGGGTAGTAAGAAGGGAATTAAGGCGGAGGGCTTTTAATGACTCGAGTTAGTAATCCCCTTACTGCCTGTGATACACACACACTTTAACTCTGCAAAATATAAAGAAATAACTTTTGACGAACGGGAACGTAAATGGAAACGATATTTTTTTTGTGACCTCTACCACAGATAATAACTGCGTTTAGTTTCGACCTGGATTCGAGCCAGATTTAGCCAATTTGATAAAAATGTATAATTACTAAAATTAATGATATATGTTGATATAAACTAAGGTAGGTATAAAAATAATGAAGTTTAATGAAGCGTATAGGTTTTGTGTAATGTAAGTTAGTCTATAGGTAATTTTTAAAGATGAAATTAGAAACCGATTTAATTTTTGGCTGAAAATTAAACCTCCTTAGTCAGAAATGATGTACGAAAGAGTTGCAAATTTTAAAAAGAAAGTCATTACTCCCTAGGGATGACAAACTCGCCATAATTCCCGCGGGAACAATTTAGGCCATTGTCCTTCTGTATACAGGCATGGAATAACACCATTTACGAGCAAGTGTGATGAAAACTACTATTATGTACAACATTTCCCTTTCCCTGGTCGTTTTTTTTTTGGGAACGATTACACGTTTTTAATCTGCCATGTATAGAAAACGCGACTATTGTGCGCAGCCAGGCCGACATATTTGGAGTCAGGGAGCTGCCCTTTATCCTGTCAGCCTAGCATTCCCAGTTTTATTGTGACCTGCTAGTCTACTTATATAATAGTGACTTAGTTTTGACTTTTTCCAATAGTAACCACGAGCGCAACAAGATCGGCATGAGTGTTTCTAATCCACAATTATGCTACATTAACGGCTCCGAGGCTAGTAGAAGTGTGAAAACCCGCAATGTCAGCACTCAGACTCCTCCAAACGTTGCTGTCGAGACAAGGAAACCCGTTCCTGAACTACTAAAATTAAATACAAATACCCCGAATCCTTTAACATTGAGGTAAGTCGCCACCACTGGGGGGACTTCCTAACGCGCGCGCGCGCCGCGTGTGTGTGTGTGTGTGTGTGTGTGTGTGTGTGTGTGTGTGTGTGTGTGTGTGTGTGTGTGTGTGTGTGTTAACATTTGATTTGAGTTAACTTACTACACTCTATTTATATATAATAATTACTAGGGTAGGTTTACTATGAGGCATTGTTACGTTGGAATATTAACCTTCTAACATACACTAACATAGCAATTTACTGTACCATTTCATGAATTCTATTTATATTTTGAAGAACATGACGGCATCACTTTCATTACACCATCACTATGACTATGCTATGACCCGATATAACAGTGCTCCAGTCTCATTACAACTTAGTGTTTTGAGGCATTCAGATATACATTTTTTGCATTTATACAATTTCAATTGGTATACACATAATTTTTCGTTTATTTTATTATACAAGTAAGCTGATTGTGCCGCAAATTGTCTATTTGCAAATGCTGACTTAGTTGCTGAGACGGGGGCAACGCTGTGTTTTCGTCTACGTGTTTGGAAAATAGGATTGTATTTTAGGGTTTTGTGCAGTTTTAGTGTTGCACAGAGAATGTACAGTTTCCTCATTGACAACAGATCACTAAGTTGGTAAAGTTCATCCATTGGGAATCTGTATGATTTAGAGTGCATTACCTTAATAAGACAGCGTTGTCCTCTTTCAACCTCCAAAAATTTAGTTTTGGATGCACCACCCCATACTGATATACAGTAGGACATGACAGATTGTGCTAAAGTTAAATACAGTTGATATAAAAGTTTTTTTGTGGTTATTATGTCAAGTTTTTTAAAGATCCAAATTAGTTTACGTATTCTGGTGTTGACGTATTCAATATGAGTGTACCATGACATGCGTTGGTCCAACATAACACCCAGGTATTTTGTAAAGTTTATTTTCACAATTTCAATACAGTTACAAGAAAGACTGTGAGAATTTATACAGGTATGAATTTTGAGACTTAGATTTCTATTTGGTTGTGACCTTTTATATTTACTGAAGCACATAAAATTCGTTTTAGACACATTGAGTGTTAACAGATTATAGTTTAACCTGGAGAATACTTTGGTCATACCTGCTTCTGCACTTTCAAACACAGACTCCCAAGATTGCCCCTCAAAGACTATGACAGTGTCATCGGCGTAAGAAAATGTGTGCCCACATTGCAGTTTAAGGTTAGTCAAGTCATTTATATAAATTAAAAACAATGTGGGCCCAAGAACAGACCCCTGGGGGACGCCATATGTTACGTCAGCTCCTTGTCTAAGAAATTCACCAATTTTAACTCTTTGAGAAAGGGCAATTAATGAGAATATCCTCTGCCAAAGTCTTACTCACATCACCAAAATACTTATTAACAGAATTGACTGAGTCATTGGGCGATGATTCAATTGTTAACAAATCGAGGTTAGAAGTCTTAGTAGATTTGTAATAAGTAATTTCTTTCAGTGTTTTTCAAAGATTTTTAGAGTTTTTAGAAGCATTTGTTAATTGTTTTCTTTCGTAATTACGGTTTAATTTTTTAATCAGGTCAGGTTGTTACAAAAATTACGGTATCTTTTGTACGTGACCCTAAGAATCTCATTATATGGTTCGGACCGTACCTTTAGTTGTAATTTATTACGATTTCTTATGCATCGCAGTATACCCGGAGTTATCCACGGCTTTATCGTGCGTTGGTTTCTAGGTATAGGTTTTATAATTCTGCTTTCTTCTAGGGATTGACTTAGTTTTTGAATCAATTGGTCGGCAACGAATCTAGGGTCACTACTGAAAAGAAGGAGCTGAAGCTTTTTTTCAATAAGTTTTTTAATTGCGTAGTCAACTTTACTTTGGTTTTTTGATGTGCGCTCTGGTGACATATTATTCGTAAGGGTTAAGAGGATTGTAAGATGGTCTGTAATTGAGGTATTTATAACAGCACAATAAGCCGCGCATACATAACTATTTATTTTTATCATAAAGTGGTCTAGGCAACTTGTTAATCTAGTTGGATAAACGTGACCTGGTAGTATACCATGTGTAGAAAGCATATTTAAGTACTGTTGTCTATTTAGATTTGTATAAGTTGACTCATTTTGTGTGGGGATTAGGTTAATATTAATGTCGCCGGTTATTATTATGTTCGATGGATTATTATTTTCAAGGTAGGTATTTAAGGAGTTTATAAAAGTTATTGCGTTTAAATTTGAAGGTGATCGGTAGATACCTAAGACGGTACTGTTATTGATTTTGATTCGAATACAAGTTGAATTTTCTATTTTTATTTCTTGTACTCTAGCGTTTAAGTTCATTTTTACGTACGCTACTACACCATCGTTCTGGTTTAGATTATAACTAGTGGCTATGCAGGAGTAGTTGTAAAGAACGGGTAACGGTAAGTTTTGGTTAATACGACATTCAGTTAGAATCAAAACATCCATCTCAAGTTTTAACTCTAAGAGACTCAGTATTAGAACGTCGAAATTGCCATATACACTCCTGATATTCTGCGAAATTATGGTTAGGTTTGATTTATCTACTAGTACATATTTATGGAGATCCTGAGGGTCACACTGCACAGAAACCGCAACTTCAGAGTTGTCAATTTCATTTAAAATATTAGTATTACAAATCATTATGGATGAAAACATAAACATAATAGTTTATTAGCCGTGGCAGGTGTCTTTGTTTTATGTATAGTACAGAATTTACAATATGGGTTATAGTTATATTCATCAAGTAGCCCGGCCTGTGGCCCGTAGTACACGTAGTGACATCTTGTCGCATAGTATAATAGCCACCTTGGCTGTGTATGATACAATATAGTTTAAGTGCATTTGAGTATATAAGATTTAAATTAGTTTTGAAGTGTAATGTGATTGTGTGGGTGCTTGTGTATATGAGTGGAGTGTGTGTGTATGTAAATTAAATGATAGCATGCAATAAACAAAGAATAGTATTTGAGTGTTAGTAGAATTAGATAGAAATGTTTAGTAATTAACATACTTATCATTATCACTATTTGAAGCAACCATAGTCAGATTGACCTTGAAAGCTGTTTTACTTGTGACTCACTATTTACAAGAATGATTGGAGAAGCATCCTCCTGCCTTAGACAAACACATGCCGTCCAACAGTATTTAAATAGCTTTTGGCGCTTAAGTTCGCGGGCTAAGAAATATAGGCGGGCTGCTTTCGGGGTTAGTTGCTCAGATGCATACACTGGGGTCTCTTCCGAGTGACGTAGACCTAGGTGTTTTGCTCGAAGTTTTTGACCACTCGATGTGTTAAACATTTTACACATAAGAAGTATTTCGTTTTTAATAATGGTGGACGATGTCTCAATCACAATTGGAGTAGCTTGCGAGCGGTCTTGCTTTCCTCGGACTCAATACACGTCTTTAATGTCAGCTTTCGTCACTACACAATTTACAGATTTTGATAGATTAAATACCATTTCTATGAGGTCCGACTTTGTCTCTTCAGATTTTTTAGGAACATTTTTTAACTCAAAATTCGATTTTCGGCTATTTTTGAGTAGCTCAAGCTTATCTTCTAGTACCAAGATGTGTTTCTTGTCCTCAGCCGACTGATTTTCCAGAATTTGAATTTTTTTCCTTGTTTCTTCATTCTGTGACGACAAGAATTCAATCGAATTCTCTATATTCCGATTCGTGGTCTGAATTTCCCTAAGTGTTTGAGTATTTTTTTGTATCTCCGAAATTGTGTTTGCATAAGTGACATCATCATCGACTTCATTTCCTCCTTAAACTGAGATAAATCATTTATAAGCTCGTCATCGCGTTTCCTTTTTTGCCGCGAAGAAACATAATTTGTCGGCGTCACATTATCCTGCTCCCCTAGTCTAACAAGGTCCGTCTCGGATTGCGACCTATTTATTGGCGATTTCCCGAGCATTGTATCAGGTGATAATGAGTCTTAGGGTGTTGTAAACAAATGCTACCTGCGCGGGCGCTGCCGTCACTCGAGGGGCGGCGCACACACTTGCCGATTAGACGCGGGGGGCGAGGATCGTAGCTATAACAGGTAGTTTATCTATATTTCGCCGCAGAGATCTCACGCAGTTTGGTCGATCGGATACAACGCTCGACTTACAAGCCGCGCGCCTCGGTTCAAATCCGACTCACGCCAGGAAAAAATACCAAAAGATAAGATTGGTCAATTCCAAGCAACCTTCGTAGCACAGCACACAGCGAGTATTATGGAAGAAGTCAAAAGCGAAACAAAAACTCAAAACTCAATATGGTGCCGGTCACCAATGGCAACCTCCACAAGATAATAAGAGAGCCACCGATCAAACAAACTTAGCAGGAAATTAAATATCACAAAATAAATTAAAACAAAACCAGAGTCACCAACCACACGCACGTCCGCACACCGGGACTGACTTGGACGGAGAGGAGGAAAGTTCTTTGTATGTAACGTACTTCGCACAAATAGCAGTTCGTACGTCAGTAATTTTTGAAGCAGCTTTGGAAAGTACCAAAATAGCTTTAATGTAAGTACTTACTTCTACATATTATAAAACAGTTTATCAGGTACGTGATAAAAGAAATAAAAGTCACTGGAACTGAGTATTAACGAAAGACATTTTATACGAACTGCGTAAAGGACGAAATCATGTTAAATGAAATACGTGTTGGAAGTAATGCGTACTCGACAAATTAGACTTAACTACTGCACGGATTGATATTAAGCCTAGCCAGAAACATCCGCAGGAATGCAGCAATTATTAATTTTAACCTTATGGATACTTACCGTCGATAATCCATTGTTGTTATTTTACCCACTGCGTGACTATGACACGGACTGTCAAGTGATTAAACTCGTACACAGTCAGCGTCAAAAGTAAGTGAACAAAAACAAGGTACCAAAAGTAATAGTCATGTGTAGTACCTAAAGAAACACAACATTTAAAATTTCAGAATTATCTGACATGTTTGAAGTTTATAATAAATGTTTAAGGTAATTATGCAAAAGAAAATACCTGGATTTTTCCAAAAGAATAGAAAATAATGTAATTTCAAAATTAACGGAAAGTGCAAAGGTTCATAATAGAATGAACGTATTTGATGCCTTACGCATTGTAGTGTCGTGACAAATCCATACCGAGATTTTAGAGTGGCTACTCCCACAAAAATCGAACGTCTAAAATATGTTAATTCATAATATAACCATCTGTGACACTCGAATACATTATGAACAAAGACGGCCATATCATCTCACAGCAGTTTTTTCGAAATTCGATATGTGGTAGCTCACCCTTGCAGAGTTGTTTATAAGTAAATATTAAAATAAAATCAATCAATTAATCGAATAAAAAAGTCACAAATTACGAGTATAAATATTTCAAATAATTTTATTTAATAAAGCTAGTCACATATGCGACGCAATTACAATTATTGGTTGTATGACGACATTCTATAAAGCAGGGACTAGCACATAATTTACAAAATAAAAATACGGCATCAAGTTCGTCTTCTTCATAAATGCCTTCATCGTCCAAAAATCCATTGTAAAGGCAGTTAGTGCATACACACAACATCACAACTAACTAACCATTAAAGACAGAGCAGAGAGAAAAAGAATGAGATGTATATATGTGTATTATGTCAACAACATTCGATTCTACTGCAACTCTCTTTCATGCAATATTTCAGATTTCTGAAGTGTATAGCTAATGCCAATAAATAATACAATTTCTTTATCTAACTAAAGGTTTAGGTCCTGGATTGAATCCAGGAAAACATCACGTAATACGCATTTTAGCAGAGGCAGCTGAAAAATCTTTGTTTGCCATGTTTTTAGAACGTTCCAGGATATATATTGCATATTGTCGTTTATGATAGCTGTGATTTTTGTTAAACACAGTGAATATAGAGAATCGAAAACAAAAGCCATGTTTTGCAGGTGTCAACACTGTGAATGAAGATAAAGATGTTTAGACTGCCTATTTGTAACTTCAGATAGGTATTATTACTGACAGGTACCTGTCAAGGACTTTAATTTCGAGCTAAAGTTTGCGAGCAGGTTGACGGCACTGTAGATTGGCCTCATGTTATATTCGTCGCACTGTAGACCGGGAGATATTGTACCGAGTAGCTAAGTCCGAGACTGGTTGAAAGCCATTTCGTCTCACTCTTTGGACTATTTCATCACGAACATTATTTTAAAACATCTAGGTGACCTTCACTTTCACATCGATGAACCCAGAGCTGAACAGTATTTCTAGCAACACCAATACGCCTAGCTGTGTCGGGTACTGGCAAACCATCTTCGTGCAATGTTACAATCCTATGAACTGTTAGATGATGAGACATGACTAAGTAGTATTTCTTATCAGGTATTACTTATTGTTGGAAAATACGCAGTATAAGTGTTAAATTTAGGTATTTAAGAAAAATATGTTATTAGGTGTAAGATTTGTAATGAAGAACCAAGGTAAACAGAGTATTTCAAAATAAAATAAGAATTACTTACATGTCATATAAAGAAAGTAAAAAAGAACATGTCTAAGCCAAGTCTACACAGCTGAGATTAGCCATAATCTACAACAACCGCCCTTAATCGAAGCTATAGTAGACAAATAAAAATTACTTAAGTAGTAATTAAACCTAAATCAACTACACATCTTTTGTCTACTAAAGGCCCGAGTGTCTTTGTAAGAACATCTAAGGCATGTCTCAACTTTGAAGATATTCTAGGATTACAACATTAAAAGAGACTTTTTATCGAATAAAATGATGCTTAGTTTCTATATGTTTCGTCCTGTTGTGGTGTACAGGATTGTGAACGAGGTTTATGGCATTCTGACTGTCTGAAAATAACTTGACTGGCAAAAGTTATTTCGAAGATAAAACGGCGTAAATAACAAGCTTCTTTTTTAGCAGAGCAAGAGCCATATATTTAGACTCCGCAGATGAAAGAGCCACTGTCGGTTGTTTCTTTGATTCCCGTGATATTGGTCCTCCACATAGTACAAAAGCATAACCAGTGTATGAACTTTTGTCGATCTAACAGTTCGCCCAGTCAGCATCGCAGAATCCTTTTAAAGGTTCTCCATACTTCTTGTAAACTAAAGAGTAGTTTAGAGTGCCTTTCAAATATTGCATAACTCTTTTTGCGGCATTCCAATGCTCCTTAGTTTAACTCGTATTAACTTGACTAAGATAGCTCGTTGTATATGCGATATCTGGTCGTGTGTTTACTGACAAATACATGAGGCATCCGATTCAATTTTGGTATGGATAATTCTCACTAATCTGATTATCACGTCTCCTTTGCATCAACTTCTTTATTAAAGGTGTATTTACAGTTTTGCACTCTTGCATATTAAACTTTTCGAGTAGTGCCAAAATATATTGTGATTCATTTATCTGTATACAATCATCCTTCCGAACAATATCTAAACCAAAATATTTTTTCAAAATTCCGAGGCCTTTTAGTGAAAAATAACTCGACAAATCTCTCTCGACAATGTCAAATGTCAGCTCAAATTGAAAAAAGAGTAAAAATGTCATCGACAAATATACAGAGTAATACGAATTCTGCACCAAAAAAAAAAACTACGCAATGTTCAGAAGGGGTTGCAATAAAACCTATTTTTAAAAGTGTTTCATTTAATTTTTTATTCCAAGCTCGCGGGGCCTGTTTAAGGCCGTATAGAGATTTCTTCAAGAGACATAACTTATTTTCGTTTCCCCTTTCTATGAAACCTAAAGGTTGTTCCATATAGACTTCTTCTTCCAAGTTTCCATTTAGAAACGCTGTATCGACGTCCAAATGTTTTATTTTTAAACCGTTTTCAGCAGCCAATGTGAATAAGGCACGTTGGGAAGAGTGACGAATTACTGGTTCAAACGTCTCGTCGTAGTCCACTCCTTTTACTTGTTTGAAACCTTTTACAACAAGTCTAGCCTTGTATTTCATTATATTTCCACTAGCGTCTCAAAATCAACATTTTCTTCAAAAAGTAAACTTGAATCTGACTGTATCTCAGGTTCAGTTTGTTTTGCTTCAATCATCATCATCATCATCATGTCAGCCGAAAGACGTCCACTGCTGGATATAGGCCTCCCCCAAGGCTCTCCACTCAGACCGGTCTTGTGCTTTTCGCATCCACTGCGTTCCCGCGATCTTCATTAGGTCGTCACTTCGTCTTGTTGGAGGCCTACCTACAGCTCGTCTCCCGATCCGCGGACGCCACTCAAGAACCTTCTGACCCAAATCGGCCATCAGTCCTGCGAGCAATGTGCCCCACCCACTGCCACTTCAGTTTAGCTATTCTTCGGGCTATGTCGGTTACCTTAGTTCTACTGCGGATATCATCATTTCTGATTCTATCACGCAGAGAAACCCCGAGCATAGCCCTCTCCATAGCCCTCTGATTGACTTTGAGCTTCCTTATGAGGCCCATTGTTAGCGCCCACGTCTTAAATCCGTAAGTCATCACTAGCAACACACACTGGTCAAAGACTTTTGACTTCAAACACTGCGGTAGTTTGGACGAAAAGGTGCTGCGAAGCTTCCCGAACGCTGCCCAGCCGAGTCGGATTCGACGAGTGACCTCTTTCTCAAAGTTGGACCTACCTAACTGGACCGTTTGTCCCAGGTATATATAGTCGTCAACAACGCTTTTCTTCAATGTTGTAAAGCAATTTTCGAAAAAGTTGGATCCCTCAGTTGGACTTCAGAATTCACCGTAGGTTAGAAGAATCTCGGAAAATATAACTATTTAGGTCTTCAGAACAACCCACAAAAATCGCTTCTTCTGCTTTTAAACCTAATTATTTTCTGTTACATGATGAAATGTGGATAAGTGCTCTGCATCCAAATACTTTTAGATGACTAAGATCACATCTTCGGCCACACCATTTACCATACGGTATTTGACCACCTAACGCTCGATGAGGGGACCTATAATAATTGTAAATAATAATTGTATATGTATTAGTCAATGTATTACTAACGTACAGATAAGCATAATCTCTTTTTTGTCACTAACCAAATGAATCACAGTTATTTGAAATAAATTATTTGAATTTGAATTTGAATTTGTTCTTTGCTACACTGCTACACGAAATGCATCTTCCCAGTAACGCTTAGGTAGTGAGCTGTCCTCGCCTTCTCTGTAATGGAACTCCGACTTGTTGAGGGCTGTAGGGCGTCGTTGTCTCATGTCATCAGAAATAAGCAAAGCATAGATCCCCCCGCCCCCCTATAGTGCTTACGTAATACTCGTACTTGAACGGTCCCTTAGCTTGTCTTTGATAATTGGGAATAAAGCGAAGTACAAAGGGGCTAAATCGGTGCTGTATGGCAGGTGCTCAATATTTTTTACGCCAGCAGTTTAAAAAAAACACTGTTAGACCTGAACGATGTGCCGGTGCATTATCATAGTGAAAATGCCAAGTTCCAAGTTTTGAGTTGGGATAGATTTCCTTAAGTTTATCTATCACCCGTGACAAACATTCATCAGTGTACCAGTTAGTTGTTACAGTTACAGTACGCTGATTGTCTAGAACAACTCGATCTTTTATACCATATTTGTAAAAAATAGAGGTATTTGTTTTCGAGAGCCAATCTTTTTTTCTTCTTTTAGATGGCACGTCATAATAATATAGCCATGTTTCATCTACTTTGACGATGCTGTCCTAAACAGTCCCTTTGCTCCGCTCCGCTGTTAGATCGTGGGGTACCCATAGAGTGCAAACTTTTCTTGCACCGAGAATTTTGTGCGAAATTTTGCAAACGCTTTATGCACTGATGCCCAGGGCTTATTCTATTTGATTATAGGTCATTCGACGGTCAACTCTTAGCGCTGCATGTCTTCTACTTTCGCTACGTTATCTGAAGTACACACGTCATTGGGCCGTCCAGATCTTGGAGCATCAGAAACTTCGAAATTTTCACGTACAGATTGCATTTTCTTGAGACAGTCATCTAACGACAGGCCCCTCTCAAAATTTTAACGAATTACAATTCGTTAGTCATCTCTAGACCACGCCGACATCTTCAATCATTGTCTATGGAAATATTGTTTACGTGATATCTTAAGCCACTTCATTGTTTCATATTTTTGTATTGCAAAGCTTATCTAGTATCCTAGGTATATGTATACTTCTACACACTTAAACTAACCTATACGCTTGCTTCCGCCTTTGCGCTTACTAGCACATTGGGAAAAGAGTGAGCCCTGTACTCAGAATCGGAAGTATCAAAATCAACACAAGAGAAAAATCACTGTCTTTCATTGCTTAATAATCTTGCAAACATAGACTAACCACTTTCTTTTAAAGCCAATTCATTCCATTTGCAAACGCAAACGCTTAGTCCTGCCTGGGTAGTGATTCTCTCAACAACGACGGTCGGACGGACGAACGAGTGAATGTCCAAGCGGCGAGTTTAAGTAGTCCCGTCAGTGCGAACAAAACATATTTTAGCGCGTGCATTTTCAATTTAGCAGCATGGTTTCTGCCGATGGATTGAACGTATACGGCTGTTTAATTAAAAATACACGCACCTAAATGTGTTTTGTTCGCTCTAACGGGACTACTTAAACTCGCCGCTGCGATTTTGCCCGTTCGTCCGACCGTCCGTTGTTTTTGAGAGAATAACACCCCTGTTATGTAATTTCTTGGTTTCAGATTCTTACCAAATCGCAAAAAAGATCGTACTATGACTGCAAACGCCGTTGCAAATGAACAAAAGGCAACCAAAGTGCTTGGCTTAGTCTTCTTTACCTTTGTGCTGTGTTGGGCTCCGTTTTTCCTGTTGAACATTATATTTGCTTCGTGCCCGACATGCTCCGTTCCCGGTGTGTATTTCTTTTCTTTGGTGTTATATTAATATCAATTTTGTATTTACCTTTGGGCTTTGACAAAAGCCGCCAATTTCGGATCATTAGAAACTACTTGTAAATATGAAAAAAAAAAACCCTTTTTTCCATAGATAACGTGGTTGGCGTCTGCCTCTGGCTGGGCTACGTGTCGTCCACCATAAATCCTATTATTTACACTATATTTAATAGGACTTTCCGTAATGCGTTTCTCAAATTACTAAGCTGCCAATGTTCAAGGTAAGTTACTTATAAACTAACAGCAGGCCCGTCGCACTCCTTACTTTCCCTAGCCCTGCCACAAGTTCTGTCACTGAGATTTATTAAAAATAAGATTTTTATAAATCTATGCATACATCAAAACTTTAATTAATATAGATTGACTAAAAAATATAATTTATGCAAAATTATTGCAAAAGTTGATATGTACAAGCTTTTAGTATTTCTCTTTTGGGTTGGTTGGGCATGGTAAAAAACACGCGATGACAATTGGTGCTCTTATTTTCCGGTGGGTACGGGCTATAGCTTTTGTAAAGCTTAACCAAATTTATATAATGTATTCATCAGACGAACTTACCTACCATTAAATACCGATATAAATATATTCCAAATAAACTGAAGATCTCCTTATACAATCGCCAATCTTAATGTCTCCCTAAATCGACTTAACGATTTTTCATGAATTTTGAGAAATTCGAAATCTCTCCATAATATCCTCTTTCTTCATAACTTGAGATTTAGAACCGTTTCAAGTCTAATGCTATAATGTCTTCAATATGGCTTGAGAAATGTGGTTTCAAAATATAAAGGTTTTCATGAATATCTCTTCATTTAATTATGCGTGTTATTTAGAGATATTTTTTTGTGTATTATTAAACAATGTTTATTTTTAACCAATTTTATTATACTTAACATGAATTGCATATTAATAAGTTATAATTTATAACTAACGTAATAGTTTCTGAAATATAAACAATAAGTATTTAATGGGTTGGAAAGAAAATGCTTCATTATTTTTCATATTAATGACATTAAGTACTATCACTCAGTTTCGTCTTCTCCGTAGTCAACAAGTTTGAAAAGAGCAACGGAAGATATGGTGTTACCTTCGTTTAAATTGTATGGCATATTGTGCTTTAAATTGAACCGATATTGATTTTTTTCCAACTTGTTGACTACGGACAAGACGAAACAGTGATAGTACTTAATATTATACGTATTACACAATAAAGCATTTTGTTTCCAACCCATTAAATACTTATTTTTTATATTTCAGAAACTATTATGTTAGTTACAATCAAACGTTGGTAGACTAACTATGTTACTACGTTTTTTGAAACATCCTGTGTGTTTATATGAATACGTCATCATGACGAAACTGGCATGAAATGTACGCTCCCTGAATTTATTAGATTTGGTTAAATAAATACATGTTCATTCGTAATATGTTTTAGCCCTCTACAAGTGGTCAATGTTTTAACTTTTTAAATATTGGGTGTAATTTTCGTATTATATTTATGTTTTGCATGACTAAATAATTTAAAACGCATGTATTATATATATAAAACATAGTGTAATTATTATAAAAAAAGTATATTTTTCTTACAACATATATGTGTAATGTAGAAAATTTTACTTTTGAAAATCATACATTTTAGCGATATTAGTAGCTGTATTGTGCCTTATTATCAAAAGATGGCACGACAGATCTGGATTTCAGTTTTGTCCAAATAATTCCATCTCGTGCATTTTTTGAAGCCACTGTAATCGATGCCTCTGTCACAAGTTTAATGCAACGTTCTACTACATGCGTATCACAGGGAAACTTGGAGAAAATAACGTCTCGAGATAGTAACATGTTATCTATCATCTTCTGCAAATCCTCATCAGACACATGGCTCATTATCGGCGATGGTGTAACTTGACACTCAGCCCAGATTACCATGTCTATATAATCAGTTGCATTAAAATTGAGCTGAGGTAATTTAAATACTCTGACAGAACGACTGACTGGCTGACGTCGTGCTTGTAAAAAAAATCTAATAGTAAGTTCTCTCACAGATTTCCTCTCATCCGATATCATAGCCACATGTATGTTTTCAGGATGAGCAAAAAAAGCATTCCTTCGGATTACCGGATCAATAATGGATCTCACGTTGCTATCGAAGGATCTTGTTAATCGTATTAATTCAAATATTGAGCACCATAAATACAGGACGATTTTTTCTTTATTTGAAACCAGACCGGTGCGTACACTTTAACAATAATACTCTGTTAGAGTTTTCAATTCCTTCGACGATTTCTGACATCCAATATAGTATCGTAATATACGATTAGCCGTGGTAAGCCAACGAGAATGAGCCATGTTTCCAGGTTGTCTGTTTGCGAGCTCTGCACTACAAGACCCCGACGACACAGCACAACACATTTCGGACAAATACTTTTGGTCCGTACTTAAAGATTTTATTACATCTTGGTCTAAAAAAGTAATACCACTAGTCACATCTGCGTATTTTTGTACACGCATTTTATCGCAGGTTTCGAGAACTTTTCCTATTGGCTCCTGGTATTCTCTAGGTCCACTTGTGCCTCCATCTAGGTGAGAAAATAAGGCAACTCATTCACATGGAGTTGGCAAACAAGCCACTGTTATGGTTTTTGCAACCTCAACTCAGTTAATCTAATAACACCTGCTTTCCACCCCGTATAAGTGGCAGTTCCGTCACAGCCTATACATTTTAATTCATTTAAGTCAATATTGTGGCTTTGACATTATTCAATGGTTGAATTGCAAATTTCTTTGCCAGTTCGTGTGTCCTAAGTATACCGAGCTTGGTTCACTTATAAGCGATATATGCTCTTCCACAGTAAGTCTACGAAAAGAGCGACCGTTAGATTTTTTTACAAGCAAGGTTTTGTCCTTCCTGCCGTCAAAATAAATCGCTTCCAATTGATCAAAAGACACATTCTTCTGCAAGTTCATTCTTTCGTTATTACGAGCCCGCCGTAATTTGCTTTTATCTACTACCAAGTTTTTGTCATCATGAGATATTAGTCCCACATCTTGCAGCACTGCAGTTGCGATTGCAGCTCCGAATCGATTTGAAATTCCGTACCGATCACACGTCTTCGCGAGTTCTGGCAATCTTAGGGTGTTGTAAGATGTATCAGTCATCGGCAGCGATATAACAGGTGGAGTAGTCACAGTCGCGTTTTGATCTGTGTTAGAAGCAAGCGAAGTACACAGGTGCTACTTTTCGGTTAAAGCTTAAACCTGGCTGAGAGTTATTAAAATCCGTCTCACGTTGCTGCAACTTTTGCTGTCTTTCAATTTTAAAACAATTTTTTGTGTCTGAATTTTGTCTACACCTGCTATAATCATTTGTATGTGAGATCGTTGGTCTAGTAGAAATTTTCGTTCGATGAGTGTTACTTTATTTTGCTTAGCACAGGAACAATAATCGGTAGTCAGTACAATCGTGCACTTGCACGCTGCAATGTCGAAAAATTGCGTTAAACAACTATTTTTGATGCTTGTTAATTAATCCCTATACTTGTCGCTTCTTTTACTTTTAGGGTACCTTATTATCTTTAGGTATAAATCGTAATACTTTTTTAAGAACTCCTTTATAACATTTAACATTTTCTCTAGGAACTGACAGTAGGAATAGAAGCTGAAGCCCAGATCTTCTCAATGTCGCAGCTCACACAATTAAAAACTTGGGTTATTGATGGTTGCTTTACGGAATTAAGGTCTTGCCAACGGTGTCTTACGATAAGTATGTACTTACTTAATAGTGTCTGATATCGTAGGTAACAACATCCTTACGTTAAGATCTGAAGGTGGTCCAAACAAAGGGCAAGTCACCACACTTCGTGTCTTGACGGTACATTGCTTAACATTCATTTTTAAAGAGAAAACTTGTATTTGACTAACTTGTTATACAGTTTATTAAATGTTAATTAAGTTTTTCACTTGTTATAATTATTTTTTACTTAAAAACTATCAATCATTACTCGTACAACTACTTGAATCTTTTATGAACGAATTGGCGGTAATAGCGGAAATTGATTTGACAGTTTTGACGCAAGAAAGTTAGGTAACTTTTGTCTATGATTTAAAAAAAAGTAATTATAAATACGTTCCAATACTCGCAATTATTGACGTAACTTAAAGAAATCTTTGCGAAAAAGCCCAAGTAGCAAAACTAAGTCGTATGAAAGTCGAGAGCACGTTCCTATTTTCACCTAAAGCTGAGAAAAGGGTCTTAGAATTGTCGAGTAATAGATCTGTAAACGTTTACTCGACGCGATTTGGGCACTAATTACTCAGCTTAAAGTGCTATAACTGCCGTAAAATAGTCGAGTAAAGAGCCAAATGACGCTATAATAGTCGGGACAAAGTGACATACAGCACTATTAATGCTATAATAGCAATCATTTCACCATTAGTCGACTAATATGTCGGTTGAAAACAACGAAATTGCTTTTATTCGACTTAATAGTGCTGTGATAGCTACTTTGTTGCATTCACTCAGCTGTTTAGTCGATTGATCGCAACGAGGCAAGCTTTATAGTACTAAGTCTTTGATGTGCAGCTTAAATGAAGTGCGCGTAAATGGTGTGAGAAAAAAAAAAAAAACAATTGAAGTAAGTAGGTACAACATACTCAATTTTTCTACTCAACAACTCTATAGAATGGTAGCCATATTCTTTCAAATAATATGTTTTCGGTGTTAGCTAGTATTCGTGTAACATACTAAATTTTAATGCGAAATTTTATTTCTCGATTAACTTCTTTATGTTTCTAGTTATTATTTTGATGGGCCTTCTTATTTCTGAGGTATTAAGACATTATTTATAAAATTAAAATATCTAAAGGAATTGTTCCGCCATTATAGAAGTACTTTTGCCATCTTAGGACCTTTACTCGACTTTTAGTCGAAAAATAGAAAATATATTACATTTACATCACTATGCAGACGCCATTATAGACAATATTTAGGGTTCCTTACTGCACATGATAAATCCTGTCTCTTAAACAAAACACTGACTACAAATATACAGTTTAATATTTTTGTTATGCTTGTGGCTTTTACGTTCATGACGAAAATATACCAAACCACTTTATTTTGTAGAATATATTATGTGAGCCTCGACTAACCTAAACTCATGAAATGGCGGTTTGGTGCTGTAGAAGATTTTAAAGATCATTTATACTACTTTTTGCTGCATGATGGCTTTAAAAGTGCATTTGAATTGCTGTAGGTGCTATAACAAATCACTTTGAGAACTTTCTCTCGGCAGGTGCTGTAATAGTGAATCGAATCCTTTTATATAACTCTTAGTGCTTTAAGAGTAACTGAGATGCTATTTGGTCATATAAGCAGCTTTTTTACCATTATAATACTTACACGGGAACAATGTCGAATGACAGTGCTATAAAGACTTCTTCAGCATCTAATTAGAAAATAAGAAGCTTTTATACGACTATTTTAGAACTTACAGTGTTAAAAAAGTGAAATTTGACACCTTTATACAATAATTGAGTAAACGCGTTGTAAACATGTGGAGTAAACGTTTAGTCGACATAGTTTTATGCCCAAAATGCGAAAATACTAAAGAGTTGAGTATAGTTCTTTTATACAACGGTTTGGCATCTTTAACTCCTTTTAACGACTATTTCTCGATCTTAAGCTGTAAAAAGCTTTGCTTTTACGACTGCTTTGCTACTTGGGAGCTTTAAAACACATTTTAGATACAAAAATAAATTTCTATATATTCAAGCCAAGGAAGAGCCTAAAAGTTAAATCATTTTTTATTTCTGTTGCTAAACAGGCCAAAACGCAACTTTTTAAACGTACCCTGCTTTAAAATTGTTTTTTTTTACAAAATCGACCCAGCCTAATGTTCATAGCTCGTCTTATATGATAAGAATATTTAATATATAGCTTGCTGCTTGTCAACATATTATTATGATGTATCCCATGTTATAATTGCTGGTTCTGGCGGCAGAGGTATAATTTGGTAACATATTTTTGAATATATCTATTCTCCGAGGACACTTCAAAAATACTTTTTTGACCGATAATATCAAGTAATTAACGATTGGGAACAAAGATCTCACTTTCTCAGCAACCCTAAGTCAATCAGAGCTGCAAAAAGTTACGTTAGTCATATTTTTAAGTTTGGAACTAACTTTAAGTTTTTACCCATTTTTATAATATAAGGTTTGTTAGTGCTAACTTTGTCGACTTTATCGCTGTTTCTATCACAACTCCATAGATTTGATAGGGACGTTGTAATCAAGTTTGTATTTGTTGTAATATTGTAAACATTTACTTACAATAATATGCGGCCGACTTGGTGCATTTTTCACAAGTTTGCCAACGATAACATTGGCAATTTGGTCACCGTTGGCATTTGAAGTCTCATCTACAGATACGTAGATGTAATTGTTTTTAATCTCGGTCCTAATGTATGTATACAGGGTGTTTTTTTGGCCAACAAATTCCAAATCAGGAGAGGTAGTTTAATCAATCCTGAATCCGAATATTACATTAAAAAACTAAAAAACCTTAGGAGGTCAGAGAAATAGCATTTTCAATTTTTGCCATTATTTCACTTAATTATGGTTACCATGCGTCGTGTTCACCGAAGACGTTAGTAACGTAATCACCGTGCACAATGTTATGATTCATCTTTCCCTTCATACTTGTTACGGGCTTAGGACCGTCAAAGATTACAAACACGGTTTAGAACAAAAAATTGCAGATTATTGTTGTTAAAAATCGAACGAATCTTAAACTGGCTTGTGAGGGTTTTCACTAGCTACATTACTACGAATGTTCCACCAGTGCTCATTGTGTACATTAAATAACCCTACCCTAGTAAACAAATCTTCGTCGGTCCACAAAATGTTTTGATTGAGATTCAGTAGCAACCATTCACAAAATGCTACACGACTAGCGTAATCCAAAGGGTGGTCTTGAACCCTTTGAAAATGGAATGGGTGCATTCTTTCACCTCGTAACCAATTCCAAACTGTTGAATGTGCGAGACCATAACGTCGCCCTGCGTCGCGAGTACTCGCCCGTAGATGTTCTTCGAAGTAATCTAGAATAGCCTGCTTAAGGCCGCCTTTACACCTGTAAGTTACTTACGTAATATTTACATAATTTACTTACGGTTGCATTTACACTTGATATAAACTTACAGTAAATAATGCTTATGTAAATTTTGTGAATTTAAACTTGCGTAAGTTATTACACGCCCATTTACATTGCTTACTAAATCAGTAAATAAAATGCCTTCTCAAAGTCGCCACGTTCAAGCAGCTGCTGCATATATAATTTTATCCAAACTAAAGCAAAAGAAAAACGATAACGATAGGGCATTAAAATACCGCCAATTTGACACATAAATTTCATTAGTACCGCTGCCGCTCTTCTTTTTCTTTAATTTTGACACTTCTTGGCTATATTGTCCTTTTAAATTATGCTATTTTCTAGCAATTTCCTCTGGAGTGGTACTAAATATTTCACTAAGTTCAACATGCAACAAATTTGTTTTTACGCGGTTTTTATACTCCTTACTTTTATGTCCCATAGTATATATGGGACGTGCCTCAAAAGCAGTAATTAAAGTTTCTACCTCGTCTGGAGACCAGGCTTTATTTTGTTTTTGTTTAGAGTAGAGGAGAACATTTTTTTTTGTAAGTTCTCAACTTATCAATTTAGTTCGATAAGTTGTAAGTCGCTTCCGTAAACAAACTCGAACGCGTTTAGACTTGCAATTTTCCAATTTACGTAAGTTGTAAGAACTTACAGTAAGTCACTTACAACGAGTGTTTACACTTGAAAATTTATCGTAAGTTGCTTACGTAAGTCACTTACGTAAGTAAAACTTACAGGTGTAAAGGCGGCCTAACATCCACTGCAAGCCCACTTTGGCCTCTTCCTTGAGCAAGGCGTGGCGTTTCAAAAGTGCCCCACTCGTAAAGGTTGCTAACGATAGACCTTACAGTGTAGCGCGTAATGGCCTGCCGATAAGGAAATCGTTCAGTCCAATTTCGAATGGTGTCAGCAATGTTTTGACCACTCACAAAGTAAATGTTCACAACATCCAACATTTCCCGATTGTCCAGAAGTAAATTTCCTTGCCGAGACATTTTTTATCAATAAAAGATTGAACACTTAACAAGCACTTTTTTCGAAACAAACACGGAACTGACGTCGCTCGCGCATAGATTACACTACAAGATACTTTTCAATTACATTAACCACTTCAATCCAAAAAGTTTATATTTGTTGAGGTGATGCTTTCTGATGTTTGACTATTGCATGTGCAATATAATTCAACTTATGATCATCCATTTTCACATTCTTTAAATATTCTAAAGACTTCGACTACTTCATCCCAATAATCGCCATACTTATATATGTTCACATGTTTTAACAAGTATCTTGTGCATCTTACTTTAAAATTTATAGTGCACTGGCACAAATTTATCGTATCAGAACACCACATATAGAAAACTGAAACATTCATTTAAAAAAAAACTATTATCGGAAATGCTTATGTTTTCGAAAAATATAACTGTCTATTGCATATTGACATATTGCTTTACTGAATTTAAACTGTGATTATAATGTCCCTAGTTTACAAACCATTTCCGCATCGCATTCGTGCTACTTTTAATTTCGCCATCAGCTCTCTATTAAACCGAGAAAATTCAGCGTGGCCACTGAGGAAATTCTTGATTTTAACTGAATACTAACGAATTATATACGACATTAATCAATATTGACAAACAAATGACGGAACCACCTATGATGGAGTTTAATAAGTAGAACCACAAAACCTCTATTACTATAACGGGCCGAAAAGAGGTTTTATTTTGTTTTAAAACTTAAAATATATAAATTAAAAAGGTGCATATATATAAAGGTGATTATATACACGGTGATTTTTTATCGGTGATCAGGAGTTGAAAATTATTAATAAGCAACAAAAGTGGAATTTAATGGTTGATGTCTCAAACAATTAACTCACTGTTTAATTTATTGAGGTTAATGATATTGTTAAAACCAATCACCACTGGATACATGGACATCCTACATTAATTATTGAAGTGAAGTAGATACTACGTCAAGTGCCATCGCTTTGGCGGGAAATTTGACAGATATTACGTCAATGAACTTATCAGTTAAGTGTTGTTAACTCATAGACTAAACAATTAGTAGGGTGACAATTAACTTCAATGAAAAGTTAGTTTCAAAATATTTTGTTTTTTACATAAAAAAATAAGTTTTGTTTCATGTAGGTAACTGCGACTTAAACGTGATCGCCATTAATAAATGAATTAGAAAAATTGGTTCCTGATCACCAAAAAAAAATCACCGTGTATACAGATGTAGTGAATAATCCTTTCTCAAAGTTTTTTATCGGGTAAGTTCGTATTTATCTTGTTTTCTCAATTAACTTCAGGACCTGTCAATAAGCCGAGAAAGCAAGATAAATACGAACTTATCCGAGAAAAAACGATGAGAAAGGATTATTCAATACATCTGTACCTAGGCACATGTTAAAAAAATATGTGCAGAGTTATATGTGCAGAGACCCTTAGGTTTTTAATGATTTTGCAACACTGATGACGGGGTATGATAATAACCCTGAAAACATCATTTAAATAGTTAGATGAATAAACTCGACGTCGGGGTAGAATTTTTGTATTTTTTTATTTAAGACTACGCCGAGCGTACGCCGGATGTACAGTGGCGCCCTCATTACTTTTATTGTGTTTTCAAATTAACTAAAGAATTTCCCTGGAACCAAACCAAATGTGTTTGTAGCGCAAGTATAAACACAACTTATAGGGTATATCATATAGTTTAATAATAATTCACCTTCGAGTTATTAACTTAACGAAAAAAAGTGGCCACCTTTTCCTGTTAAGCTGACTTCTCAAAGGGTAATTGTTATTAAAGTTTGTTACGTATCCCATAAATTGTGTTTATTCTTGCTCTACAAACAAATTTTGTTTGGTTCCAAGGAAATTCTTTAGTTAATTAGAAAACCCAACAATAGTAATGAGGGCGCCACTGGACGCTCGGCGTTTGCTCGGCGCAGTCTTAATATCGTACTAGTAAGAACGCCAACAGGTTATACCTACAGGCGTAACTACGAGCCCAAATGCAAAAGAGTTCGTCTAATCGTTTGATCAGCGACAATCATTTTTAAAATCTTCAATTATAGCTGTAATTTTAATTCTGCAGAAAATATTTTAGCATATCAACTAATATCAACTAATATAGTTTTCCTTTATATATTAATATCCGGCTGATATTGTACTAGCAAGAAGATTGCTCATTTATATTTTTACGTCGCACAAGCAAAAAAGTTCGTTCCACGTTAATTGGTGCAAAATAGTTCGTCAAAGAAATAATTAACGCTTTAAAATAAATTTAAAAATGAATAATATGGTTCGAGAAAAGAATTATTTGATGTTTTTGAAAGGTCACTTGGGCTATATAAACGGACAAATTTTCTGAATTTTGTATTATTCACCAAGTTTTCATATTCAGTATGGGTCGTGGTAAACCAATATCGGATGACGTTCGAAAAATTATAATTTCAAGCAGTAATGCAGAAAAATCTGCGTATAATATAGCTCAAGACCTTCATCTAGCGAGATCTACTATACAATCTATTATCTAGCATTACAAGAAAACTGGAAATGTATCAAGCTTGAAGAAAACTGGCCGTCCTCGCATTACAACACCAGACGAAAACAGAGTCTTAAAGAAGATCATTAAGCAAAATCGACGAGCTAGGGCAGGGGAACTCACCGTGAGATGGCTTGCAATGATCAACAAAGATGTTTCCGTACATGTAAACGAGTCATGAAGAGAATGGGATACGGATTCTATACGGCAAAAGAAAAGCCATTACTTACTAAACTTCAGAAAAAGAAGAGGTTGAAATTTGCTTCAGCTCATCGAAACTGGACTATTTATCAGTGGCGGTCCATAATATGGAGCGACGAATCGAAATTTGAAGTGACTGTTGGAGATGAGCGGAAAAAAGTTGTCCGCAATAAGGACGAAGCTTTTCATAAAGACTGCCTAAAAAGAAAAGTCAAGTTTCCCGCCTCACTCATGATCTGGGGCTGCATGTCAGCTCAAGGTGTGGGTCGGCTGCACTTTATAGACGGCACTGTGAATGCTATCAAGTATCAAGAAATCTTAAAGACGAGTCTATTACCTTCGATTCCCAGTGTACAACATAACAACAAGTACGTTTTCCAACAAGATGGTGCTTCTTGTCATACTGCCAGGAGCACAAAGGCTTGGTTACATGCCCACAGAATTCCTACATTGGAGAATTGGGCACCTAGTAGCCCCGATTTATCTCCGATAGAAACGTTATGGTGGAAGATGAAAAAGAAACTGCATCAGGAGCCCGCCCAGTCAAAGGAAGATTTAACGCAGTGTGGAATTCAACATCCTCTGCAGAATGTGCGGCATTAGTTGACACAATGCCACTAAGAAATCGAGCCGTCATTAAGAGGAAAGGCGACACGACGCAGTGGTAGACGAATTATTTTGCACCTAGCATAGTGGCAGATCAACTATATTGCTCCGGCAATAAAAGTAAAAAATGTTTTTTTATGTTAAATTGCAGAAATGTGTACCATGTGTTATATGTCAAATAAAAATACATTATATTTGAAAGTTTAGACGATATTTGTTTATTGCCTTCAGTATTCACAGAACTCGATATTTCACTTATAAAAAGCGGATTATCGTAAAGTTGTTAATAGACGAACTCTTTTGCATTTGGGCTCGTATATAAATTATTTAGAGGTCTAATTCATCGTAATTTGCAAGAAGTTATAACCCACACAGTTAAAACTGATAACAAATGGGGACGTACCGAAAAGCTTGTTAAAATAACTAACATACCAAACCATCATCGAACTAACAAACCATCCTGACCTTTTTTTAGATTAACACTTTCTTTGGAATAATACTTAATGTTATCGTTTCTAGGCGTGGACGTTGCACTCTCTACCGCTGCACAGCGGGGTCTACGCGAGGCGCATCTCAACTGTGCCCTCAATCTTCTCTTCCACTAGCAGCATCTCTTCGGCCACTTTATAAAACCGAGGCTCCAGTGGCGGCGTTGACAGACACCATCATGATAGATCCTCCGTTACCAGGGTTACAACTCTTACAAACATCACGTCGTTGACTTTTAACATGCATGTATTATAAAATAGTAATAATATTAATTTCCTACACGTTCATTCTTACGTGTAAGTTGTCTCAATTGCGTTTTATTGCTCCTTCTATTAAGAAATCAATAAATACACTGAAAAAACAAATGGGTTGATTTTACTAAGTTTTATGGTTAAAATAGGACCTACACGTGAGTTTGGTTGAGTTAACCACTAAAAAGGTTGAAGCAACCTTTTCAATGTGTTGTTTTTACTAAGGTCGGTGTTAACTCAACCAAACTCAAAAGGTAGGTCCTAAAATTTAGTAAAATCAACCCATTCGGTTTTTCAGTGTAGTGAACGATCATTACATAATTTAAGACAAGAGAAAAAAGTAAAATGTACACCCAGAGCTACCACTAAAGGAAGAAATATAATTTATATTCCTACTTTTAGTGATTTCAGCTTACAGTCCCTCACGGATTTATGCATAGCGATAAACTTTTAACGTGGATTTAATTCCGTGGACAAATGTTTTACTAAACGTTTCCCGTAAAGTGAGTCATATGTCAGCGTATTTAGGCTCATAATGCGGAAGATAACACAAATCCAGTTTTTTACATTACGTAATCGCATTTCCATTATATACTCGTATATCTTTAAATATCAGCAAGGAGTTTTAAAATCTTAAAACAGTTAAATTTGCGAATAGGTAAATGAACTTCTTAGCCAAATATAATAAATAGGTACATAATAATTAAATATTATCAAATAGTTTGTTTTTATAAAAAAACAATATATTCTTAGTATAAATACATAAATATCCAGTTTAATCTAAGGTTGGCTGTTTGGCGGCTTTATCAGTGCCTTTATCTAACACCTGGGTATATAAGTTAACACAGCGCGCGGAAAAATAAAATTGCAGCCGCCATCTTCCACACATTTTCTCCTTTCATAGCCGCATTTTGCTTTGATTAGTTTTGTTTTGAAAAATATTGACTTTAAATGAAGAGCTAAATATAAAATATTAAGTATACGCCGCCAGAAATTCAAATTGAAGCGCAAAATGCAAGTTTGTGTCAGCCTGTTGACGTTGAAATCCAAAGATAAATATACGATAGCATACAACAGTTTCATACAATGGAAAAGCAGCAAAAATGCAAACTCCTTCTCCAAACATGTGTTCATAGCTTATTTAAATGAATATGCAAATAAGTACAGGCATAGTTGGTTTCGGAACGTTCCATCCGTTTCCCAAAACCTTTTCGCAAATAATCCGTTTCCCGATGCAAGTGTTTCCCAAAATGTGCTTATTAAAGAAAACAGAATACTGCAATGAATATACGAGTATAATGTCAATGGTTAGCAGTACAAGATAGAAGGTAAAAGATGACACTGACTAACAGTATTTAAAAATGTGAACATTCACTGTATCAAAAGAGGCCAGGGTGTTGATATTATAAAAGTATAAAAGAAGGTTTGACACCCCCCGTAATATAAGCACCCTGTATATGTACAATATATACATGTAATGGACACATCAAAGTAAACTGCACACAAACTTAAAACTAGCATCCTATATAATTATATCGTGCGTTAAAAAGAAAAGTGACGGTATTCAAAAAATTTTGATTTTGGGTTTAATTGCATAAATGGCCTACAAACTAACCAAAGGGGAATGCCCATCTCTCCTACTAAAAAATGCCTGAGGTGTACAAGAACCAATTATACACCAAAATATGCTACGGAATTATAAGTTCCGAAAACACTTCTAGTGATTACTCGAAAAGTTGGTGAAACGCTATTATTTTTATGCAAATAGACAAAGACAATTTTCATCTCAAACTCTTTCAAAACGAATTAAGACGTTTAGTATGTTTACAAACAAAGTAGGTATACATAGGTAAGGAACATGAAAATAGTGGTTTCATGACTGGTTTAGGGTGAGGGCGATGAAGGCGTAAGTCCACGGACTGGACGACAGCGGGCGGTAGAGGTGGCAAGCGATTTCCCCATAGGTACATTACGTGTTATCTCAATTCACCGCCGAGCGCCGCCGTCCGCCGTGAGCGTCTCGACCGTGCAATCAAGATAGAAATTCGCTCACTGCCCCGCCGCCCGCTGTCGTCCAGTATGCGGCCTTGGTTAAATAAATAAACAAAGTCATTTTACAATTCTAATCATTTTCAATAGTTACAAGTACACACAGCAACACATCTAGCTATACACTTCAGAAATCTGAAATATTGCATGAAAGAGAGCCGCACTAGAATCGTATGCAGTTGACATAATACACATATATACATCTCTTTCTTTTTCTCTCTGCTCTGTCTTTAATGATTAGTTAGGTGTGATGTTGTGTGTACATCGTCCAAAAACTGTGCAGTAGGATAGATATTACTTTGGTACCTAGCCCAGCTTAAGTACCATATTATTGACATGATATGGGCACACGTGCCTACTGTTCGACGCCCCACAATACAATTACAGTATCTGTGCTGTATAGCCTGTATTCCTGATAAAGAATCATTTACTATGATGTAAACAAAGTATACTATTCGAGAAATATGTCTACTTTGTATTTTTCCTCTGAGAAGCCAACAGCTATCCGGCAGAGCTAAATGTTGAATCAACTCACGATCCATCTCCCTGCAAACTTCAATTTGGTATATTCCATTAGCCCTTCTATGCTCTCCGTAATAAGAACGAGCTTATTTTATTTGGTATGTACCACACGCTATCAAAACCAACTCGCTAAATGTCAGTTGCGGAAAATCAGCAACATTATTACTGTCCACATTTATGGTTCTGAATTGTGCTCTGCGACGAATCAAGTTATTGCTGACAATATAGTCAGCCAACATGTTTTCCACATACATATTTTCATTTATAACGGAAACTATGCCAGCAGCATCTACTCTGTCAATAATCCGTGAGTGAAATCGATTGATTAGTGCCTGCTGCTATAGAAAAATCGATCATTAAATGTGTCGGGTCTTGACGGAATAATTTGAAATGTTGTTTGAAAATTCAATTTACAACTTCTACAACCCAGCGACAGATTGTTACTTTCCTGCTTTTCTTGGCAACTAATGTGGACAGTTGCGATTCTCCTTTACCCGCCGTGTAGTATTGTGGACCAGGAAGCGTTGTAAAATCAGTTTTGGTATAAGTTTCGTCATCAATTATTAAATGTGATTTTGTTGTGCCAAGGAAATCGTATAGTTTTTGAGCTCGGCTTTTAATTACAGAACGCTGCTTTTCGGTCACTTTTGCCGTCTTAACTTTCTTCCGGTCTGCATACCTGCTCTTTTCTTAGCTCGTTGCACCATAGATGCATTTGTGCCTCATTTTTTGGCAATATCTCTGACGGACATACTTCGATTCCGCTTTATGCAATTGATTATCTTTTTGTCAAAATGTATAAAAAACTATTCTACAATGAAATTAGAATTGTCAATAATGAAACATAGGGTGCGGCATTGCAATGAAAAGTTAGATTCCAATAGGATAACATACGATTTAGATATTCAAAAACTTGATGCAGAGATAAGTAAGTTAAAGGATCAGCTGGTAGTTACTTCTTTAAAGAATATAACTACTCAAAAGGAAGTCAAGGAGCATATCCTGGCTTTCACACAATTGGTAGAAAAAAGTAAATTAAATGAGGAGCGTTTTATTTCTTTAATGAACAGTGGTTATGGAAATGGTGATAGATAACGAACTTCACCAACTGCTGCGATCCAGCCAGATATGGCTCTTTATACTTCAAACGAGTCCCCTAGACAAAGTATAAGTAGGAATAAAACTATTGTTCATTCTGACCAGCTTGGCTCGGGCCTAGGTTTAATGTTAAATAACAAGTTGAAACAAAAGGTAACTAATTACTGTTACCATAACATAACTCTTATGCGATTATGCGATTTGCTTTTAAAAGGAAGTTTTGACAGGACCACCACTTTGGTAATTTTAGTAGGAGATACTCTTAATGTGGATAAGTCCAGTGTAGATAAATTAATATCAACACTAAATATAATTGAAGGTAGGGGCATAGCTAAAATAATACTGTGTGCGCTACCATATTCACAAAGTATGCCTTTTAGTCATAAATTCAGTGATCGTACTTTTTCCAGCATTTTTGGTGCGGTGCTAGGGTTGTCAGTAGAGCCCAATATTAAATTGTTTGAACCAAGAATCAAATAGCGTATTAAAAAATCGGAAATACCTATAGAAAATATTATCAGAACATGTAAACCTAATATGCATAATGAAATGAAGGGTTAATTTACTACGAGTATATGAGGAAATGTAACACGGTTGCAATGAATCCTTATCTCAGGTTATAGTTCATATTTATGATTAGGAATTGATATAATAACTATATATTAGCATAGACAGTATAGTGCGTAGGTAATGGCAGTGCATAAAATATAGAAGTCATTTTGTTTCTTCACTGACGTCCCGTCAAGTTGCGTTGATTTTGTCTGTGAAAATAAGCAATTATTATTAACTGATTTGAACAATGGAGAAACTGTTAAGTGAGCATAGATTTTTAATAAGGAAAGGTTCTTTAATATTTTGTTCCTATTGTGCTAAAAAAATTACACGGTCAAAACATGTTGTGACGAGGCATATGAAAACCCGCACCCATATTGAGAAATCTAATGATTATTCTGCTCATTCACATGCTTTATTAAAAGATTACGTAGATTTGGAAATAAAAGACGATAAAGTGTACTGTAGAACCTGTGATACCTTTATAAAATCCCCAAAAAAATGTAATATAGAACAACATATTCTTTCGAAGAAACACAAAAAGAACAATACAATTTTTGACGACAAACAGTCAAAATTCAACACCGACTTGCTCATAATGATGATCTGTTGCAACATACCGTGGGCTCAATTAAATCATTCAAAATTAAAATTATTTATCGAAAATTGTCTAAAAGGTAAATACGGCGATAGTATTGGTCTTCCTAGTGAAAGTTGGTTAAGATTATCGGTCTTGCCCAAAGTATATGAAGAACAAAAAAGGAAAATCAGAAAATTATTACGAGATAAATGTATATACCTGACTATTGATGAAACAACAGACAGCTGTGGTAAAAATATTGCAAATGTACTAGTCGGAGAGCTAAACAGTCAAAATTGTATGTCATATTTATTTAAAACTACGCAGTTAGATAGGACAAATCACATTTCTGTTTTAAACGTAATTAACGAAACTTTAAAAGATCTTTGGGGAAGCAAATAATTATGATCAAAACGTAAAAAAGTTACTGTTTTTGATTACGGATGCTGGATCTTGCATAGTGAAAGCAGGAAAAAACTTAAGCAATCTATACCCAAACGTGACGCATTTGACATGTGTAGCCCATCAGCCCATGGGCTTAATCGAGTGGCTGAGAAAATTAGATCTTTGTACCCAAATGTAAATGAGCTTATTGACGGCGTAAAAAAATGTTTCAATAAAGCTCCATTAAGAAAAAGTGCGTTTAAAAATAAATTTCCATTGATACCGCTTCCGCCTGCACCTGTTATTACTAGATGGGGGACTTGGTTGCGAGCCGTTGATTATTACGCCAAATATCTCGAAGAAATCAAACAAATTATAAATGAATTTGACCCTCAAAGTGCAGCAGCCATAAGAAAAATAAGAAAAAAATTACAAACGCCGAAGCTGGAACAGGATATTAAATTTATCGTGGATAATTTTGTGTTTTTGACAAATCAAATAGACCGACTACAAAGTCCCAACTTAAGTTTAGATGAGAGTTTAAGTTACATAGATGACACCGAAAGCAAATTAAAAAACATTGAGAACGCACCTAAGGGCAATGAAGTATATCTTAAACTACAGTATGTATTAAACAAAAACCCGGGGTTTAAGACAATTAAATCAAGACGTCAGTTATTAGACGGCAAGGAAACTGAAATTACAAACGATATGAATAAAAACACACACTGGATTTTTCAATTTCTTAAATTTTTTACCAATAACTTCAGTTGAAGTCGAAAGATCGTTTTCTTGTCTAAAGTGGATATATAATTTGAGACGGCAACGACTGACACCCAAAAATATAGAGAAAATATTGTGTATCTACTACAATAAGACTTTATTGTAGAGCGAGATATGAAATGAGAGGTACAGAGATGTTTTTTTTTAACTGAAAAACATGCAACCTGTTTGCTAACAAAACATTCACTTCTCTATTTTGCATTTCATTTATTTTGGTTCACTTGTCAAAGTCATTTTTATATTCTGCCTAGAATAACGTATTTTCTCTTGCACAATGAATTTATTGAACCATGTTGAAGAATATAAACAATTCCAATTGGAGCTCATGGCAAAGCTGGAGATTCAAAAGCTTCGACATGGAAATAATGCTCATGGTAAAAAAATATGTAAAAAGGAATAAGTAGTAGCATAAGTTTCAAATATTATTACATTTTAATTTTTGCAGTGCCCAATATATGCTCAAACAAGTTCACTTTTTGAAATTTGATGATTGTTGGGACGAAGTCGTAGGGGTGTTTCGAAAATATCAACATTAAAATTTTCCAAGGTAATTTAGCAATAAGTTCATAGACTACATAGATAGTAAATACACTAATTAAGTAATGACAAAACTTACATTTTCCTCTAAGGAGTAACGACTTTCTTGTTCGAAATACTCTGTCACGGATCTTCGCAGTTGTAAACAAATATAATCATAAGCGAGAATATAAGTATAACGATTTCCCCTGGTATTTTTTCGAAAAAGTTTTTTCAAAGCTTCATATTTATTCAATGTAGGAACAGACATCTCGCAATCGTTAACGCTCAGTATAAAATTCGTGCCATTGTACCATTCCCGCCTTTTTGTTTTTTTTTAATTGTCTGAATGCCGTAAGCCCTAGCCGCATACAGCCACGGATTTTAAGGTTCGCATGAGTATGCACTCAGTTAAATAAGTCGCGTTCCAAATTCAAAATGCGTTGGAAATATAATTTCATAGTGTAATACGTAGAAGTTATTTTGTTTGAAAAGAATGTATGGGATGTTACAAATTCAAGTTTTTCACACTGTTAATCCCGATTTTAGTTAATAAAAAAATTACATGTTAAACATTATTAAATTCTACATAAAATATGTAAATTAGGTAACTGTCGCAATTTCGCACGTATTTTTTTGATTTTTTTGAAAATTGTTAACTCGATTTATTTCTATTTTTTTCAAGAGATAATTAAATTTTTTTTTTTTTTAGAAAACGACCTTAATTGTATATACAACATATCCAAATTACAAAGAAATCGGATTAGTACTTTGGCTAAAATAAAATAAAAATGTTATTTCTTTTTATGCGGTTTTTTTTTAAACCTGAAGGATTTGAGGCTTAAATTTTGGTGAATGCACTACATATGTAAAGGTTAATAACCCAGTAAAAAGAAATTATTTTTTTCGCTAAGGGCAGTTTCGCCATGCTTACCCGGCTATACCCTTTATAAAGCGCCTCACCCTAACCACAGGAAAAATTCATTTGCCAATGAAATATATTTTGACTTTGGTTGACCTATTAGCTTTTAATATAGAACCAAATATATACAGTAGCATCAAGTCCCAGCAAGCCAATATTAACAATAATGCCTTAAATCATGATTTAAACTAAATTATAGGACAGCGGAAACACCCTTGAGTATAAATTTAATTCATCAAAATATTCAAGGTTTTTCCAGCAAAGAACTAGAAATAGGGTTGTTCTTAGATAATGAAAATGTACAAATTATGTGCATTACTGAACATTGGCTTAGACAAGACCAATTGATATTAGATTTCATAAATTTTAAATTAGTTATTATTTTGCCAGAAAAAGTGCCATTCATGGTGGCTCTCTTATAATTGTTAAAAGTACCCTTAAATCCAAAGAAAGAAAGGATATTATAAAGCTATCGATAGAAAGGATTGTAGAAATTTCTTGCGCAGAACTAGAAAGTTATATAATAATATGTGTTTACAGACCACCACTATCTGATTTTTGCACATTTAAATCTACCATGGAACATATTGTGTTAAAATTAGCAAGTAATAGCCAGAAGCATGTTATAGTTTGTGGAGATTTTAATGTTAACTTACTTGAAACGTCAAATAATACCACTCGGTTACTAAGTTTATTTAAATCTTTTAATTTAGCTAATCTGTTCTTTGAACCCACACGGATAGGTGTTAGTAGTGCAACCTGCTTAGATAACATTTTTTGTAATTGTGAATGTTTGGATAAAGAAATATTTAATTGTTTTAATTCTGACCATAGTGGTCAGAAGGCATCTTTCTTAAATGATTTTTATCAAAAACCTCAGACGATAACATACCGACCTATAACTAGCAATCGTTTGGAATTATTCAAAAATAAAGTTCAGGCTAATCTTTCAGTGTTACCTTTCTTAAAGAATGACTCTAATAGTATTTATAAAGACTTGTTTGGCGTAATTCTACACCAATTTAATAATAATTTTAAAATGAAAACTATTTCTAGGTCGAAAACCAAGTTTAGTGAATGGGCTACTGTAGGCATTCATAAGAGTAGAAATAGGCTTTATGACCTATATAAAGAGAGGGAGGACAATAAGAACGCCGACTTCCTAATTTATGTTAAGAATTATTCGAGGACCTTGAAGCAAGTTTGTTTAACTGCTAAGGCAAATTTTCTTAGTCTTAAACTCAAATCAGCTGACAATAAAGTAAAAACTGTATGGAATATTATAAATAGAGAAACAGGAAAATCAAAAACACGTGACAATCAAGTCACCATAAACGCAGGTGACAAACAAATCACGTCAAATATAGACGTTGCCTTAGCATTCGAAGATTATTTTTCAAACATAGCCTCTAATACAACGAAATGTCTTAAATCATCCGCGGTTGAAGCTCAATCATTACTTTGCACTAATGTCAGTAAATGTAATATAAACTTTGAATTCAGCCCTGTAAATTCAGGTTCAATAGTCAAGGTATTTAAATTGCTTAGTTTAAAAAAGACTGAGGATTTGTGGGGCACATCAGTTAGAGTATTATTTCATATCATAGATGTAATTGCACCCCATTTATCATTAATTTACAATAATTGTTTATCAGAGGGGATCTTTCCAGATCTCATGAAATATAGTAAAGTCATACCTCTTTTTAAATCGGGCGAGATGAGTGATTTAACGAACTTCCGTCCCATTTCCATACTACCCGTTTTAAGTAAAGTCTTTGAGAAACTAATGCTGAATGATATGTTAGGTCACTTTAATAGAAATAAAATACTTAAAAGTAACCAGTATGGGTTTACCCGAGGTCGATCAACAATTGATGCGGCTTCTGTGCTCATTAAATATATATATAACAGTTGGGAGAAATCTTGTGATGTAGTAGGAATATTTTGTGATCTTTCTAAAGCTTTTGATTGCGTGGATCATTCGACCCTAATTTTAAAATTAAAACATTATGGATTGTCCAATAAAGCTTCAAGTCTTATGTCTTCTTATCTAAGTGATAGAACTCAAACAGTTGTTGTAAACAAAACGCAATCTGTTGGAGCTACAGTGAAATTAGGTGTGCCGCAAGGCTCAATTTTAGGCCCTTTTTTATTTCTGGTTTATATAAATGACTTACCACCAACAGTAGATAAACTTTGTGAGATTGTACTTTTTGCTGATGATACTTCATTAATTTTCAAAGTAGATAGAAAGTCCATTGACTACAGTAGGATAAACGCCACACTAGTTAAAGTACTTAATTGGTTTACTAGTAACAATTTACTACTAAATGCTAAAAAAACTAAATGTGTTAGGTTCGCTTTGCCTAATGTTAATCCGGTAGATTCTAGTATTTTTCTAAATGACGAGTGTCTGCAAATGGTAGATAAGGCACGTAGTTTAATAAACCAAAAGCACGACAAAATCTACTATACAAACAAGTAATCTATCATTACAAACAAAAAATATAATATACACGACCAAAGTCAGAGAGAAATGTAGAATAAAAGAAGATCTAGTGACTAAGATTGAAAAGGGCATGCTTCGACGGTTCGGTCATTTGGTGGATGTCAAAGGATGGATGAAAGAAGATTGACAAAGAGATATACAGATCGAAAGTGAGTGGACGGGTCGGAAGGGGGCGGGGGGGGTGTACTTTTTTGAGTCAAATCGAAGATATACTGGAAAAGGGCCGAATCTTTAGTACCCGAAACCGACGTGCGTGCATGACTCGATGTATGAATGAGGAAGAAGCGAAAGCAATTAGTCAAGATCGTAGGAAATGAAGAGAAGTGGTCTTAATGTGGATTTAATGTATTTACTATGTATACATGACATATTATTAATGTTTCTTGAACAGTAGAAAATTACTTTGCTTGTCGAAATATACTTAATTACTTAACTCATTATACTTATAATAACGAAATAATTATTATAAGGATGACAAGTAAGTATAAATCAAACAGCAACACGATATATAAATTTAATGAGACATGAAACTTTATTTGTTTACTTACCGAAATTTTAACTCCTAAAACTTTGACTGACAGTTGATGGCACCACAATTTAAGGCTAAATTATTATTATAGCGCACAATGGTCCTTGATCGGGTGAAACAAAACTAAGCCGTTTCTATGCTGTCTTCACCTATCTCTTTCTATCGCCCGAGTGGCAACGTTGCATACTATTAATTTCAAGTTGTTTTTAACGAAGTTTTAGGTCCCAGGGAAGTGATACTAAATACGTGTCGCCTTTGTTAAGTCGACCAAAACTCAGAGAAAAAAAGTAACTGTAAAAACTTTTTACCTTTTCTGAGTAACATATACATTTGATTATTATATTAAAACAACATTTTTTTACGAAACTACTTTTTTAACCTTATTACGTGGATTTGCATATTGGATTTTGGAATGTCGCCCAACAGGGAAGTGATATTTTTGACTACTTTTAAGTAAATTTCTCATAAAAATATTTGTTTGAGACGGATAATTTTAAACAACTAATTAGATACCAATCAAAATATTCAAAATCAAAATATTTTTTATTGTATGGTTATGGGTTCTACAGAGGATCTTATAAATAATAGGTAACAGTTCTCCATACCTACCTCACAAAGGCGTACAATATTATCAGTCTTAGGTCTAATAAAATTCTTAATAAATCTGCAATTAGTTAATATTTATTAGTTGATTGTATTATTATTAGTCAGTTACTTCAGAATTACCTTTAATATTATTAATATTCAGATACAGAAATTTATTATTATTTAGGAGCTTTAACTTTGCAGAAACTCATTTATGCTGTAAAAACATTTTTTAACAAGCCAATCGAACAACTTTCTTTTAAAAGGTATAGGTGGTAACTGTTTGAGTTCCACAGGTAGTTTATTATACAATTTAATGCTCATACATATTACGCTTTTTGTAAGAAGCGCAGATTTAGAAGGGACACACACTATGTCATGCTCGTATTTCGAGCGTAGTCTTTGTGTAGGGTTTCTTAAAGTAAACATATGCATATTATTTTTTATAAATGTACAAGCTTCATATACATATAGAGCAGGGAAGGTGAGGATATTATTTTTCACAAACATTGGCCTACATGAGTCAGTTTGGCTCAAGCTGAATACAGAACGAAGGCATCTCTTTTGCAATCGGAAGAGTCTGTCTTTGCTGCTGCCATTACCCCACAAAATTAGTCCGTATCGCAGGTTGGACATGATATACGAGTGAAAGGCGAGTAGGGCTGTTTTTTCTGAAGAAACATCTTTTAGTCGTCTTAAAGGGTAGGCAAATCTACATATTTTTGAGACGACATGATCAAAATGGCTATGCCAGTTGGTATGAGAATCTATTATTATGCCCAGGAATTTAATTGTGTTAACATTTTCCAATACAAACCCCTTATAGGAAATTTTTGGTTGAACTGGGTTACCCTGTGGTGCGTAAAATTCCATAAACTTGGTTTTTTGTAGATTAACCTTCAGATTATTGCTTTCCATCCATACATTAATATCGCGAAAAACTTCGTTAAGCTCATTCTCATAATGCTTGGTCTCATCACTTCGAACTATTACCGAACAGTCATCGGCAAACAAAAGTATCTTGTGTTTCGTAATGGCTGGTAAATCATTAATATAAACGAGAAACAATAGAGGCCCAAGGATGCTCCCCTGTGGAACTCCAGTCCTTGTTGTCCTATAGGCCGACCTATGGTTTTTAAAAGATTTATCTGTCCCGCAAAATGCTTGAACTTCAGTGCATTGTTGCCGGTTTTCGAGATACGATTTGAGCCATGCGTAACAGGCTCCCCTAATTCCATAACCATGTAACTTGTCCAAAAGCCTTTTATGACACACTCGGTCAAAGGCCTTAGACATATCCATAAATATTGCTGATACGGGAACCCTGTCATTCCTGCACTTAGTGATAATTTGGATAAGTTCATAAACAGCTAAAGTTGTTGTTTTATTTGCACGAAAACCAAACTGTGTGCTCGATAGTATGTTATGCTTATCAAAAAAGTCTATTAATCTCCGGTATATAATTTTTTCAACTATTTTAGATAACACTGGAATAAGTGCAATCGGCCTATAGTTGTCTAGGTCCGAAAATGTACCTTTCTTGTGAATTGGTTTAATGATAGTAACTTTCAGTTTACGGGGAAAAAAACCATCCCTAATTGACAGGTTCATAATGTGGCTAAGCGGGAATACCAACAAATCAGCATTTTCCTTTATAACTGAAGTAGGAATATTATCGTAACCAACTGAGTTGGTGTTACGTAGTTGCTTTATAAGCTTAAAGATCTCCAATGGAGCAGTTGGTTTGAGATAGATAGATGCAGATAAATAATTTCTAATTGATTCATTTGCTTTGCCACTAGGATTACTAGTAACGCTTACTTCATCAATGAACTTATTGTTAAATGCGGTAGCAATTCCACCAGGCGATGAGATTTTATTATCGTTTATAATTAATGCATCTATCCCTCTTTGTAAATTCTTGACACTAGTATTCCCCTCAATAACACTCCAAGTTGCTTTAACAACGTTGTTACATTTTTCAACGTATTTTGAGTTTGTTAATCTGTGAGACTTTAATATACATTTTTTTAATAGGCTTGAGTATGATTTGTAAGTAAGTTTATTATTTTCATTAGGACACTTGGTTACGCAGCAAATATCAAACCCTTAACACAATAACATAATACGACGCCATCTGTCGCATTCACGACAAACACAGTTCCACTTTGGGATTAGGCGGACTCATAAAACGTCAGAAGCACGAATTTGGTTCCCTGTGACCAAGAGAGGGCGCTGGCAAGCACTTTTTTAACATTAAAACTCCACTGCTATTGGTTGGAGTTTCGACGCCATGCTGTCTGACCATTCTGCAACCTGATTCGCTGGACTCCCCGAAGAAAGTTCCAGTCAGTTCTACTCACTCCCACCAAACGGCTTGGAACGCGCGTGCCTTTTTTAGCGGAACTATTTTTATTTGATGTGAAACCCTGTGAATACTCTGTGCATAGAAGACTTGGAGATACTGGGTAAGTGGTTTCTGTGTCATAATGAAGTTTTATTGTGTTATGTGTTGGGTTTTTCACCGGCCGTGCGACCATGCCGTCCCCACTGCGTCCGCGTAGTTTCGTTATAAATATTATACCTATTCAAACGTAATTTTCCAAAAATTACCTCCTCCTGGGCTGGAGCTATTTACACGCTTCACCATAATTAATGGTCCTATAGAACCGAATGTTCCAGTTTCACCTGCGTATGATAATAGCTAAATAAGGCATTACCTACGTATTATTTCGTTGTGTCGCACCCACCATATTGTCGTGTTCATACCTATTCACCATCACCACTCGGCGAATCCAAAATGGATGCCAGTAAATTGATTATGTTTCGTAGTAAAAAAGAAATGCTATTTAAACGAATTACTAAACTGTACGATCAATCAAAAAAGATAGTTATCGTGTCTGACTCAAGGTCAACAGAAAACTTTATGGCGGACACTGAAACTATTGACGAAATGCGTTGCGAATTTAATTCTCTTATAGATGAAATAAATCAAATTAGCTTAAAAGTGGAGGTTGATTTTGAGCCGGATTATGACAGTTTAGGAGCATTTGATGACATTTATTCGCGATTAAAACGTATGCGTAACATCATTAACGCCGCTCAGAATCCAACGAGTGTACCTGCTCCGTCAGCAGTGGCATCACAGCCGACAAAAATGACCATCAAACTACCACCCATAGATACGAGTATTCCTGCCTTTGATGGAAAAACAGAGAATTGGTCCATGTTTTACGAGTCTTTTCGAGCTAACATTCACGAAAACCCGCAACTGACTGATTCGCAGCGGGTGCAATATCTCGTAGGTAAATTAACTCAAAACGCATTAAAGGTTGTTGCCGGGATTGTACCGACGGGCGATACCTACCACATTATTTGGAATGGCTTAGTAAAGAAATACCAAGACAAAAGAGCTTTAGGTACGTTCTACCTAAATAACATTTTCGATTTAAAAAGCACCACGCATTCTGCGACTAGTTTAAACTCGTTCATAGAAACCTATTCAGCGTCGATCGCCGCGTTGAACCAATTGGGTATCAGTGATGTCGCGGATTTCATATTATTATACTGTGCGCTTAAAAAGGTAGATTCTCAAACCGTACAATCCTTCGAACTATCAGTTCGTAACACAGAAATTCCATCGTGCGAAGAGTTCATTTCGTTTGTTCAGGATCAAGTAAAAATATTAGAAAGATCGAGTAATAATAACAATACCTACTCGCGTGGTACATCATCCAATCATGCGGCAAGGACTGACCCCGCCGTTCAGCGTAGTTATAAAACCTTTTTGAGCAGTGAAAATAATAATAATATCTGCCTAATGTGCCAAAGTACTGATCATATAATTTTCAATTGTTCTCAGTTTAAAAACTTAGGTTCGCCTCAGTCGCGATATGATTTTATAAAAGCAAAAAACGCGTGTGTTAATTGCTTAAGTAGCGCTCATCTAGTGTCTTTCTGCAACTCACGACATGTTTGCAATCATTGTAAACGGAAGCATCACACACTTTTGCATTTTAATAAAAATAATATACCTACAAATAGTAGTAACATTGCGCCGGTGCAACTTCATGCTTATACTTACGAGACCGACGTCGATCAAACGACGACATTAGCCGGTAACGAATACCACGAAAGTAGCGAATTCAATAGGTTCACAGCAACGCAGCCTTCGACACATACGCGTACGGTCGGATTTCCAATGACACCTCCTGGGGTCACGAACGCAGGGCCTTCGACTACAGCTGACTTCTGCTCGCCCGGTACCACGAGCGCGAGCGATGAAACACCGCCCGGTACCACGAGCGCGAGCGATGAAACGCCGCCCGGTACCACGTTATCGTTTGTTGCGAATTCGACGCCTCGTACCACTATAATGCTGTCAACCGCGCAAGTGTACGCGTACGATAATAATAAAAATGAAAGGAAAATTATTCGTCTGTTATTGGATAATGGTTCACAAAATAATTTGATTACATTAGAATGTTGCAAATTACTTAAGCTGACAATAATTCCACTTTACAATTCCTCTCTGAAGGGAGTCGGTTTGACGTCACGACCCATTCATGGATACGTATATTTGACCGTAGAGTCTCGCGTTTCGGCGCATAAATATAAAATCCAGGCTTTAGTGGTTGACCATATTACCGACAAATTACCTGCACACGAGGTAAATGTGCTAACTACCGATTTATTCAAAGAGGTACCTCTAGCGGACCTGACTTGGAATATTCCTGGGAATATTGACATGGTGATGGGAGCTCAGCTATTCCCCTATATTTATTTAGGCAATAGGCTGAATTCTGTCGCCTCCGCACCGCCGGCTTTTTTGACGGCTTTTGGTTACGTGTTAATGGGAGACGTACCTTTATCATTCTCCGATTCAATATCTGAACAACCTGCGCCATTTACTGCATTTACTATGAGTGATCTCGATTCCACTCTTCACAAATTTTGGGAATTAGAAGAACTTCCAAATAAACGTTATTTAGCGCCTAATGAAATTGAATGTGAAAATTTGTTCACTAATTCCGTGACTCGTGATGAACATGGTCGTTACTCAGTGGCATTGCCCTTTTGTAAGGATACTGAAGAGTTAGGCAACTCTCGTGCCGGAGCCCAACGTCGTTATTTCACACTAGAACGAAAATTTAAACACTCTCCTGAGTTTAAGAAAGATTACGATGATGTTATAAGGGATTATATTAGTAACGGTTATTTGTCTGAAGTACCTGTTTCGGAAAACAGCGACAATGGCTATTACATCCCACACCACGCTGTCATTCGACAAGACAAAAGTACTAGCAAATTGAGAGTTGTATTGGATGCCAGTTCTAAAACTCACACGGGATTGTCACTTAATGACATCCTACACACTGGTCCGAACCTTCAAGCAGACTTGTTTCTGCTTTTATTAGATTTTCGTTTGTTTCCTATTGCCCTGACAGCTGATGTCAAACAGATGTATATGCAAATAGGCACTCCCGAATCGCATCGCAAATATTTAAAGATTTTATATCGTTTCAATGAAAAGGATGAATTGCGCACCTTTCAGTTCAATCGGGTTCCGTTCGGCCTTAAATCAAGTCCATACATTGCCATGCGCACGGTGCATAAATTGGCTTCAGATGAATGTGATCGGTTTCCTGATGCAGCCGCAGTTGCCCAGTCAAGATTGTATATGGACGATTTAGTCACCTCTATTCATGATACTGACTCCGCCAAGCATCTAGCGAAAGAATTGATCGACTTGTTCAAAAGCGGCTGTTTTGATTTAGTAAAGTGGGCAAGTAACTCGACAGTGGTCCTCGATAGTTTGCCGCATTCACATAGGGCTCCTGTGAATTTCTCTGATAACGATTGTAATCTTGCAGTCCTTGGTCTCACGTGGCGTCCGCGCCAAGATGTATTTCAGTTTACGACCGCAGCTACTGAAGTCACATGCACCAAACGTATAATCTTGTCGTTCGTGGCTAGATTGTTTGACGTTCTCGGGTTAGTGGCTCCTGTCGTAGTCTATGCTAAGTTGCTCATAAAAGAGTTATGGTTGCAGAAAATAGATTGGGATGATTTGGCTCCGGAAAACATAAAATCTTGTTTCTTGGCACTTATCTCGGAACTACCCTTATTATCGGACGTTGAGATCCCAAGGCATATCGGCGTGTGGAGCAACAGTTCAGTAAATTTAGTTGCATTCTGCGATGCAAGCCTCAAGGCTTATGGGTGTGTCGTTTACCTACACATAACTGATAGTTTTGGAAATGTCATTGTGCGACTTCTCTGCTCGAAGTCAAAGGTATCACCGGTGAAGGTGACCACTCTAGCTCGACTAGAATTATGCGCTGCCGTCTTGATGTCTCGGCTTGTGAAAGTTGTCCTTGATACATACAGTATTCGCGTACCTATAAAAGATGTATATACCTTTTCGGATTCCACCATCGCCCTGTCTTGGGTTCATTCTTCGCCCCACCGATGGTCAATATTCGTTAGTAACAGAGTTGCTCAGTTTCAGGAAAATCTAGACCCCCAAAAGATATATCATGTGTCAGGAAAAGAAAATCCTAGTGACTGTTTGTCGAGGGGTTTGCTACCTTCCCAACTGATACTCGTAAATAATGACTTGTGGTGGAATGGACCATCGTGGATGCATTCGATTTCTTCAGACTGACCAATTCAACCATTCTGCCAGTCAAATGTAGAACAATTGCCTGAGCTTAAAACAAGAACATTGATCTGTGAGGTACAGACACCAAGTCCCGTACTCTACGAATGTTCACAGCGAATTTCGTCATGGTCAAAGCTTTTAAGAGTGGTTGTTTATGTGTTACGATTCGCTAGGAGGCTTTCACGTTCTAAAGAAATTTCTGCAGAAGATTTAAATGTGGCAGAAAAGGAAATAGTTAAAGACTTGCAAGAAGTTCATTTTGGTGCTGAAATTCGTGCTTTAAAAAATAGTACTTTGCCTTCTAAAGGTATAAGAAAGCTATGCCCCTTCATCGATGAGGAGAATATATTACGCATAGAAGGACGGCTGTCAAATGCAAATCTTCCTTTCGAAGCAAAACACCCAGCTCTGCTCCCTAAACGAGATCATGTGGTGAACATTATCATTGATCATTATCACAAGCATAATTTGCATACTGGGGCAACTTTACTAATGTCTATAATCCGACAACGGTTCTGGATTGTTTCCGCCAGAAATATCATTCGGAAACGGGTACAAATGTGCAATCGGTGTTTCAGCATGTCACCCTGTCACCCGTCTCCAAAAATGGCTGATCTTCCTTCCTATCGCGTAAATGAAGCTAAGGCTTTCGTATTAATGCACTCTCTGAATTTTTTACGGTTATTTTGATTCATGTCTCGTCTCCAAGTATACCATGATTCTAGTATTCTCTTATAGTTGACGGGTATAGTCACTGTCTGGGCAGTGTGATCCGACAGCTTAAAATCTTGAATGACGGCAGCATTTTTATTATTAAAATTTAATGCTATGTTGTCAATACAAGTACTTGTCTTAGATGTGATTCTGGTTGGTTTATCAATTTGTAATTTGAAATTACATTCTAGTAAAAGAGATTCAAATGTCTTATTAATTAAACCCTGATTTTGGCGGTTGATGTTAAAGTCCCCGCATAGTACAATCTTTAGCTTAAACTTTTTTGTTAGTCTTGAGAGCAGAATATCCAGTCTCTCAAAGAAAACGTTGACATCAGAGTTGGGAGTCCTGTAGGCACAGACTATTAAAACATTACACTCCCTAATGGAAAGACCACAACATTCAAAACAGGACTCGAGACACAAGTCGTTAATCCACTCGATTGGTTCACCTTTTAGCCCATTTTTGAGCATTATACATGTACCACCACGATGTGTATTTTTTCGACAGTAACAGGCAAGAAGCCTGTAACCTTGAAGTATCAAGTTACTCTCTTCCTTCAACATAATAAAATGCTCCGTTAAACATACAACATCGACACAGTTTCCAATATTCCTGAGGTCATCCAGTACAACAGTTATATTATCAAGCTTGTTAAGAACACCGGCTATGTTTTGGTGCAGTATATTTAATTTTCTATTATTCTCGAAAAAAAGTGCTCTCTAATTTGCTATTGCGAGCATGGTTGACATTCAAATCCGTATTTAAAATGGGATTTTTTATAACATGGCGGCCCTTAATTGATTCTTCTTTTTTAAAATAATTTGTTATTTTATTGACGGATTTGCGCTTTACATTTTGTTTCGTAATTATATTTTTATTTAGTACCACTTTGCCCTTACAGAGATTTAATTTAACCGAATATTTTCCAGTGGTCTGAAGTAAGTTGCCGTGATTATTGGTTAGACCACTAACAAGGTAAAACTTTTGATAGTCATCATTATCTACTGCCTTATTAATCTGAACAAGACGGCGTCTTACGTCTAATTGGCGGTCAAAGTTGTACCCTGTTCCATTCAGATCAATGTATCTACAATTAGGAAAAAGCCGTACAAGCATTGCTAGGTTATAATTTAATTTATTTTCGTTTAAATAGGGGTTTTTCACCACACTAGTTACAATTACTCTCGGTGTAGATAGCTTTGTTAACATTACAGTCAATTCCGCAAAGAACTTATTCGGATTTTTCTCATTCGATCCCAAACACAACACAACCCAGTCATCCCTGTCAAATGTTTGTGCTGTTATATCAGACTGTGTTATCATGTAGTGAAGCGTTGCGTCGGTGTAAGTATTACCTGAAACAGTGTACTTCTGCGGGTTCTTGTAATTCTGTCTGAGGAGGAGTAGTGACGACGGGAGGTCTTTAGCTTCCTGATCTCCCAAGATGACGATCTTCTTTTTCTTCACCATGTGCGGGTTGCTCGTATTAGGCACGTCGTAGATAGTTGTGATGGGTGTGTCAGAGAAAGCTGTGACGGGTTTATCAGAGATACCTGTGATACATTTTTCAGGGATAGATGGCTGTGATTGAGGGAGTAGCAGCTGTTCAGTGTCTTTGTTGATTTTTTGTGGGCTTATTACTGGCGTTGATTGACACTCTATTTCCTTATTAATTTGGGTAGGTGAAGTAACCTTTAATGAGTTTTCACTTAGAGTGAGTGACGGTATACAGGTGCTTTTACTAATTTTTTTAGGGGTTGGAGTCCGGGGTACGTTCCCCGTCAGGAGTTTTTTATACATATCAATTTTCCTTTGCTGGTTGCCTAAATTTTTATTTAGGTCCATAATTTCGTAGTTTAATTTATCTATTTCCGCGTGTGCGCTGGCTAGTTGGGCAGAAAGAGTACTGATCTCGTACCTCAAGTCGTGAATAACTACGTTCTCCGTAATAGAAATATTAGGTAAGCTGCGATGTGTGTCGCCATCTAGTGTTGAGTTATGGGTGTCTAGTTCACAGTCTGTGTTCATTGCTTCTTCTACCAATGGAGAGTGCAGCTGCTGCGTTCTAGGTTTCCGTATTGTTATGTTATCGCATTCTGTTGAATTATCGCATGCCGCTTTGTTTGTTCTGTTTACATCACGTGTGCTGTTTGGTATTTCTTTAAGGCAAGTAGAACATTTCCAATTGATTTTATTTTCATTTGTCATAGGCTTATTTTTTTTCGAGCCTTGGTAAGTATTTATAATATTGTATGTTTTTTGACATATTGTGCACTTTAAACGTTCTTGTATATTTTTCTGCTTCGTAGACATTGTATTTGTGCCACTGAATTCTGCGTTACTCTCAATATTGTCTACTGGTAGCGGCATCTAGCAGCTGTTGTTGGCCACACATTGACTATCGAAGTGCTAGCTCTGTTAGCAAACTGATGTGTAGGTATTGATAGATCAAAAAAGTTCGCTCTGTTTACAATAGATGGCGTTGTTATCAGTTGGCACGATTTAGAAATTGACAAAATTGTTTTTATCAGAGGCAACACTTATTTAATCATAGATGATGGTAGACTGCCAGCTGTCATTTAGTGTCATCCAATCAGCTGTTGAGAGGTTATGTGTCTCATTATGATTTTAATATTAACGACATTATTTGCTTTGTTATCATGTCATTTTAGTAGTTCAAAATTAAACGGTCAAAATTATGAGTCTTACCGTGATCACATTTAGTGATAATGAGTGCAATTTCCGTGCTTATATGTTGATGTCTAGGGAAAAACTTTCCGTAGCCACTTTTTTTGGACACAATCACTGTTGTAAGTACAATTTCACCAATTATTTTCAATTAAAATTCGAAGAGCTTTAAGTATTGATATTTACTTGGCCAGGGTTGCCATATGATTCAATCAATGTAAACCTTCATTTAATTTTGTCACGTAAAACATTCATCAATAAAATATTCGTTTACGACCTGAGTCAACCAAAATTCCTTAATTTGTAGAACTAGCCATTTAACATTTCACAAATGTCAACAGTTTTATATAGGTTCAAAATTAGAATGAATAATACAAATCTCTTTTTCCTTCATGCATGAAGGTTCGCTTTACGTTACTAATGATTTATCTATTGTATACTAATAAGGAAAACACAACCTTGGCTCAAAATATTGTATTTCTCAGATTAGAGTTTTCATTACAATAATTATAAATAAAAACCGAGCCACTGCTGCGGTACACCCAGATGTACCAAGGGTCTCCGTCAGTATCCGTAGTTCACCCAGGCGAACCAAGGGTCAGAACAAGTCCCCTTAGTCCACCCAGGTGAACTTATCATTGACAGTTCCTCAGTTTCAACGTTAGGATTATAAAAAAAAAAGATAAAAAAGATAAAAGATGTTTATTCAGTAAGTAGTTTCAGATTAAAATGGGACTCGGAATTGGATAATTTCTTATTAGGCGTGAACCAAAAAACACTGACAAACAATACAAAGCGAACCATATTATCGAGTATAGCAAAGATCTTTGACCCAATGGGATTCTTAGCCCCATTTGTTATTAAAGGTAAAATACTCATGCAGAAAATTTGGATATAAAACTTAGACTGGGATGACAACATACCTCAGCATATACTTGTAGAGTGGCAAAAGTTTCAAAACGATTTGCAAAGTGCTACTGAGATAGTTGTCCCACGCAAATGTTTTAATATATGTAGTACCGGATAAGGTTTATCTTGTAGGGTTCAGTGACTCCGCCAGATCAGCGTATGGCGCCTGTATCTATTTAGTGGGATTTACAGCAGGCCCACCTATTTCTTTGCACATCGTCATTGCGAAAAGTAGAGTCGCTGCTCTATTGATATCGCGACTTATTAACAAAGTTAAGACTGCGTTTTCTCATGTCCTTAATATAGACGAAGTTTATTTATTTTCTTATTCCTATATTGTATTAAATTGGATCAAATCACCTTACGTAAAATACCCCACTTTTATTTCGAATCGTGTCTCACAGATACTTACAAACACGAACAATAAAGACTGGTACTACGTCAGTACTCATGAAAATCCAGCGAATTTATTGCCCAGAGGAATATCTCTTAGCGAAATAAGGACCGCTAGCTGGTGGTGGGTCTGTCCTCCGTGGTTAACAATCACTGTTACCGAATGGCGGCTATCTCATACAGCTCCGTCTTCCACGCCAGTTTTGCTTGAACTCGCCAAAACTGAGTGTATGGCTAGTACATTCAGCAGTAGATTTCAGTGATGATTATCTAGAGTTATTTATTAAGTTTTCAAAGTTTACGACACTTCAAAGAACTATTGCGTATGTGTTTAGATTTTGTAATAATACCAAAAAATCATGTAATAAGCTAACAGGTTCATTATCTGCATTTGAGCTTAAAGAAGCACACGACTTTATAATTAAGAAAAAACAACAACAGTTTTTTGCATCAGAAATTCTCGCTTTGCAGACTAAAAGGTCAATTAAAGGTAATAGTAAGATACTTAAGTTATGTCCCAAGTTAGATGAGCAAGGACTTCTTCGAGTTGGAGGAAGAATCACCAACGCTTCCACCTCGTACAATCATAAGCACCCCATGACCCCATCATCTTACCAAAGAAAGACCATGTTACGACTATTCTTATTAGGAAAATTCATTTACTTAAGTTTGTTTCATGCAGGTATTCAAACCACTTTATCTACCGTGCGCTTACAATACTAGCCAATTAACGGTCGTGCGAAGGTAAAGCGCGTTATAGAACGTTGTACAGTTTGCATTAGGTTCCGAAGTCAAACGTGTGAACAAAAGATGGCTGACTTGCCAGCCCCGCGAGTCAATTTAGAAATACCGTTTTTACAGTTCAAAGTTGCGAAAAGCGGATTGACACACTCACGTCAAAATTATCCGCCTATGAAATGCGGTTGGAAAGGGCCGAACAAGCAGCTGCTGATGTAGACACGCTAAAAATAAAAGTAGAAGGTCTTCAAAGTCAGCTCAACCATCAAGCTCAACAATCACTGAAGAACGAAATTGAAATTGTGGGCATCCCTGAGAACCAAAATGAAAACCTTCCACATATCCTGATGATTGCCGCGGTAAAGATTGGTGTAACCCTGCAAGACGGGGACCTCGAGTTTGTTACCCGAGTTGGGCCACGGCGCCAAATTGATAGCGGCCCCGCTAGCTCCTCCAGACCGCTAGTTGCGCGTTTCTCCAAAAATAATTTGAGAGACAGTTTCTATAAGGCGGCCAGATCAAGACGCTTAAACACTAACGATCTGGAACTGGCTGGCCCCGCCTGCAAAATTTATTTCAACCAGCGCCTTACGCGCGAGAACAGAATTTTGTTTCGCGAATCAAGAGCTAGGGCTTCGGCGGCGGGCTAACGGCATTGTTGGACTATTGGAGGATCAATCTTCATTCGGAAACGAGAAGGCCAAGGCAAGGACTCTCGACCTGTCCTTATCAGATCGTCGGAGGACCTCAGCAGGACCTTGGGGCTAAGCGATGGCTCCAATCTTAGAGCAGCATCGCCTACTGGTGACTAGTGAAGTTTTCTTTTGTGCCGACAGATTAATTATAAATATAATAATAAAATATAAATATAATATCTAATAATTCTTTATATGCAGGACAACTGAGGCTTGCCTTTTTGCACACTGCACATTTTGCGTTTACATGTTCACACTCTACAATTCACTTTTACATACTTACACAAATATGCACAGAAATAGAGATGCGTTTATACATAGTTTTAATTTTGTGTGGCTGGTCTATCAGGGTGTATACTTGCATACGTATTTTCAGTTTTACTTCTTGACTCTAAGATAGACCCTACAATTTTAGAAGAGATAGACACGGTTGAGCTTCCGCAGTACATTCCCCTGAAATTTGTAATCAAAAAATAAATCAATTCTGTTTCAAAATTCTTACATTCAATATTCGAAGTATCTTTAAGAACTTTGACAACTTTCTTGTCTTCTTTAGCCGACTTAATGCAAATATTGATGTCATGGTTTTGACGGAGTGTTGGATAAAGGAAGACTCTATTATTCCATCAATCACGGGTTACGCTTCTCACAAAACTACAAAAATTGTTAACCAGTCAGGAGGAGTCGTGGTTTATATCAGAAACGATTGGGTATCCGAGGTTACGGAACCGATTTTTTGCGAAGCGAGCTGTCTATGTATTAACCTAAATAATCAATTTACTATTTATGCAATCTATCGATCCCCATCTTTCACTAATGTTGTTCCTTTTCTTGAATCACTTAAGTCTAACGTCAAAAAGAGTTCCGTATGTAAATGTAAAATAATAGCAGGGCAATATGCAATACATAAATATTAATATATGTCCAAATAGTAATCAAGAAGTCAGCAATAATTATTTATGTTTACTCGCAGAGCTCGGCCTGAAACCGGTAGTTTACAAGCCTACGAGACTAGAAACATGTCTAGACCATATTAATATTACGTCGACATTTTACTCCGAATCAGTCATATGTCAAACCAGTATCACAGATCACGATATAGTCGTAGCTGGAGTAAAAACCAATATAACTAAACCTACAGTCAGAGAGCGTGTTACAAAGAAGTTCGATTACGACGCTATTGATACTGCTTTGGGGAAGGTCGACAGGTCGATTGTGACTCGGAAATCCAATTGTCTGACGCAGTGTCTGAATTCTCCACCACATTAACCAACATCATTGACAAACACCATAAGCTGGTATCAGTTAGTAGATCCAAATTCACGATCCAACCATGGATGACACCCGGTTTAATAAGATGCTCTAAGCATAGAGATGTACTTCATGCCAAATCAAGAAGAATCCCGGAAGATGCCACCGCCAGAGCTATTTACATCAGATACCGAAATTTTTATAATGAGCTTCTTCGAAAATTAAAAACCCAGTACGAAACCATTAGCATTGAACAAAGAAAGAACCGTCCAAAAGAGCTATGGAAATGTATTAGAAATATTGCATCTACAAACAAAACAAAAACTATTCCTACTGACCTGCTTAAATTCAAAGAAATCACATCTGAATCTTTAGATAGATGTAATAAATATTTTACTGACGTGGGTCCAACTCTTGCAGGCAATATTTTGACTCAGATCAATACGAGCCAGGACACCCTTGCTGAGAATACCCGTCTCATTCGATCCCAACCCTCATCCTTTTTTCTTATGCCGACGGATGAAGCAGAAATTGAAAGATTAATAATGAGTTTAAAGTCTGATAGCTCTCCGGGCTTAGATGGATTATCTAATCACTTACTAAAGAGAATAAAGAATCACATAGTTGTACCACTAGCCTTTGTTTGCAACTTGAGTATCTCCGAAGGCCGTTTCCCTGAAACTTGGAAAGTTGCCGCTGTTACCCCGGTGTATAAGAGTGGCGATAAGCGTATATGCAGTAACTATAGACCAATATCACTTCTGGGGTCTTTGTCTAAAATTTTAGAAAAAGTGTTTTTTTTTTTTTTTTTTAAATTATTTATCTTAAACACAATTAAATTTTACATTGAAAAGCACCGTTAAACCACAGAGAGGTTTGTCTCGATGCCTGAGCCAACTATGTTAAATAAGTAACATACGGTAAATTAAATCTGGCTAAACTTATAGTTACCTTATAAAAATTAAATTACAAATAAAACATAAGAAAACGTGCAAAACGAACGAACTGCGTAAATTGTTATTATTTCAACATGTGCAAGTATTTAGAGCCCGCGTTATCTCTCCTCGCCGAGCGCTTCACCGGCGAACCGGTTTTCGCCCACAAGTACAGGCTGCTCCTCCCATGATAACAATAACAAAATATTTTTATGTAAGTAGTTGTTTTAACAATTCCACCCTAAGCATTGTAGATATATTATTTGACGTCACTTTATCTTTACATGCTTTAGGAAGATTATTAACCAATTCCGCTATTATGTATTCTGAAGTCCTTTTCCCGTAAAAGTTTTTAAATTCAGGTTTCCTCAGTTTGTTATTAGCTACCCGCCTTGTTAACTTAGAGTGAGATACTGGCTGCTGAATCTCGGTTCTAAAGAACTGCTCAGTTAGTATTTGGTAATTAAACTTAGAATGAACTGGTAATATCTTTAAAAAATGAAAAATTTCTGCGTCAGATTTCAAACTATGTTTTAAGTTATTGGGTAAAATCATTTTAAGGCATCTTACTTGTAACCTATAGATAAGATCAAGATATGTTTTAAAAGTACGACCGTAACTACTTAGACCGTAAGACATGATGCTTTCCGCCAATGCAATATACATATTCAGTCTAACTTTGAAAGGAATCCGATTCCTCAGTACATATAACTTTGCCAGAACTGCACGGAGCTTATTACAGACCGCATCAACCTGGGGACCCCAGTTAAAACGGTTGTCAATAATCAGACCAAGGTATTTATGTTTATCTACTTGTGCCAGCGATGGGCATTTACAAATAGTAAGGTTGATATTGGAATGTAAGCACTGATGATCGTGCCCTATTATTTTTATTTCAGACACAGATCTTGATTGGCTAGAATGTACATGAAGTAGTTTAGTTTTGTCGGAGTTTAAGACCAAGCCTGAGTCATGAGACCACTTGCAAATTAAGTCAAAGTCATTTTGCAGAAGTCTTTCAGCCACCTGTAAGTTTTTATTAGCGGCAACAAGACATGTATCATCTGCAAACTGTTAGATACTGCAGTCTTTAACACAATTATTCATTTCATTGACGTAGGTTAAGTAGTGGAGCGGGCCAAGCACAGACCCCTGTGCGGTGCCTTCGGTTACAACAACCCTCGTACTAAGTGAATCTCCTATTTTTACATGATAGGATCTGTTGCTAAGGTAACTTTTGCACCAGTTTAGCACCTGCCCTCTCACACCGCTATCCTCCAATTTGTTTATAAGAGTATCATGTCTTAACGTGTCAAAAGCCTTACTATAGTCAATGAATATTATCAATATATTTTTCTTATCGTTAAGGTGTTTGTTGATTTCGTCCGTAAACCTAGATAATAACATGGATGTACTTTTTTTATGCTGGAAACCAAACTGGTTAGGAGACAAAGCTTCATGTTTATAGTAAAAGTTAGAGATAAGGTTTTTAATATACTTTTCTATTATTTTGTCTAGAACAGGGAGCATAGTTATTGGCCTGTAATTTGAACAGTTCTTGCTATCCCCACCCTTAAATCGGTCGTACTAGTCCTATCTTGAGCTGGTCTGGAAACTTACCGGAGGTTAGGCTATTATTAATGAGGTGAGCTATAGCCGAAGCAATTTTATCAGCTATAAGCTTTAGATCCGAAACTCGAACTCCATCGATTCCCGGAGTCTTGTTACTATTGGTATTGGAAATAATTGTATAAATTTGTTTCGGGGTTGCTTTTTTAAAGTAAAATGACTTATCAATTGATTTCCTGTAGGTTAGTTCGTCAAGCAATGGTGGTAATGGCATTTGGGAATAATATTTTGCACATTGATTTTAAAACTTTCAGCAAACTTATTAGCAATAAGTTTGTCCGAACCTAGGGATTTAAACGCCTTACCAATTTTATCGTCTATTGATGTAGATATTTTTCCAGTCATTTCATTAAGAATCTGCCAAAGCTTTCTTATATCACCTTTATTTTCGTTTATTACATTTCTATAGTAATTATTTTTCTGGTTTTCAACTAATTTATTTGTTTGTTATAAATATGCGACTGGTGAAATTCCTGGAACAAAACCACCTGTTATCTGGAAACCAGTTTGGCTTTAGGCAAGGCAAATGTACAGAAGATGCTGTCACTTCCCTCATTAATACTGTGTCAGGGCATCTTGACCAGAAAAGGGCTTGTGTTGGAGCTTTTTTGGACCTGGCAAAAGCTTTTGATACCGTTTCTTTGCCAATTCTTTTCAAAAAACTAGAGATATCTGGAATAAGGGGGATTGCACTAGAACGGTTTAAAAGTTATTTGACGGGCCGGACCCAATGTGTTAAAATTGACGGCCAAGTCAGAAGTCTGGAGAAAATCACTTTTGGTGTCCCGCAGGGGAGTATTCTTGGTCCCACTTTGTTCCTCTTATACATCAACGATCTGACTACACTCAATATTACAAATGCAAGTATCCTTTGTTATGCCGATGACACGGCAATCATTTTTCATGGGTCATCGTGGGACGCCGCTCTGGCAACTGCGGAACGTGGAATGACACGTATTGCGGAATGGCTGCAATCCAACCTTCTGACGCTTAACTTAGAAAAAACGAAATTCCTGTGCTTCCATAAAACTAAAGCGTCCGCCCCGCAAGCAGTTTCAGAAATGAAAATTCACACATGCCTGCCTTTTAACTTGCGCTCCTCATGCTCCTGTCATGAAATTCAAAGGGCGGCTACCCTCAAGTATCTGGGTATAGTTCTGGATGAGAGGCTCACTTTTATGGATCATATCACTGCAGCCTCCCAACGCGTAAGAAAACTTATTTATATATTTAAAAAACTTCGCAATGTCATGAGCAAACAACTTTTGAAAACCACATACATTGCCCTAGGCCAGTCAATAATCACGTACTGCATCTCAGTGTGGGGCGGCGCTGCCAGCTCACATTTGATAAGGCTTGAAAGAGCACAACGATCACTCTTGAAAGTCATGCACTCGCTTCCGCGAAGGCATCCTACCCATGCTCTATATGAAAAGAGTGAAGTCCTGAGTGTGCGGCAGCTCTACATATTGCGATGTTCTGCCCTCGCTCACACATTGGTACAGGCACTGCCTGATTTGAAGGAGCTGCTTCGGAAGCGAGTGGTGAAGATCCCTATGCCAAGTATAAATTCAACGTTCGCTAAACGAGTAGGTCCTTTCCAGCGGATGTACCTTTACAGAAAAGTAAATGAAAGTTGTAACATCATAAACTGCTCCCTGAGGTCAGAACAATTGTTCACAGTTGGCTTAAAAGATAAAAAAGATAAAAGATAAAAGATATTTATTCAGTAAGTAGGCCGCACGGGCACTTTTACACGTCATGAATCTACCAGCGCTTCCCAAGAGGAGACCACTGCCGAGAAGAAACGCCGCAAGAAACTCAGCAGTCAGTCATTTTTTAAACATGTTACAATGGTAGTACTTAATCTAGCATTATATAAAGCAATAAATATTAAATTAAATATAATATCAAATAGCAAATAGCATGCGTAGTTCAGCAGGAAAACATGTCAAAAATATTACGAGAGAGACAAGGGAAGGGGGGGGAAGAGAGGAGAGAAAACACAGGACAACCAAATAAAAGTTTGATATGCTTTCCCACATCAACGGTGTCCCCTAGACAAACAACTTTGCAATTTTACAAATTATGAATGACTAAGTTTCGGGTTTAGGCCAAGCATTTTTATCTGTTAGATAGTCCTCGACCCTATAGTACGCTTTAGATATTAACGACTTTTTTAAGTAATTTTTAAGTGCGGGAAAGGGTAATGTTAAAGCTTCGTCAGGTAATTTGTTATAGAAATGAATGCATTGACCAACAAATGATTTATATACTTTACGGACGCGGAATTTTCGGATAACAATTTTATTTTTATTTCTTGTATTTAGATTATGTACATCGGAATTTTTGGTGAAAGAATTTAAATTTTTAATAACATAAATAATATTCTCATAAATAAATTGAGACGCTACAGTTAAGATGTGAATTTCTTTAAAAAGTTCTCTTAAGGAGTCACGGGAATTTAAGTTATAAATAGAATGAATAGCCCTTTTTTGTAAGACAAATATACTTTGTATTTCAGCTGCCTTAGTTCTTTGAATTACTCTGAAACAGAACATTTAATTACCGCATAAACATAAATTTAAACTATTCTCTATTTCCAAAATCTGGTAATCGTTTTATTGCACCCGCACACACACACACACACACACGCGCACACACGCACACGAAAACACACGCCTTCTCACACCCGTACACAAACTTCACACCTGTTTTCCTTTGCATCATTCCATAATTATTTCTAGTTTTGGAAATAAAATTTAAAAATTGTATAATTCTTTAACGCTAAAATCTTAATCAAAAACGATAAACTAAAATTAGTCATTCTGCGAGACAGGCTTAGCCTTAGCTTAGCAGATAACTGGGTAAACATAATATTGTTAAATTACCGCACAGTGCAGTTTATAGATAGCATTTTATATGTATTAAGGTCTTATTTAAGTTACAACTAGCCACTTAAGCCACTGTTTCAATAAATATATTTCATATTTCATTATTTCACATACTGGCGTTGACTTTACAGGACATATTTTAGTAAAATCAAACAGATTACGAAATGCCAAATTCCTTAATATATTATTATATTTATTTATATATGTGTGTTTGTTTGCCTCTCGAGTAAATGTATACACCTGGAAGTAGTTTCAGATATGTCTAGCAGTTCTTTTATAATGGCTTTAAAGAGATTTATCTCGAGAAGAGGTCTCTGTCATACCTTGTACTCGGGATAATGGATCAAATTTGGGGTCTAACGACAAAACAAACAATGTTGTTCCGGTAATCTACGGTTTATTACCTAACAAATCCCAAAGTACAAATGTAAGGTTCTTTGAATTGCTAACGACAAAGTTGGACATTCATATGAAGACATTTAAGTGCGATTTTGAGCTAGCAGTTATCAATGCAGTGCAGCAGGTATTCCCAGAAGTACAGGTTATGGGATGTTTCTTCCATTACCAAAAGGCGATTACAAAAAAAAACAAAAAAACTGGGAGTAATGGATCAAAAAGAATGCAAAAAAGTAATAAGACTGATTAGAAACTTGCCGTTATTACCAGAAAATCATATAAAGGACTGCTGGTTGACAATATTAATAAATAATGCACCCGACTCTGAACAGTTCAGAATGTTCAAAAATTATTTCGAAAATCAGTGGCTTTCGAAAATTTCAACAGTGTTATTGAGTTGTTCGGATGATAAACACCGATCTACAAATCTCCTAGAGGGATGGCATCGTCGAGTAGCCGTGAAAATACCCAAGAATCCTAACTTTTGTAAATTTTTGTATAATATTAGAAAATAATCTATCCGATATGACCATAAAATGAAAAACAACCTGTTTTATTCTGTGCAGAAAAATCGGCGAAAGTCTGATATAGCATTCGATCGGAAATATGCGAAATATCTGAAATCACTGCATGATAACGAAATAACGGACCAGCAAATGATTAAAAACCCATACATTTGAGATTTTCATTGAATTCTGACGAAAATAGTGAATCTAGCGATCAGAGTGCAAAATTAACATGACAACCCTTTTACTCTGACCCCTGTTCTTCTTAAATTTAATATTATAAGGAACGTTTTTCGCGTTTATATTTCGTTGTAGGTAAAAAAACGACCTTAATTTTTTAAAGATTTCTGATTTATTTTACTTTAAAGTAAAAGTTTTAAGTTTAAAGGACATTAATGGCTTACTTAATTAATAATAATTGTTTGAATTTGATGTAACTTTTATTGATATTTAGCCAAAACTTACAACCAAAAAGTAGAGACTCACCATTTTGTGAGTTTAGTTCGCTCATTCCCTTAACCCTTTCTCGAAGCTCAATCTTACATAAGTTACGGTGGTTTGGTCCGAGAACTAAATCAGCCCCCATGTTATAGTCACCTTTATTGCGTTGGATAAAGCATCCGTCACTTTCGAACCTACATACTGGTTAGAAAGTGACTGATGTTTTATCCACGTTTATTCACATCGATAAAAACGACCATAATAGACCCGCTGCAGTCTTTTGGTGGTTAACAACAAGAAATTACCCGTGATACATTTTAATATACTGATTAACAATAAAGTCCCGCCCTTTTTTTTTTTTTTCGTATTTTTAGCTATAAGAATTTATATATCACAAGCGACCCACCCGCTTTTGCTTCGCTCCGGGTTCAACGTACGAGGGTGCATTGAAAAGTTCTGAGCCTAAGGTTGTATATAATAAAAAAAAAACAAATAAATACTGGCAGGTAAAAGTGCCATATTTAGTCGCCATTATGCACTATCTTTTGTTTTTTTCTTGTCACAATTTTGCATTTTATGCTGGAACTGCTACATAAGGTCACTGATTTTTCAAGTAATGGATAAAATTGAGCACCGTTCTGTCATAAAATATTTGCAAAAGAAGGGGTTAACACCAAAACAAATATTTGAAGATATGAACAAAACATTAGGGCAATCTGCTCCATCGTATGCTACCATAAAAAGATGGGTAGCTGATTTCAAACGTGGCCGGGAGACTGTTCAAGACGAGCCTAGGAGTGGGCGGCCGTTGACGCCTACTACGGATGAAAATGTCAATAAAATATTAGATGCGATAATGAAGGATAGGCGATTGAAGATTGTGGAGATAGCGGAAGCAATGGGTATTTCTTATGAGCGGGCACAGAACATCATCACCGATGTTCTTGGATTTTCTAAGGTGTCAGCCAGGTGGGTGCCTAGACTGCTTTCAGTCGAGAACAAACGAGTACTGGTTACAATTTCCCAAGATTGTTTGGACATGTTTCAACGTGACCCCGAAGATTTTCTCAATCGTTTTATAACTATGGACGAGACATGGGTCCACCACAGTACACCAGAATCGAAAGAACAATCCAGGCAATGGAAAAGACCAGGTTCACCACCACCCAAAAAACCCAAGGTCATTTTGTCAGCTAATAAGGTAATGGCCTCGGTTTTCTGGGATTGCAGGGGGGTTATCATGATAGACTATCTCGAAAAGGGCAAAACAATAAATTCAGAGTACTATTGTGCTCTTTTACGTCGTCTGCGAGAGGAAATTAAAATAAAGAGACCTGGAATGCTGTCGAAAAAAGTATTGTTTCACCAAGACAACGCTCGCGTTCACACTTCGGCGAAATCAATGGCACAAATACATGATTGTGGATTTGAAGTGCTGCCGCATCCCCCTTACTCGCCGGATCTAGCTCCTTCCGATTATCATCTCTTCCCAAACCTCAAAAAACACTTGGGAGGACAAAGATTTTCGACTAATATGGAGGTACAAGAAGCAGTAGACTCATATTTTAACGACCTCAGAGATTCTTTTTTTTTTGATGGGATAATGAAGTTGGAGGCGAGGTGGACTAAGTGCATTGACCTTCATGGAGACTATGTCGAAAAATAAAATTGTTATAAAAAGTGAGCCAGTTAGTTTTTTTTACCAGGCTCAGAACTTTTCAATCCACCCTCGTATATTTGAGTTTGGATCGTCAAACATAAAAAAATACAAATCTTTCCTCTTTATAATATTAGTGTAGATTGGATATTTCTACAGTTGGGCCATAATATTACTGCTAATTATTAAGTTTGGGCAATTTTATAATTGGCCAAATGTCTAATTGGACATTTTTATAGTTGGTCAATTTTATAATTGGCCAAATGTCTAATTGGACATATATATAGTTGGGCAATTTAATAAATGGCCAAATGTCTAATTGGACTTATAAATATAGTTGGGCAATTTTATCATTGGCCAAATCTCTAATTGGACATGCCTTTGGACATTCGTCTTTTAGGGCATATTCCGTTTTGGACAATAGTCGTGCGAAGGCTATTCTGATAAGTTTTTGCACTTTTTGAGATGTTGACCAGGAGCGTTGTTTTAATTTTGCAACTTGGACATTGTGAGCTATGGACTAGACGAGATGAAGACAATTTACAATGCTGACATTATGAAACATTGACCAGCAGCGATGTGTTCATTTTGCGACTCGGACATTGTGAGATGTTGACTAGATGAGATAAAGTCATTTTGCCAGTCGATCATTTTTAGACGTGGGTATGATATGTAAGTAGTACGTTTTGGCTTTTTGAGTAGCCATAAGTACCTATTCAAACATGAGCGGAATTACTTTTTTTCAGCGTAGGGCAGCGCGCGTCAAGACAAGCGCTCGCGTGACACCCAACTGAATAGCCGTGCGGGGGAGGCCGCATATTTTGTAGGCAATAGCGTGGAGTGTCACCAGCCTGGTAAAGTGCGCATTCTGAGACAGGAAATGTTCTGGTGCAGTAGAAAATTAAAACAGTGGGCATTATAAATACAGTGGATCGTCCAACACTTCCGTCGTTTCAATACAGTAAAAATTCTTATAAAGTGGGCCTTCTGATACCGCGGACATTTTGATATAGTACATTTTCTAGTATAGTGGGCGCCCCGATACAGTGACGTTCTGACACAGTGTGTAACGAAGATGTTACAACCTCCTTTGTTTGCGTTCCTGGCCACTCTTACATTTTGATCTAAACTTTCAAAATTCGAAATTTATTACGTTCTATTCGGATATAGATCCTTGGGTTCATTCTCCAGATAACTTCAATAAGAACCAGACACGGGATCTCGTGTCAAGGAGTATCATGATATTAATTTATTATTTTATTTTATTCATTAATCTTTCTGTAATATTTTTATTAGAAAACATATTAAAATTCATATTTTTTTAAATGATTCATTTCTTATAAACTTCAGTACTACTTCTCCGTGTGGGTCCCAGCGATACGAATATTTAAATAAATATGCCTCAAAACACATGTCATTGTAATCGATAATTATTTAACGGCTTGCAAGGTATGTTTATTAGTAATAATCGGCGACCGGTAGCATTTTATGTCAGTTTAACGTCCAACGTAATGACTAATATGGATAAGTCTGTGTTGTTACGAGTAAGAAAAACCATAATTATAATGTTACATGTTAAAACCTCTATAATAAAACTGCGTACATTTTTAATACGTAAATTGTGCACGTTTAAATGGAATCATATTCATGTTATTCCTTCGTCGGAAAATTGTTACCGGTCGCCGGTCATTATTTATTATGAAGTCATTTGTTTTTGAAATAGACATAATTGCTAACGTGTTTAATAAAATGCAAGGACGTTTACGCGATCGCGTGAGATTACAGCTTGCCAGATAAGGTTAGATAAAAAAATCAATAATTTAAAACGCTGATCGTACTAGGTTTCATTCGTTAAACATGTGTAAACATGCGCAATTTACGCTAGGTTAAGCGCTATAATGTTGAAAATGTGTCGATAACGACGTGGGTTTCATAATTGCTGAATTGCTAAAACTTATTTACATAAGAGTAAGCCAAACTGAACATACAATTTTAAGCTAGCGTTTTGTGTAAGTATATTTCAATTTCCTGCTGTAATCCTAACAATGTTTTTAATCTACGAATGCACGCCCCGCTAGTCAATTGACGTTGCATGGGGGCATCAATGTATGCAATATGAAATTGTAGGGGAAGTGAAAACTCCATTAAAGGGTAATCTAAAGCACGAAAAATAACCAAACTACATAGTTTCGGTTTTTAGGAAAATTATGATAACTGTGACATTGTATCATGAATAATAAAATAAAATTACCATTTAATTAAAACAACTAGGTATCCATCTCTGTAAAGTTAAGCTTAGTTTTTGAGAAAACGCGACCTTATAAAAAAATCCATTACTAAAGGTGTCGATACTGTAAAGATAAACATAGGTACTTAACAATATTTGTGTTTATCCGTTGAAAAAAGTTTGCTCGACTGAACTAAAATTTTAACGAATAGCTTAAGGTGTCAAAGAAACCTACGGCAACACGAGTAGCTACAACTACAAAATTCAACACCCTTTACATAAAAAACCGGCACCGCGCACCGAGGGTTCCGTACAAACCTTTATGTAAATAAGTAAAAGTTCACCCATCACGACAATCGAGCTAAAATATGTGATGTAACTAAAAATTTAAGGTTTTTGGAATTTTTCCTTTATATGTGCTATAAAACATTGCTTCACGCCAAATTTCAAGATTCTAGGATCAAGAGTTTTTTAAATATGCGACTTAAATTGCGTTACTTTTGATTGCGTTGACGTAGAAGTTTGATTTTGTTACAGCTTAAAGTTATCCCTGACCTGGTAACCTGAGTATTTCATAAGGAAAAGGGTAGTAACTTTAAAATTATTAAAAATACTTTTATTATATGATATAACTTAAAATTTACGGTTTTCGCAATTTTTCCTTTACCTGTGCTATGAGACGTTGCTTCGTACCAAATTTCAAGTTTCTCAGTTCACAGGAAGTACCCAGTAGGTTTTGATTCCCTTGTGAGTTACGAAAATTTGCGTCATAAACGGCTATATCTTTTGATTGCGTTGGCTTAGAAATTTGATTTTTTCACAGTTCCAAGGGACAGTAGACTTGAGTATATGACCCCTCATTCCCAGAATGTTTGTTTGGCTGTATTAATGATGATTTTGAAAAATCTACTAATCAACCAAATCTCTTCACCGTTTTATGATGCGTGCCTTTAATTAGCGCCTAAGATTTTTCATACCTCTCATACCTATAGTCTATACTTAAGTATTTAAAAAAATGTAAACATTCCAAACCACGTGACAGCCAATCAAAACTGTTTTATCGAACTTTGACGTACGACGACTTTGACGTCAGCCAATAGAAGCAAAACACTGTCTGCTTCTATTGGATGACGAACTATATCACGTGGTTGTTTTGTTTAAATTTTTTTAAATGAAAATGAAATATGTTTATTTTTGTTAAAATTTAGGAACATAAAATTGTGCAAAGGTTGGGACCTCCTAGTAAGTAAAAGAATACCTGTGACAGGAGTCTCCGCTCTTCCATAACATCCTAAAAGTATAGACTATAAGTGTCTCAAATGGGATGGTTATTGCCTTTGACTTGTTTCTGTATTGTCAACGTTGTGTGTTATATCAGTCCAAATCCAAGGAGGCTAGAGTAGTAGGTGCAGCCTTTATGGTAAAATAAACTCACTAGTTATAGGAATATCACTTTAATAACCAACTTTTACATCACGTCTCTCCGACCATTTTTCCAATCCACCGTTACAACCGGAATGACGTCAACCTCCTCTTACCGCCATTTCTTTATATCGGCTCAATACAACAACTAAACAAACTTATGATATTATTATAGACCAAAAACAAAGGTATATTATACTGTTTATAATTCAAATATAATGAACATTTAATAAATAGTACATTTAATTATTACAACTCGGCCATCCTATTATCAACGAGTCCTCTCGTTGCGTATAGTTAATTATGGAATTATACACAATACCTGCCTAATGAAAGCAACACGATAGATATTAAAATTTTAAGTATTCTATTACTAAATTAACAATATAATTATTTTAATGCTAGTCCATGACCTTGACTAGTTAACACTAAACTAATAATAAAAGGGGCTTGTCCATGACATTGACAAATAACGGGTTAACACATGATTAGTCCATGACGCTGACCAATCACGTGCTACTAACAAGCTACAAATAAGTGACTACTTAGTCCATGACTTTGACTAGTACCCTAATCTCTTTAAATAAGGTTTGCCCATGACGTTGACAAATTACGGGTTAACACATGAATAGTCCATGACACTGACTAGTAACAGATCACCTAAAACACGAGATAAATTAATTACGTTTATTAATAAATAAGTAAATCTTTGTAGCTTGTCCATGACATTGACAAGTAACATTGTGGCCAGACAACACTAATTTCAACATCGAAATATTTGTGGTCATATTAATACAATTGACAACATTTCATTTTGGTGACACCTGCAAATTACTATACGAATCGAAAGGGTTTTGCCTCCTGAACACGGCAAAATATTTATTTAGATTTATTTTTCTTTATTTACAAAATTACAAGTAAGTTAATAAAAATATCGTGTTTTACCAATACTATGCCTGAATAGATATAACACCATTGCCTTTTTCACGAGAAAAAAAGCTGTGATACTTCAAATTTGACATTGACACTATTGACAGATGGATAGATACTTACTTAGAGAATTATCGGTTGACATGATACTTTTTTATATACAGATTGGACTAACGTAATATGTCCATTGTGTCGTAGAAATGAAGTTACGCCCTTTTAGAATAAGTACATTTTAAAACATTAATAATAAAATAATTATTCATTCTAGAGAAAATTTAAAACTATTAGTGTCTTCCTCCTTCCAAACAGTATCTATAAAACGAATAAAATTAAAGTCTTGAAAATATGAAATCTTGTCAATTAGTCGTATTACGAGGGCTGCCTTTTAAGTTCTGTCGTTTGCAAACCTCCCGTGATTGCATAAAAAAGAACTAGTGTCATCTTAAAATATTTGAATTTAGAATTCGAAAACAAAAGAATGACTCGAAATCGGCCCAACCGTTTTAGTACAGCGTTCGTTCAAAGTTGACAAGTCAGTTGTGAAAATGGAAATTTCGAAGGAAAATTTACGTGCGATAATTTTTTAAAACTTCAAAAGGGGCTTAACGCGACTTCAGTGCTTCGAAGAGTTGACTACGGTTTTCAATGATAAAGCACCATGCCTCCGGACTGTGGAACGCTGGTATTTAGAATTTCAACGTGGTTGCTCTAGTCTTGGTGATAGACATCGTGAAGGTCGACCAAAAACAGCCGTAACCCAGGAGAACATTGATGCTGTACGGCAACTGATCGTCGAAGATCGCCATGCGACATACCGTGAGATAGAAGCTTCCTTAAGTATTTCAGGGACCAGTGTTCACAGTATTTTGCACGATCACTTAGGCGTAAAAAAGTTGATCTCACGCTGGATACCACATTTACTCAGTGAAGACCAAAAAATGGCTCGCGTTCGATGGTGTCGCAAAACTCTGCGGCAATTCAACCGAGGAAACTCGAAACATGTTTACGACATTATCAGTGGTGACGGATCTTGGATATATGCCTACGATCCCGATTCTAAACAGCAGTCGACTGTTTGGGTGTTCCAAGATGAGCCAAAACCGACCAAAGTAATACGCTCACGGAGCACTTCGAAAAACATGGTCGCCACGTTTGTGGCGAAAAGTGGCCACGTTGCCACCATCGTGCTCGAGGATCGTAAAACGGTTAATGCTAACTGGTATACCACTGTCTGTTTACCAGAAGTCATCGGCGAGTTTCGAAAAAATAACCCAAGACGTCGAATAAGACTGCACCACGATAATGCGAGCTCGCACACCGCTCGGCAAACAATTGCGTTTTTAAAAGAGCAAAACGTCGAAATTCTGGAACACACTCCGTACAGTCCAGACTTAAGCCCTAACGATTTATTTACTTTTCCAAAAATCAAGCAACGACTTCGTGGTCAACGGTACCAGACGCCTGAAGAAGCCGTTGAGGCATACGAAACGGCCATTTTGGAGACCCCGACTTCGGACTGGAATAAGTGTTTCGAAAACTGGTTCGATCGAATGAAAAAGTGTATTACATGTCACGGTGATTACTTTGAAAAACAATAAATACCATTTAACACTTAAATTGTCTTTAGTTTTTCCAAACGACACAACTTAAAAGGCAGCCCTCGTAATCAATTAAATACCAGATACCAACTGAACAGTAAACATTGAGAAAAACTTTTAACAATAGCCACCAAATGTGACATTAAGTAATAAACCCGAATAATACCACCAATCTAATCACTTCCGTCGTCCTCACTTGAAGCCGACTAGTGCCGTTGGTGTGCCAGCCAAGGGAATATTTTATCAATTGCAACTACGGATTCGTAATTCTTTCGCCCTTTCGTAATAGGAGTATCCTCAGTAACAAACCTATCACTGGGCAGTACCTTCTTTATTCCATATGGTTACATTTCGGTTCAAGTTTTTTTGATTGACCTTCGACACCCGACGTCGCTCTAATTACCCGAACTAAGTCTCCTACTTCAAATTTAACTCATGTTTTCCTTTGTTTGGCGAACCTTTTCTTATCTCTTGCTTGTTGTTGTTGAATCAACTCACTAGCACCTGCCCTAATACTATCAAGCGATACGTCAGTATCAAGTGTCACGTCTGATATCAGCTCATTTAGCAAATTCTGTGAAGAATTACTCGCATTGCGGCCAAACAGCAATTCAGCGGGTGTCTTTTTGGTTACCGCATGTGCCGTAGTGTTAATACCTAGCTGAATATCAGGGAGGTGTTCGTCCCCCATTCCGTTTGACTTGTCGTGGTTCATAGCGCCGAGGGAAGCCAGGATAGTGTGATTGTATCGCTCCACCTGACCGTTAGCCCTCGGCGTGGCGACCGCGTTTAGCGCGTGTTTGATGCCAGTGTTCTTAATAAAAGACTTAAAAGCGTTACTTGTGAAGCTCGATCCCTGGTCAGTAATTAGTCGGGTTGGGATACCGAAGTAACTAAAGTGTTCTCGAAACACTCTTATACTGGAGGATGACTTGGTGTTCCGTACTGCCGTCAAGTTCACATACGTGGTAAACGCATCGACTAAATAGTACCAGGATAAATGTATTACCACGCTTTGTTCGTATAAAAGGGCCAAGGTGATCGGCATGAATTATGTGGAAAGTTATGTCTGCCTTTGGGATGGGATGTAATTCTCCAGCTTTAGTTCCAGAGGGCAACTTATGGTGAGCGCATTCCAGACAGGCAGAACATAATTTCCGCATAAAACGCCTCATTTTGGGAAACCAAAAGTTAGATCGTACTCGAGCTAGTGTTTTATCATAGCCAAAATGGCCAATATTGTCATAATTGGCCTTTAATATCTGCCATCTTGCGCCCCGGGGTACAGCCCAACGGATGGTATCCTCATCAACGATGCGATAAACACGACCGTTTACTAATTTATAATTGTTAAAAATATCGACAACTTCCTTAGTATCATCGGCATGGATACTAGCGATTCGTTTGATATCGTCATCAGCCTGCTGTACAGTGAGTCCGTTTGCATCAATATACCAGCGACGCCAAATTGTAAGGTATCTGTATGATGTTGCGTTTCCAGCTGAGGGTTATAAATAGCTAAAACAGGTCTTTCAATCAAACACTGTCTAAGTTTTTCAAACGCGCATAAATCCTCGTCACCCCATTTCCAGTTTACGTCTTTCTTTACTAGTACCGTCAGTGGGCGTGCTATCAAAGCAAATGCTCTAATAAAACGCCTAAAAAAACAAGCCAGTCCTAAGAATCGTCTGATTTCGTGAATATTGGTTGGCACAGGGAATTTAGAAATCACTTCACAGTGACACTGGCCTTACACCTTCAACACCTACTTCGTAGCCAAGATAGTCAAGTTTGTTAAAGAAAATTTTGCATTTACTTAACTACAGTGTAAGACCATTCTCACGCAATAGTTTTTCTTTAAAAGATTGATTGTGCGTTGGAAAACCGAGGGAGCGTTAACTAAACCGAAGGGCATCCGCTTATATTCATATTGCCCATCCGGAGTCACAAAAGATGTAAACTCCCGAGATTGCTCGGCTATGGGTATCTGGTAGTAGCCGTATTTAATAAATAGTAAATTTAATTATTACATGTGATAGCTCTTTTTTACTTGACAGTAATGGCGGCCGAGATAAAATAAGTATCATAAGTATCATAACACGTCAAAGGCAATACGGTTTTACCCAGTTGAATACTGGCCCAGATGACCGTCTAATAAATAAATGTTTCTATAATAATTAAAAAAATTGAGATTAAGAAATTCAAATATATGTACTGACTTTTCCAGACGACATGCACAAAGGACGTGATCTAGCTTTAGACCGGAGCCGTTCCCGTATTTCTAATGAACCAGCACGTGATGTATGTGTGACAGTAACTGTAAATAATTTTAAAATAATAGTAATTTATGAAATTGTTGCATAATGAGGGGTATTAAAACACGAGTGTGTGTTTAAGAATCGAGCCGCTAGCCGAGGTTTTTAATAGTATCACACGAGTGTTTTAATACCTAGTTAAGTGCAGTTTCATACACTACTTTATCTACTCTCATACATTACAGCAAAACGTATTCAATGAATGGCGCCAAAACCTAGCAATTGGTCGGAGATACAATACGGATTGAGAAACTTCTCCTTTTTTTGAAGTTGGTTAAAAAATAACTTCTCTCATTGGTCGTATCTAAAGATCCAACTGAAGCAAATTCAATCTCATCCGTTAGTAATATGGTTACAATTGCTACAGGCGTTTTGTCCGAGAAAACTCCATTTGTGTTATAGCTGTACTTATTAGTTAATTTTCGTGACAAAATAAAAAGTTAACGTTTCTTAATGTTAGTCCTTTACTGGGTACACTTTTCTTTTAAATCGCCCATATAGGTATGTAGTTTACAGTCTGATCTTATGGTAAACAACTTTCTAACCTCAAGATACAACATTTTTAAATTAATGGTACTATAGACACTAGGGGGATTTGACAAAATAGGTGGTCGATGTCCCACAATCAAGATAATTGACCCAACAATTTAGGCCACATAAAAGACTCCTTCGTTTTTAAGTTTATAATGATAATGTAGATATTCTACCACTACCGCCCTCGCTTCTCTACGGTTGATGTGAGTTTTCAATACCGTCTAATTCATAAACCAGGATTCATTATACATTTAAAACTTTCCTGACTGACTGACTTCTACCTAATGGTGAAAACCGCATGAAACTCTGTTCAGTAGTCTTTGAGACAATTGTAAAAATACAGACAGACAGACGCGGTGGGGGACTTTCTTGTAAAATATGTAGTGATACTAATATTATAAACAAGCGATCCGCCCTAGCTTTTCTTCGGTTTATGTACTAAATAAATAAATAAATAAATAAATGAATGGGCTATCTAACACTGAAAGAATTTTTCAAATTGGACTAGTCGTTCCTGGGATTAGCGCGTTCAAGCAAACAAACAAACTCTTCAGCTTTATAATATTAGTATAGATGTGAAAGTAACTTGGTCTACTTTCGTAAGGTGGCTCTTCATTACAGCTTTCCACAGGTTCACAAACTAAAGGTTTTATCATTTCTCTTTAGGATTTTCTCCAGACTATGACGAAAATATTTTGTTACTCCCGTTGGTTTGGGGTGGCAGGTTCCGGAAACATGGCATGGAAGGTGTTTGGGGTGTTAATATTGCTGCTTTTGGGAGTGATTGAAGGTGTAGCTATCTGGCGAGTCATTAAAGCACTTGCTGGATGGGCAGTTGATATCGTCGGTCACAGTAAGTTGCGGCGCAGGTATTCAGAGGACTGATTAAAACTTAGCCGATATGTTATTATTGATCGTGAATTTTCTTAGAAAAGTAAGTTTGGTTGATGCCTTCATTATACTGGAGGTGATCTATAAGTTGTGAGAATCAGTATGAATCATCTACATAATGATATTCTTTTAATGTGGAATTTGACGACGCGCTGGCCTAGTGGGTAGTGACCCTGCCTACGAAGCTAGTGATCCTGGGTTCGAATCCCGGTAAGGGCAGATGTTTGTGTGATAAGTGCGAATATTTGTTTCTGAGTCATGGATGTTTTCTATGTATTTAAGTATATATTTCTCTATATAAGTATCTATATCGTTGTCTAGTACCCATAGTACAAGCCTAGAGCTTAGTTTGGGACTAGGTCAATTGGTGTGAGATTGTCCCCCTTATATTTATTTATTTATTTATTTATTTATTTATTTATACCATAGTACTGTTAGGCGATGGGCTTGCAACATGTCACTAATACACTGGTAAACATCTTCGCCTATGTGTGCAAAATGTGGTTACAGAATTATCAAAAAGTTTTTATAGTTGTTGGAAATTCTGTAGCTCTGACTACCCCACTCTGGGAATAAAGGCGTGAGTTTATGTATGTGTGTATGTATACCATGGCACTAATCAAACTTAAATTAGAGCCAAAAAATAAAATGTTTCATTTGTTTTTCTGTGATAATTAAACAAAAAACCTCTGTATGAACAATTTTACAAGACGGCCAAAATAAGCGTTAGTTTTGTAATAATTTGGGAGGTGCAGACAAAGTTTTGTTACACTAATAAAAAATTATGTTATTGAAAATAAATTTGATTTATTCTTACGATTTAAACGATATTTTAGTTATCATTGCAGTGGTTTTTTTAGCTCCAGCTCTGTCACCAAAATTTAGGGTGGTTTTTTCGGCCTTTACCAGGAAACAAATAGGTAAGGTACTGTGACATTGGTTTTAAGCAATTGAGTTCAAATAATCTAAGAGAGTTATAAAACATTATTGTATCATAGTTTTGGGAAAATATTCAAAATAAGCTGAACAAAAAAAATACGAATTTACAACAGGAATTGTGCTTCGGAGCCTTCTAATTGACAAGTGTGCTGCTCTTCGACCAAAGATCAGAACTGATAACCGCCCATTTATTTATATTTAGCCCTAACGTTCGACTACTACTTCTCAACAACAAATTTTCAAATACAAATAAATATAAATCACGAGCTGGTTTGTTCATTTTGCCCTCCAAAAGTAAAACTATTTTTATAGTGGCAAAATAAAACAATTGAATGACGTCAATAAGTGTTTGTAAACATAGAAAGTCCAATTAAAATATAACCATTTACATACGAGTATCTCTCATTTTTAACACCAATTATCAAAACTTATGGATCACCCCTCGTACCAAGTAGTTTTTAAGATACAACGATTATAATAATTATGTACAGTCAAGGTCACCAATATCTATGTGTACACCACAAGGTCTTAAAAATATGTACACAGACCTAATTACTTTGGCAATAAGATCCATGTGTATACATTTTTGCAACTTTGTATTTTTGCAAAAACTCACGATGAATAATAACATAACGGGCTAATGAAAATAGGGAATTTTCCTTATTCAATCAAAAACGTATTTTTCTTAATATAATAAATTATTATTATTTTTTGCCTACCCACTCTGGGATTACAGACGTGAAGGTATGTATGTAATGTAATTAAAATATTCAGCATTTTGTAAATTTTGGGGTCTTCGGAAAAGCCACCATAATTAGAAATGGTTTGTTTTTTAAATTAAAAACGTATGGAAGTATAGTTTTACACAAATTTAATACAGTTAAAAAGACACCATAAACATACTTGTGATAACTACAACACAGTAAAACTTTTTGCGAAATAATAACCCATCTAAGTTACCACAATAACAAAAATTCTTCCATACCACCAAAATCAGAATCAGAATCAACTGGAAGACTCACTAAGATGGTACAAATCTTTCACCATCTACTCGTATCGCTGGAATGCAACAGAACGAACAACTGACGCCATATTTTGTTTGTTTATTCACGTTTCGTTCGATCATAAAATCCATTTCAATATTCTCCACCAAATTTCGCCAGGACAGTTTTATTAACACTGGTCCCAGTATTCTTTTATTTCCGAATGCAATAATTGTGATGTTTTAATAGTACATTACTACAGAGGCCGGGAAGTAGGGGGTTGCCGGTTGAGTGATATATACGGATAGTTACGAGGCTGGCAACCCCTTTTCACGGCGAGGTACGTAAAATGCTTTTGTCAAACATATGCAATGAAATAAAAGAATACATCACTCAAAAAAGTTAATTGGTATATAATGTCCACCCTAGGGAAGAAGAATAATTGCATGTTAAAATAAAGTACCTAGAGCGTAGCGGTAATTAGGACCCATATTAGTCATAGCATAGCGCAACTTACAAGTAGATCGCAGGCGGTGCGGGCAACCGGCGGGCGTGGGCGCGGCGCACACGACAGCGCGGCGCGGATGTCTCCCAAACATTTATGCACTACACTAAAAATATATTCAGCCTGTTTACAAATAAAGCCGCCATGTTTACGTTAGAATAAAAAAAAAATACTTGTTTCCCGCCTTGGCCTTCAATTTTGTACGAAATTTTTACAGTTCTCTCGAGTTGTTCCGGCCGCAACGTGACACTTTGAAGCCAAAAATAACTAACATAACGCTGTTGGCGTTTTTATTGCATGTTTGAGAAAAATACCTTACCTAATAGAGCATCTAGAGAGAAAAAAAGGGAAATTCATATTTAGGGCTTGGAACTCCGGGGTAATAGGATTTAAAGGTCTTTAAACTTGATTTTCCACCTCTGTCCGATAAAAGTCTTTTCATCACACTTGCTCGTAAATGGTGTTATTCCATGCCTGTATACAGAAGGACAATGGCCTTAATTGTTCCCGCGGGTGTTATGGCGAGTTTGAACTCCCTAGGGAGTAATGACTTTCGCTTTAAAATTTGGAACTATTTCGTACATCATTTCTGACTAAGGACGTTTCATGTTCAGCCAAAACTTCAAACTATTTCTAATTTCATCTTTATAACTTAGTTATAGACTAACTTAGCATTACAAACAATCTACTACGCTTCATTAAACTTCATAATTTTTATATTTCAAGTTTATGTCAATATTTATCATTAATTTTAGTAATTATATTTTTAACAAATTGGCAAAAACTAGCTGGATTCCAGTTCAAAACTAAACACAGTTCTAAGCATTATCTGAGGTAGATGTCACCAAATAAAAACTGCATCAGCGAGAAGTTATTGTTTTATAATTTGCCGAGTTATAAAGTGTTTTTAAAGTTTAAGAGACAATAGAAACTAATTAGAAATGGCTTCTTCATCCGATGAATTGGAATTAGGATTCGTTATTATAGCTACATCGCCGGAATTAAGAAATGCGGCTCAATTACTTCATGACGATTTGTTACTAGCCACATCGAAAGAAAATAACTTCAATTTTTCTTTGTGTTTTTTACTCGTAAATGTGATGAAAACCATTGTGTGTATCACAGGCAGTAAGGGGATTACTAACTCGAGTCATTAAAAGCCCTCTCTAACCCTAACCCTCTCGTTAGTAATTCCTTTCTTACTACCCTTGATGCACAATGTACTATTATTTCTTTGGAAATTATTCCAGGAAAACTATAAATATCACGTTTACAATATTGCCACACTAACCCAAGCGTTTGTGGAAAAACTTTGAATCCAAAATTTTAAGCAAATTTTGTATTTTATAATATTGCACAACCATTATTAGCACTAGAATGAACTTTAATCATAGCATAGGCAAAAAATAGAAAGATGGTGACAGTTTAAAAAGATTAACCTGGAGGGACGAAAAATTTGGGTTACCATGACTGTACATATTGTCCTTTATAATTTATAACATATCAAAAAACCATAACAATCAGACCTATTTTAGGCTACTACTGGAATAACGACTAACTAAAATATACGACGATTTTTTTTGTATGAGCTGCACCTTTTTCGGACTACCGTACTTCCGGTTGAAATTTCGGAATGGTGACAGGCTAATCCGTATTCTGCACTTCTACAGGGCCAAAACCTGTTAACTTTGTCACCCCAACAGTTACATGATTTGATGCTTGCATTGTTTAGAGACGCGTTTCCCAGTTTTTGGTCTAGTCTTAACCTTCATTCATTTAACTTAAGAGCGAGGCTCTTATCGGTTAACTCTGCATTCAATCTAAAGATTATGATGATGTCTTCACACTGAACACACATAGTCATATAATTAAGTTAAGTCGATTATAACCATTCTATAAAATAAACTACTTCTGATGAAAATGCTCATTTATTCAATAACATAAACAGTAATGCAAACTGGTGGATGACTCTAAAATCCTTTATTATTTTTTTCAGGAAGCGTTACAGTTCGTCTGGCAGGAGCTTTTTTTTACGCGTCGTCAATCATAACTCTTATACTGTCATGGAAGTTGTCATCATCATGGGAAAAAATAGCAAGTTACTGGGCATCAGTCGAAGAAAATGTGGTGATCCATCTACCGCCTGATAAAACAATAAAAAGCCGCATGATCACTGTCACCTTGGTTATGGCTTCCTGTGCGACAGGTAAAAATTCACAGTTCTAGTTGATTTTGTCGCAAAATGGCTTACGAAATTATTATTTCCACAGCTTTTCTAACATGTAACAGCTTTAAAGTATCTATCTATTAGCAAGCTTTTAAATGGGCGGATAAAATCTTTCACGGCTGATATCTACTTAAAAATATTATGGGCGGAAAAGCTTTCTAAACTAGTTTTATTGCACATTTTTTTTATTGTGTTTTCATTTTCAGTCTGAAGTTATAGACAGTCGAACACGTTTTATAACTTAAATACTACCAAACCTCGTATCAGTGTTGAAAATCTATTGAAACTAAGTCATAGGGTTATCGCTATTTATTTCGTAGTCAATGTGACATTGACATTGATATTGGTTATAAATCACTTTCTTTATTGAATATTTTATAAAAATATTTTCTAGATTAGTTGACGTTAAATTTTGTCGTCTATTACCGTAAATTCATTTTAAATATGAATATTCTACAAATGTAATTGGTAATACGTCAAGTTATTAAAGTGTTCCACGGTGTTTTTTTTAATATATTTTGTTGTTTCAGCTCCCCATTATTAAGTAATTTTAAAATTACTCTCACTGTGCTGTAGTCGGGTTTTTTAACTGTATTCAACTTCATAAACTCAATTTTTCCTTTGGGGTAAAGATTTAACATGGACATCTGTCTTATCAAATCATACCATTAACAATGCTCATATATTCTCCTAAACTTAGGTCGCAATTTTGTAATTCATGAAATTCATAATTTAACCTGGATAAGAATTAAACGATTTGTATACGACATACTTAAGTAATACGACGTGAATCAAATTATAAAGTCTGTTCCTATTCATTTCATCACTCTTACAAACAAATCAATTTACCATTATATTTCCATATTCACGTACTTTAGAAGCATGGTTATATTATTTGTTTTCATCTCACTAGCTCGGAAAGCCCTTTTTGTCTGTTTGTTATCTATTGACAAAATCGCTTTTTATCCCCATTGAAGGCAGCTTAAGTGATATTTGACAGCTAACAAAACGTAAAACGTTAAAGGTGCTGAATTTTTAACATCACAATTAATGAATTGCATCGAGTAAAAAACACTAAATACAGTCTTACAACTTTATTTTCAATCATAAATATTCAACATTAACCTTCATTGTTGTTGTAAAAACGGATAAAATGGTCTGACAATCCAAATAAGTCGATGTGCGAACAAAGCGCACCAAAATATTAAAATAAAACTTAAGTAAATCAAAACTGTTCAATTAAGCCGTCAACGTTAAATATTCGCATACTTAAGTAAATCTTTTTAAAACAATTATGTCTAAGTACTTATTATTATAGCTTTGCTGGTATCCCACCGAACACCGTCAACGCACCGAACAAGAGAATAATGTCATATGGCAGCGCACTATCCAACCTCGACATTGCATGCATTGGCAGAATCATCAATATGGAAATTGAAATGTTCGCATGTTTTTCTAAAAAAAATTCTAGCAAATATACGTGTCCGTGATTACTTTGTGTGAGTGTGGGTTAGAAGAAAGTACCTTAGAGTATATATTTTTGGAATGCCTAGGATTATCCCTCCCTTGCACGACCTCCTCCCCCTAGATATTCCACGCCCTGTAATTGTTAAATGTCTCTTGTCTTTAGTCCATTACCCCCATTGCTTTGTTTTGTTATTAAAAATTTGTGATTCGAGTGACGAAGACGAATACGTCGAGTTAATAAACTCCTGTGGAATTACGGGAAACCGTGCAAAATGCGGAATTGAGCTTATTGCCAGAAAAACACTTTTTCTTATTTTCCTCGCTGTAGAAGTTTTGTGTTATACACGGGTGAAACGTTATTTTACTTCTGGTGTGTTGAAACACTCGCTACGTTCAGGATTCTATTTTTGAACCACTTGCTTCGCTCGTAGTCGATCATAGAATCCTTTTGATAGCTCGTATTTCAAATGAACAATTGCAGGTAAAATACAACTTTCCCCCCTTGTAAAACGAATAATTATTATACAGATCATTATCTTCATGTTTATTTTGAGGTAGTAATCTCTATTTAACCATGTATTTTTGATGAAAAACCCTTTCAGTAAATTACAATGGCGCTGCCTAGTAATTGACATATATTTTTTTTAAAATATAATTTCCTACATTAACGGAATGTCTTGATAGGTTTGATAGATTAAATAGTTAAGAGAGGATTTCGTCTCTTTCGCACCCAGCAGTGCGACAGAGACGAAATAAACGGTTTAAATAACAAAAAAAACAATAGTGTTCTTAATTGTTTCGAAAGGTTTTCTGTTTAAAAATAACACAAGCTTATTACAATGGCTACGTGAGGATTAGAATTCGATGTTACGTTTAGGCTAAGTTCACATGAACGCGCGTCGACGCGTGGTTGGCTCGCCGGGCGGTGTGAGATTTTAACTATAACAAATGAATGTTGTTGTTTGCATGACCGCGCGTAGCGCCATGCACCGCGCGCAAGATCTCTAATTGCGCGTAGTAGTTTTTGTTTGAATACGTACAGTAAGCTTCATAAGTGCATGGACAGATTGCAAACAAATTCCTATGAGGCAAAACATTACGCCATCTATCTGGTCATACTGTAAGCTCAGTTATCTATAATTTACACTAGTTCAGTAATATTCTACTAGATGGCGTTGAATTACCTTAAATATGAAAAACTTAATCCGCTTACCGCAGATTAAGTAAGCACGACACGTTCCTATACTTTATTTATTATTATTTAGTGACAGTCAATGTTCCGAATGTTCCGATTGTTTCGAATCTCCAATCCAATCCTATTACAAATTTCAAATACAAAAACATTCGTCACAGATGTAATTGTATCGATTGGGTTCGAACCCGCGAACACGGGGACTGCGAGTGATCCCTTATGCCACTCGACCGTCGAACGTTTAATTATATCTTCGAAATTAATTAATTATCTTTTCACCTCAGCAGCTCAAACAAGCAGGTTTTGCTGCTTAAAAACAGTGAGCAAAATTCAATTTTGCTGCGAGCGAGAGGCAATGTAGCTACTACTCACAACATTCGATAAAATTGAACTTCACTTTGTTCTGTCACTTTCACTTCGATAGGAAAAAAGCGAGAGATAGAAACAACTTGATTCGAAGTTCGATTTTCAAATTCCACACATAGTAGGCCCAAAAAGAAACGCACGTTCGGATGCACACATAACCGTAAAATTGCAAATAAAACTATCTGTTAAACTTTGAAATGTGTTTATTATAACTATTTTATACAGTAGGTACAATCATTTTTTTTATTTAATGTTTTGAAGACAAAATTAATGAAAAATAAGAAGTTATGTATCTACATAATTTTGTTATCGTTTTAACAATCTTTAATTTCGTGACATAAACCGCGGGGGCAGTTTCAGAACGCATTTCAAAAATAGCGGGATTATTGTACTTAAAAAAAAAAAGTAATGTAATGTAAATGACGATGTAATTTTTGTTAATTTGTCCGCCATAGCCAATAGCCATAGACAAGGCCTAGTTAGGTTTTTTTTAAAGCCACAGACTACATAAAGCTGTATAAAGTTGTGTTTGCACTACGGCATTATCAAGTTGAGTGACAGGTTTTATCTGTTTCATGTTTATTTTTTCCACTTTTTATTTTATTAGTATTTTGCAAAAATGCTTGTGATTGATGCATATGCGATCGTGTCGTTATTTAGTCGTGTATTCACCAAATGGTCACAACGGAAGACCTGCGTTGGCCCTACCAGCTTCACGCTGTGTTGTTCTCGCTGCTGAGGTGAAAAGTTGTATGTCTCACACGAGACCAAAGTTTTTTACGTCTCGTATCTTTGAATCCCTCGCTACGCTCAGGATTCTAACCTAGAATCACTCGCTACGCTCGTGATTCAATAATAGAATCCTTCGCTTACTCGGGATTCAAAATCATCACTCGCAGCAAAAACCAACTTTGCTCTCTTGTTGAACAAATAACTATTGTTTACTTATACGGCTTATTTCCCCACAAATATATTTATATTAACACTTAGGGTAGTCTGAAGATTAATAAATACCTGTTAGGATTTCACAAAGACTCCTGCTCGTTCTTTCGTTCGCTGCTTCTTTGTTTCCTCTTTGCTAAATATTCACTGTTGTTAGATCATTTGATTATAATGAGTTCTCGTTGTAATATTGACATGGTCAAGAGAGCACAAATAATTGCTTTCTACAATGAAGGCAAAAATGTGTCGGATATTGCTCGAGATACCGGTGTAAACGTAAGTAACTAGTTTTTTTTGTATTGTCATGTTTATTTCTCAAAAGATTTACAAAATCACTTCCTTAGAAAACAATATTGTTATCTTTAGGAGTAGAGGCCAGTTACACTAAACTTTGTTTATTCTTTGGTTATCGATAGGATTATTGTTCAGGATAAAATCTCTCTAATAAACATTTGGTCTTAGAAATAAAAAAGATCGTAAAATTTAACATTAATTATAGCGAGTGATTTTTTAACTGGTTTGATTCCCGGGTGAGACAAGAATAATTTTGAAAAATATTTTTTTTCCTCTTTTTATATTTATACACCCAGCAGAAGCCATAATGATGTGTTTAATAATATGTCTTGTATAATAAAAATGACTAATTTCTAATAAATTACTTACTATTATGTATTCAAATGTTTGATTTTTGCTACAGCGGAAAACGGTTGTTTTATGGGTACGAAGATACCAAGAGGAGGGAACTTTACTCCAACGTCAAAGATCGGGTCGACCACGTCTCATAGACACACCGCAGCGTCAAGCCATGATACGCGAGTATGAGGAAAATGGTTTCATACCGACGAACCATTACGCTGGTTTATTCGGTACGAGTGTGGGCACTGTTCGTCGTGCTCTTCATGGCGAGGGTTTGCATTATCGGAGGCATGCCGTCAAACCTTTACTTACGGAGAATCATAAAAGAGCACAGTTGGAGTTCGCTACACAGTACTTGAATTTCGACTGGAATGGTGCAATCTTTACCGATGAAAAAACTTTTAAATCAAGCCAACATGGTCGTTTAAGTTTGTGGCGTCGGAATAATACGCGATACGATAGCGGGCACGTAGTGCCCAATATGGAATCTGGTCGTATAACAGTGAACATGTGGGGGTGGATGAGTTCAGCCGATCCAGGTGAGCTAGTCAGGATACCTAGTCGAGCGAATAGCGCAAACTATGTGGAAGTGCTGGAACAGACCATGTTGCCTACAGTACGAACCGTATATCCGGAAGAAGAAACGCCGCTGATTACATTCGTGCAGGATAACTGTCCGGTGCATCGTTCGCGTATCGTGCGGGAGTGGTTTGGCCAGCACAACAACATCAGCGTTATTCCTTGGCCTAGCAGATCGCCGGATTTGAATCCCATAGAAAATTTATGGGGGATTATTGTCCAACGCTGGGAAAAACCAGAATGAGCGAAATCCAGAAGCGTTGGAGGTCACTGTTTAAAAATATGGGACAGTATCCGGGGTTCAAATCTGTGCAAGAATCTCGTCGACTCAATGCGCTTCCGCTTGCAAGCTGTCATCGACCAGAACGGAGGTTATACTCGTTACTAAATTGAGTTTGAGGTTTAAATATGTAATTTTTGATAAAACGCAATATGTGTAATAGAATTGAATGTTAGTGAATATGTTTACGTTATTTTAGTTTAAGCGCGCTGCACAGCATGTTTGTATGCCGAGAAGCATAAAGGGACATAATTTCATAACTGTATTAAAGATCTATATGTATAAACCTATGCTGGACAAACAAATAAATGATTTATGATTTGAAAATGGAGACCGGGTTACACCTAATTTAACTCAATATTTAAAACAAAACCTAAACCCATTTTTTTTCTATATCTTTGTGATTATTAATATTTACCTTATTTTATATACTTAAGGCCAAACCAAATACCATAGCGTACTCTTAGCTATTCGTACTTTCAATAATTGATAACTAACCATTAACCATATCCATTAACCTACCGCCAAACAGCAGTGTTCGCATTGTTGTGTTCCGGTTTGGGGATAAGACAGCCGGTGAAATGACTAGCATAGAGGCATTCCATCTTAGCCTCAGGGTTGGCAACGCATTTGCAGTCTTAGGATTGCATGGCAGTCTTGTGAATGCAAATGTCTATGGGTCACAGTTTCCACTTACCATCAGGTGGCCTGTGTGCCCGTTTGCCTTCTCTATGCCATAAAAAAAAAAAAAAAAAAAAAAAAAAAAAAACTAAGCTAAGTGATAAAAACTGCAATGTAAAACATACCAGCACCTAAGCGTATAACCTTTATGACAACCCGGTCTCCAGTTTCACATTATACTTACCACTATAATGTTACTTTGGTAAAGCTTCAATCCACTTTCCGATTTCGGAAACGAATACTTAAGCTATTACCTCAATACGGTTGGTGGTTGTTTTATTGTTAAAAACTTCGGTGTTATTAACAAGCATGTCGTTGAACATGTGTTTATCAAATGTCAGTTCATAGAAATCTGTCATTTAAGACGTGTCTGAAGTGTCTAACTTTTTTGTAATAAGTGATAGTTAACACTGTTAATATCGTTAACAGAATATTGATTTTGACAATTCGTCTTAACTTTTTTTTCCTTCTTGCATATTGTTGTCAATTAAAAATGTATTAAATGTAAAGTAAGTGAACCATAATTATTTGTATAACCACCAACCATTATTCAATGCGATTACTGGTTTATTGTAAAATAAATAAATATATGTTTATCTTGAAAATCAAGTTACATCATTTCTGGATAAAAATAATTATTTTTTAAATAAATAAATCGTTAAATCAAACTAGAATCAATAATTTTATCCCGTAATATTATAATTGTAATAAAAAAATACTTTCTTGCCCCAGTCATATTTGAACTCCCGTCCCGTGGAATCATATCGCGGTTCAGGCGAGGCGCCGACCTGTTAAGCCAGCAACTCATTCAGACGAACGGTCGAATTATCGATTCAGATAGTAAGAAGTAAATAATTACATTGCTACACCTTTAAACAATAACTTAACTAGGGTCGTTAACAGCGCCATCTAGTTCAATTTTTGAGAACGTGATCTCAACGGCGCACACGATTATCGTCGTTAAGGTGTCCATGCACTTATGGAGCTGACTGTACCTACGGCTAATAAAAATGCCAAAAAGTACTGCATAGCATACCGGTGGTTAAATAATGAAACTTATAGGGCCAATACTTATTATTTTTTACTTTTTAGACGTTTTATTACATACTTTTACAATCAGGGGTTTTTTTTCGTTAGCTCTTATTTACTTGATAGTATTGGCTGCCGAGTTGAAAACAATACCATAACAGGTCAAATATACGATTTGGATTTTACTGCCTAGAATAGAGGCGTAGTGAAGTAGTGTTACAATAATAAAAAACCACTCCATGCATATTAATGTTCCGTTAAACGACATTTGCGCGTATATTGGACGACCTTGGCCAAACATTCTTAGCTGTTTCATTATTGCTAATTTTGTATGAAAATATGACATTAATTGTTAATGTAAAGTTTGAAAATAATATATTCTACTTGTACTTACCGAAAGTAAGACACTCCGACCGATACATATCTTTTTCGGTAATTAGTGAAACTGAGCTAAATAAATAAAACTTTAAAATAATACTTTAAACAAATGAGGTGTTATTTTATACACCTTTGCTGCCTGTTACCTTTCAAAGCCACCGTGATCTAAACTCATCAACTCATAGTCGGGGATCTTTATCACCTGTATTAGGGACACACACACAGCAACATTCAGGTATTATGAAATAAGGAACGTCTAATCATCACGAGCTCTTGCTCTAATAGAACCTTATTTTTATTTGAAGTCGGTATAAAATGTTTCGAGGTTCATTCCTTTTGGTGAATATCAAAACATAACAAGTAACTCCCAGTATGTACCCGGGTTTCATTTCCAAACCCGATAAGAACTTGATTACGAAGTGGGACGAAGGGAATTGAATGACCAGCAGGCCGCTTGTCAGCTTGTCACATACCTATTCTATTCAGTCTTACTCTCTCGTCCTTTTATCAATTTAACTAGGTACCGGTAGTTTTACCGGTATTCTAGCCTAAGTACTGGTATAGTACCGGTGACAAATCTGTAGTTGTCATAAAATTCCGGTAGGTACCGAGACTAGTACAGGTTCCTCACCAGGTACCTTTTACCGTTACCGTTACCGTACCAGCTACCGCTCTCGAGAGTACCGGTATTTAAAGGCCTGCTGACCTATTGCCTAACGCACTTGCATTAACAATCGACTTCAAAGTGGAACAATTGTTTACATTTTGAAAGCAGACTCGCCTTCGTAACTTCAGAATGAAAACAATTGCGATTGCGAGTGCGTAGGCAATAAGCACACTGGTCCAGGTCCTGGCCATATGCAACATAATAGCTCCATACATTTTAATAAATTTGGTAAGAATCATTACATGAAACACCGTCGCGCTTTTTGTTTTTAAACGATATCAAATGTTCTCTGTTTGTTTCACGCCGCGCCACACTGATGCAAAAATTTAATTTAAGATTTTTTCATTTCCATAATTAATTAGTCAAATACGTTTGTTTTTATAGCGGAGCATTTAATAAGCATAATGTCACAGGTTGGGTTTGACTGTCCGCCGGCATTAATTTTTAGAAGGTACATTCTCATGTCACATGGGTTTCTTTTATTAAGAAGTAAGTAGGTTTTTGTTATATCTTTAACTATTTTCTTTTTAAATAACAGACTCATACTAGTTTTTGCACTTTTAGCTGATTACTCTGTGTGGTACGCTTTACCAATATTCTTTATGAGTAAAATTGCCACGACTCTTTGGAACTACCAGGACATCCTCATTGTTCTCCTCAGCATGGGCCTAACATCACGGTACGACAGGCTTAACCGGCATCTGGCCAAATTCTCTGCAGCAGTCAACAGAGATATTTCAAACAGTTCGGTGAGAATCAATTATCTGTACTAATATGTCTAGTCTAGCTATAAGCTTAGAATCTCATGACAAAAAAGGAAAATCAAATTTAGGGCATGCTTATACTCGATTATATATATATTCCTTATATCATCATGAGACCGTGCCTTACACGTATGATTCGGCGTATGGGTGGCAATAATCTAATTACGTGTTCTAAATTGGCTTTTAAGTGTCAGACATGAAAGCCAAATGGAGTAGTAATAAGTAACGTTCCTGCAAATGTTCCTGGATTTAAGGACGAGTTTGGGGTAGACGGCCGAGTCATAGACGAGGCCGGATAGAACGAGTCCTTTATTCCCTGTTCCGGCCGAGGATTGTATAGTGCTTTTCTCAGGCAATGTGAGGAAATATTAAAAGTACATTAATGCAATCTTACGATGGCAATCTTAAGACTGCAATCTTACAATGGCAATTTCAAAACTGCAATCTTACGATCGCAATCTCGAGAATGCAATCTAACGATGGCTATCTTAAGACCGCAATCTTACGATGCATATCTTAAGACTGCAATCTTACTATGGCTATCTTAAGACCGCAATCTTACGATAGCTATCTTAAGACTGCAATCTTTCGATGGCTATCTTAAGACCGCAATCTTACGATGGTTATCTTAAGACTGCAATCTTTCGATGGCTATCTTAAGACCGCAATCTTACGATGGCTATCTTAAGACTGAAATCTTACGATGGCTATCTTAAGACCGCAATCTAACGATGGCAATCTCAAGACTGCAATCTTACTATGGCTATCTTAAGACCGCTATCTTACGATTGCCATCTCAGGACTGTTACTTTATGATGGCAACGAGTCTAGCAAACCCTGTTCCGGGCAAGAATTTTATATAGCTTTTATCATGCAATGTGTGGAAATATTAAAATTAAAATAACTACCATGTAATCGAAAAAAGCAAATTTAAAAAGTTAGAGCAGCGGCCTTATACGAGGGTGGTTAGAAAATTAGCTTGTTTCGCCTACGGATAGATGGTGTTAGTGTCATATCTGTACTTATTGATAAAGTTTAACAAGTCAAGATAATTTATCTGTGAAGTCATGTCATTTTCGGCGGGAATTTTAGATTTGACAGTAGTTGAAACAAAAGTGATCGGAGTAACGCGGCAAAATGGAGAAAATTGGAATTCGAGGTGTAATAATTCAGTTATTTTTTTTGGATGGTAAAACTCCCAAAGATATCCATGAGAGGATTTTACCTACGTTGGGTAGCTCGTGCCCTTCCTACGAAACAGTTCTACTTTGGGTAAATGACAGGACGAGCATTGAAGATGCACCTCGCCCTGGAGCCCCAAAAACGGCAGTCATACCCGAAATCGTCGAAAAAATTCGTGATTTTGGTTTTAACCGACAGAAGATTGAAGATACGCGAATTAGCTGAAGCCTCAAACATCTCTTCTGAGCGGGTGCATTTTATTTTGCACAACGAATTGCACATGAAAAAGCTATGTGCAAGATGGGTGCCGCGGTTACTCACTCCAGAACAAATGCGTATTCGCATGCGAACATCTGCTGACAATCTTCAGGTGTTTGAAAGAAATCCAACGGAGTTCATTCGCCGTTTTGTTACAATGGATGAAACCTGGATCCATCACTATATCCCGGAGACGAAACAACAGTCCAGACAATGGATTAGTCGTGGTGAGCCAGCTCCAAAGAAAGCCAAGGTCATTCCTTCTGCTGGAAAGGTGATGGCGTCTGTCTTTTGGGACGCAAAGGGAATTCTCTTAATCGACTACCTTGCGAAGGGAAAAACCATCACTAGGGCATACTATGCATCACTTTTAGACCAATTAAAGGCGGCGATAACCGAGAAACGGCCAAAAAAAATTATGTTTCACCATGACAATGCTCCGGTGCATTCAAGCCGTGTCGCTGTACAGTGTACAAAAATTGTCGGAGTTACGATTTGAACTGCTTCCTCACCCCGCTTATTCGCCGGATTGGCTCCTTCGGACTATCACCTATTCCCAAAATGAAAAAATATTTGTCTGGGCAAAAATTTAACTCGAACGAAGAGGTGATACAGGAGGTAAACGCATATTTCGAGGGCCTTGAAGAAACACATTTCCGTGAAGGCGTCGAGAAGTTGCAGAAACGTTGGGGCAAGTGCGTCGAAATACGAGGGGACTATGTGGAAAAATAAAATAAAAACATTCGCAATTTTTTTTTTCGTGTCAAACCAAGTTACTTCTCAAACCACCCTCGTATGTTTTTCCTTAGGGTTTTCATACATTACTTCTTGGCCTAGGGCATGAAGTGATATAGGGAGCCACAAACAAGAAACGTTATGTCTTCAATTCGTGACATTAACGCATACATTTCCGAGCATGTTTGAGAAAAGGAACTTAAAGTACCTATCAATATTATTTGGCTTCATTTACTAGTCCATTAAAGGGTCGACATAAAATCAAAGATTGTTTTTGATTTACACATTCCTTTCAAATTTTAAAGTACACATGCATGATTAACGATATTTTTCGCTTGAGATCAAAAAGCTTTTAAGACATTTCTTCTTTATCTAACGCTTTAACTACTTGAGTAAAATAAAACCCAGCCAAGTGCAAGACGGACTTGCGTATGAAGGGTTCCGTAACGTAGGGTATCCTTAAAAAAATCAAGGTATTGTATGGGAGCCCCCCTTATTTTTATTTTATTTAACTTTAATTATGATTAGTTTTAAAGTGAATATACAACTAAACATTCTAAGAATATTCCAAGCGTCAACCTGTTTAGTACGGGCGGTAACGACCATAGGTCAATAATGTTGGTATCGGATGAATTCACTTGGCACAGACGTATCTTAGGACAAACTGAGCTGATTTAGCCCGGTAGCCATCGGTAACCCCCTGGTATATTCAAAGTTACAAACCGCCGCGCTTCGGGTAAAAAATGATATCGGTTTCAGTTTACCTATCCCTTCGAGTGTGGTGTCATTTTCTGATAAAACATAGATGAGGCTTTCATTTTTGATATAATAGTTTTACTCCTTTTTTTACATAGAAGGTGTATGATAATATAAGAAAAGTTTTTTTTAAGCTGATGTTCTATAAGATATATTTTTTTCTATCCAAACTTCATTATTTTCAAAGATATTGATTTAATTTAAAAAAAAGTTTTGTCATTTTCGTCAATGAATGAATTATTGAGACATTTAGTATGAATTGAATGAATTCCTCATGCCCGGTTTATCAAAAAGTGATGCCACACTCGAGGTGGTAGATAAATTTCAGCTTCCTGGCAAGTTCTCATCTCAGTTACGAGGGCTGCTACTTATGTAACCGGAATAGAAAAAATAAACAAACGTACATGGCTAAATATGGTTTTATTGTTTTTCGAAGTATTCTCCGTGATAATCGATGCACTTTTGCATACGTTGAAACCAATTTATAAAGCACTTTTTCCACTCTGACTGAGGTATCTCCAAAACGTGCTGTCTGAACGCGTCGACGGCATCTTCACGGGTCGAAAATCGTTGACCACGTAATTTATTCTTTACATTTGGAAATAAATAGAAATCATTGGGTGCCAAATCAGGGCTGTAAGGTGGATGACCCGTTAATTCTATATTTTGACCTTCCAAAAATCGAGTCGTTTCACGTGATGTATGACAGCTGGCGTTATCATGGTGCAGAATGATTCTCCGTCGCTGGTTGTTTTTCCGTATTTTTTCAAATACTTCCGGCAAACAAATGGTCGTGTACCACTCCGAATTAACCGTTTTACGATTCTCTAGGGGCACTGTAGCCACATGGCCATTAATACCAAAAAAGCAGGCCACCATTTGCTTCAAGGTGCTTTTTGCACGAGTTACTTTCGTAGGGTTCGGCTCATTTTGAAACACCCACACCGTTGATTGTTGTTTAGTTTCGGGATCATACGCATAGATCCAGGATTCGTCACCTGTGTAGATATTATAAACAGCTTTTGAGTCACCACGGTTATATTTTTTCAACATTTCCTTGCACCATTCGACGCGAGCCTCTTTTTGATCCTTAGTTAAGTTGTGCGGGATCCAACGCGAACAAATTTTTTTCACAGCTAAGTGTTCATGTAATATCTTATTAATGCTCGTCATACATATGCCTATAGTCGCCTCTATCTCGCGATACGTAACATGACGGTCATGCATTATAAGTTTTCGCACAGCTTCAATATTTTGTGGTACAACGACCGATTTCGGGCGACCATCCTTAACTTCGTCCCTGAGCATACTACGTCCACGATTGAACTCACTAAACCAGTGATACACAGTAGTTTTGGATGGAGCTTCATCACCAAAAGTCGAAGTTAGTTGATCTATGCACTGTTGTTGCGTTAAACCACGCCGAAAATCGTAATAAATCATAGCACGAATATTTTCACGAGTGAGTTCCATTCTTGCAGCGAGATTAAAATTTAAACCCGCCAAAAACAAAAGACTAGCGTACATAAGAAAAAAAATATATAGCGGCCAGTATTAAAAAAAGTTCAAATTTTACCATGGAGGTCAGATATAGCGTTTAAAAATGTTGGAATCCTGGATTCCGGTTACCTAAGTAGCAGCCCTCGTAGGTAGTTCCGCCCGCTGTTTTGACTCGCGCTGCCGTGTAGGTATATTTATTTATTCTCGTCTCAAATAAATGATATAAATTAAAACTATATGTTTTTAAATCTGCATAGATTGACCTTTTCAACCGTATTTTTTATAAATATGATGTTGAACATATTATTATAAAATATTGTTAGTGCAGTCATTGAAGCATTATGTGTGTTGAAACAATAAAGATAGGGTTGTTTGCAAGGGTTGTAAGATTTTCAAGGGGTTGAAAATGATTTTAATATGAGGTAATTGTGTTAGGAAACACTTTACAATTTCACCACTTACTATTAGACATGTTTTCTAGCGATAAAATGGCTCAATGTAAATTTTTCCATTAAGGGGTTGTTTACACCCCTTAAAAATAATAGGCGGAGTTCAGATCATTTTCACTTTTGAAGTTAAGGGTAAGATGAGCCTAATTCCAAAATTTCATGCAAATCGGTTCACAGTAAAAAAAATTCGGAGGTAAGACCGTATTTTTCGCTTCAATGACTGCACTATGTGTGTTGAAACAATAAAGATAAGCGCATGTTGTGAAACTTCTTTATGTACCTACCTATCTCAATAAATTTATATAAACGAGTAAAAATATTATATTTGAAATTAAAGCCATATAGAGCTAGTACTAGAAAACTTGGACAGCACGTGATTGGTCAGCGATAAGGGCGATGCACGTGCACCGGGTGAGTTTACATGGCCGTTGAAGTCCAGTCAACATCTGTCTCCTGCACAGTGCGGACGCGTTATTAGTGCTCTCCTTTAATTTGTACCGGTAAAGTCCACCAATTCATCTTTTCATTATTGTTTAATAGTTTGAATAAATGAATACAAAAGTAAATACTTATTGGATCCTTCATTATTTAACTAAACCAGAAAAATCATAAGGGATATTAAAATAAATATTCCGAGCGACGGAGCATGTAAGCCGAACATGACAGTGAGGTGCCATAGTTCACGCCCACTCTCCTCTTTTGTCCCTTTCATCTACATACTAAAGTGCAAAAGAGACGCTCATTCCCAAAATACCAGTATTTCAAAATACCAAACTACTCTTTTTACCAGGTTCTCAAAAAACCAAATTCGAAATGTTGGGTAAAGATAATAAATAATACCCTAATTTGTATGTTTAGTTTTGGGATTCCGATATATTGAGAATCAGGTATTTTAAAATACTGGTATTTCGGGAATGAGCGAAAAGAGAGACCGCTATACTAGCTCTTTATCGTGGACAGGGTATATGATTTATCAGAAAATGACACCACCTTCGAGGGGATAGGTAACCTGAAGCCGTTTTTTATTTTTATTATTCGGTTAAGATGTTGAGAAATTATCTAAAGGGGGGGACTGGCTTATCCGGATGCAATCTACATTCACTACTTTAAATAATATGACCTTTATTGCACATAAACAATTACAGGACAAATAAATTTACAATAAATTAAAACTAAAATAAAACCTACTTATCACTAAACTAAATACTATAAAATTAAAACTAAATAAAAACTAAAAACTAAGAAAGGGCCCCCGTGGCAAAGTACCACAGATGCTGGCAGCATTTCCTCGTTGTACAGCAATGCTTAAGCGTTGGCCGAGGAAGCTGCCAGCTCTATGGTCTCCGTTGGTTTCTATTAGCCTTTTTGATAACTCCTTAAAAAGGCTAATAGCACCGGGTCCCCACGGACCAAGGGTCTCGACGCCAAAAGGAACGAAGTGATATTCCGCACTGAGACCCTTGTACTTATTTTTCTTCATGCTTTCGGCCGCCTCAGCCGCCGCGCCTGGTTTAATTACCGTTCCGCGGAGGTGTGACGAGGCTAGGGTGTCTACACAAGTAGCATCCCACACCAGCACTCGCCCCATACTCCACGGAATTAAAGACATACCGTCAGGTCTCTTGCCGTCGTCCCTAGCGATACCGGTTGGCTCTAGTAAAGCGGGAACGTTGACGGAGGCAAGAGACCGGCGGTTATGACATTATTGTCATTGAGCGCGGCGTGTCTAGAGAAGCGGCCCGCACTTTTTTGGCATGAAAGTCCGTGGTGACCCAGACAATCGACTTCATTGCCACAGGGGCATATGTGTGGAGAGCAGACCCGGACACCAAGACGCAAACAAGTTGAAATTCGGAGTGTTTCAGGCTCTAAAAAAGTACCAGTATTAGGTAAATAATTAGGTCGATATCGAATTCAAATTGAGTCAGTGTAAGAACAAAGTCATTTAAGTTGCTGTATACTCTTCTTATGTTTTGAGATATAATAGTATAGTCAGATTTATCGAAACTAAGGTAACTTTTGATATCATCATTTTATGAATTCAATAGTCAGTAATAAGCAGTTTATCAATTTGATTTAACGTCGACAGAGAACTAGCCATTACAACCACCTTGGCCAACTGAATGGGCACAAAAACGGTGCATATTCAGTTTTATAGTAGTTATAATACTTAAAGGAACAGTTATTATAAAGGGACTGAAAGGTATTTATTGGACATTATATCATTTAGAGTTGCAATACATTACATACAGCACATTTATGCAATTTATCTGTGTATTCATTGGATTGGGTGTGAATTGGAGAGGTGTGTTTGTGAGTTTATGAACGAAGAGTGCCATACAAGTGATTTGAGTTTTTGCAGACAGGAATGTGTTTGTGTATAATTATAATATGTGTGAGAGTAACTTGATAGAGTGTGTCATTACAGTATTTTACTATTATTTCCTAATGCATAGTAACTGTAACGTTACTGAGTGGCGAGCTCGAACAATTATACTGTGGTTACATAATTATCAAAAAGTTTTTAGAGTTGTTGGAAATTCTGTAGCTCTGCCTACCCCACTCTGGGAATAAAGGCGTGAGTTTATGTATTATGTATGTTTTGTTTTGTATTGTATTTGATTTTCTGTTTTTTGTACAATAAAGTGTTTACATACATACATACCTACATACTTCTGCATCTGCAATTCACTCTTGGTGTGAATTATGCGTGATGTTGCGTTCTTCCTCACAAAGACTCGTCCGAAGCTAGACCAGCAATACACGTACCCCTTAGATCTTGCCAGGTCCCTTGCTCTAAAAAGGAACAGGAGGCGGACCACTTTTGCAGTTAGCTGTTCTGAGACGTATATAGGCGTGTTCTCGTGATTTCTGTGTCCAAGATGTTTGGCACAGAGTTTATCATTGGGACTGCTAACATTATGTTCCTTGCATTTTTGAAGAAAGTCTGTTTTTTTATAGCATACACCAGCTCCTCAATTAACGGGGTGTTCTGTTTGTCGTCTTGCTTAGGCCGCATCCTATGTATAGAAGAGAGTGATCTATGTCAAGAGGTGTGATCTCGCAGTCAATCGATGTCGATAGGTGCACAACCATATTTACCAGGTCTCCTCTTGTCTCTTTCTCATGTTTAGGTTCGTTTTTAATTTTTATATTTTTCTTTCTGTTGTCTCTTTGTAGGTCCTCAATTCTTACCTCAAGTAAAAATACATATTCCCTGTCTTTTTGTTTCTCTGTTCCCAGATTTTCATATTTCTTCTTAAATTCTTCGGTTTGCGCCGCGAGGAATGCAATAGAATTCTCAATACTGCTATTGGACTCTTTAATTTAAAGAAGAGTGGGGGGTGATCATTTTTAGCTCGTTTCCCGGGGACAGCATCAGACTACTGATAATTTGTCTCATTTTCTCCTTAAAGTTATCTAGGCCTGTCCCAGGGCTGTCCCTTGGTTTCTTGGTGCGGGTTGCTTGGTTCATTAGCAACGTTTTGCGGCATACGCTTCTACCTGCCTTCTGTCATTTCCGTGTCCGTATCCGGTGCAGTTTTTTTAGGTGGCGTGCGCTTGAGCATTCTCGCTGAGTATTTTTCTACACAAGTAAAGTACCAGAAGCACAGCAATATCAAGCGATATACAATAGCGGGTGCCGAGTAGCGGTGCCGCGCAGCGAACCCACATACGCACAGCATGGCTGACGCACACAACATAGCACGTATAAGCTACAGACACGGCACACACAAGCGTAGGTACTACACTGACCGTTGAACTCATAACGGTTTATATGATACAATTTTTTTTAAACTATTTAAAATTGAATTTTGATTGAAATTTTAATTAAAATATGAACAAAAAAGATAGTCCGTACGTCAACTCATGACATAGGTCCGGGGTGAAGAGGCAAATAAACTTGCTAAGGAGTACAAATCTTCTATGTACAATTTATTTTTTAACAAGTGCCAGTAGCAACATCGATTACCGTTTGGTATATAAATACCTTGTTTTCTATACGTCTTAATTGTTGAAAAACTGGCTTACTTGTTGAAAAAACATAAAAAACCGCCTTAAAAAACACAAAAAATAACTTCTTTAAAAATTGTGGATATAGGTCAGACTGACAGACAGGAGAGGTAGGCAACTGAAGTCGGCGACTGACAATATTTTTACTCAAAAGCAGACTTCAGTTGGACTAACCTATACCTACCATTTTTAAAGAAGTAATTTTTTGCGTTTTTGATTGCGGTTTTTTGCTTTTTCAACAACTGAGCCAGTTCGTAGCTTCGCGCAGGCTTTACACAGGCCGCCGCCGCGCGCGTGGCTACAGTCTACTACAAGCGAAGTTTAGTTAAAGTTGACATTTGAATCGATATATTAACAACGTCTCTATTCAGGATGGAGTGTTAGTACAGTTTTATAAGACTTACTTAGAAAATTATAAAACATACTATTACCATATTTGCAATATTGTATATTTTTTAAATGCCAAGGATGCTTAGGGCCACTTGCACGCAGAATTTAACCCTGGGTTAAGGCACTAACTCGAGTTAGTAGACGTCAGATTCATACGAAAACTGACATTTTAACTCGAGTTAGGCCCACTTGCGTGGACTAGAGTTAGCGTCTTAACCCGAGGTTAGGTTAGGTTAGGTTAGGTTAGGTTAGGTTAGGTTAGGTTAACGCCTAACGCGGACTTGCGCGGACCAGAGTTAGCCCTTAACCCAGGGTTAAGCGTCTACTTTTGTACGTGGTTTGCCGCCTAACCTCGGGTTAAGACGCTAACTCTGGACCACGCAAGTGGGCGTTAGTGTCTTAACCCAGGGTTAAACTTTTCGTGCAAGTGGCCCTTACTCTTATAATATGTTATACTTTTACTCTTGTAATATATTACGTTTATTCGATATTATTAAGATGTAAGATTAAAGATGTTTATTCAGTAAGTAGGCCGCACGGGCACTTTTACTCGTGATAACGTATTATATCTTATACTCTGATAATATGTTAACGTTTACGCAAAATAGTTCCATGCACGTCTTTAACGTAAAACTAAACTATGCAGTGTGTTACCAGCACCCGGGCTTTTTTTAAAGTAGGTTAAAATAACGTATATCTGTAACGTAACTATGACATTAATTTAATTAATAAACACATTTTCAGGCTTTGTCAACTTTCTAACAAAATTTTAATTGCCAGCAATGTAAAGCACAGCAAATTGACAAGTGCAAATGACAGTCGACGGATACTTTGATTATTTATGATTTTCCCCCGTACCACGACGTGCCTTGTACCAAGCAACAGCGATACTGATAACGATGAACACGCAGCACATGCATTACATTAAAAATGGACAGTATCTAAGAAAAATAATTGTGAAGTTATTTTAATTATTTTTTAATTGATAATACTTGCAAACAATTGCTAAAGCAGCATATTATCGGCAGTTTTAATAAATGCCCGCATGCCGGTAACACACTGTATATTTTTGAAAAGAAGATAAATGTGGCTTTTTATACACATTCTTATTTTAACATTTATCACGTTATTAAAAAATAAAATAAGATAAAGATTAAAAAAAAATGTGCATGACTTTGTTCTTTTGCCCATTTTTCGTTTTTTTTGTTAAGTGCATTATTTTTATTGGACGCCATAATACGTAAAATATCAGGAAAATAATGCGTGGCACTAAAAGTGCGGTGGCTCTAGATGGCTCCCGGTCTGAATTCACTCGAGCTGAAGGGCACCTAAGGATCAGCTGTGCCAAGTTTCATCGCATAGTCAAAAAGTGCAAGGTTCCTATACAACGAATTGCACTATCAAACCAGTTAAAATGAATTAAACTCAGTCGAACCCAATTCAAGGCATTACTTGAGACACTTTCGATGTCAGCCACTTTGTTCCGAACTCTCAGTAACGTCTTGCTGAGATTTTATTTAGCTAATACATTTTATTTATTCACGTGTTTTCCCGAATACAGTTAACGTTTTATTCTTTCCCCTTTTTATTTATTCCTTCTAGCAAAATAGATGTAATTTAGAGTACTCTTGGCGCAAAATACGCGAGGCATACGTGAAGCAATCAATGCTGGTCCGGCGAGTGGACATGTCACTGGGTGGTCTTATTTTGTTCTCAAATCTTGTTAACTTCTACTTCATCTGTTTGCAACTGTTTTTAGGCATAACGTAAGTATTGTTTAAACGATAATAAAAACCTTAATTACGCTGTCCATTTTTTGATTCAAGACTATACACAATGAAATCTGGCTGTATTCAAATGTCCCTACGGTAATAAATCGAGAAGGTAAATGTTGAGGTATTTGTTTAGAAGAGATTGGTAAGCTACATAATATAATAAACACAAGCCTCCTTAGGCTTCCAATTGCGATCTACTGAATTGCCTGACTTTTTGTTTCACTCTCGTCATTAGTTTTTGCACAGTGGTACAAGATACAGATTTGACCGCCGAACGCCACTGTTTTTTAAATTCGGTCATATATTTTGCTTCCTTATTGCTTTTTTTTAGATGCCGCTTAGCTACAGCCCAATATGTCTCGATCGGCCTGAGTTACCATCCGACCTACCACGCTGTTGCTTTTATACCATGTCATTGCTGTTTTTGCACAATGCAACAGGCTTTGTATGACTTCGCATAAACCACAAGAGACGTTTTTCAAGACACTCTTTTACGTGAATGTCCTGGTTTATAGTCCCCGTTGTAATGAAACTTTGGCTTCTCCAAACGCATGTGCACAAGGCTTTTGCAAATTCAAAACTTTTTTGGGAATTAACCCTCATTTTTTCTTAAATTAATCAGGAACACTTGCGTTGTCTGATGCTGTATAAAACTTTCGCACTGGTAACTGTTAATAGTCGGCAATGACATAAGTTTCGTCATCCATTACGACGCAATCATTATTTGTCAAAATTAGCTCATATAGTTTGCGAGCTCTGGTTTTAGCTGACTGGTTTTGTTTTTCTCGGCGATTTGGGGCTACTTGTCCCTCAAAAGTCTTCAGGCCGGTTCTAGTTTTGACATTTTGCATATACGACGCAGACATTTTTTTAGCAACGGCTCGTACCGACAGGTTTAGGTTTTGCTGGAATATCTTTATGACTTTTCGTTTCTTATTTGCATCAACCGAGCCGTTTTTTTTCCGCTTTCAGGTTTCCTAGTAGTCGTCATCCTCTCTTGAAAACGTTTCAATACATCAGATACGGTTAACTTACCGACATTTAATTTTTTTGCGAGTTTCTGATGCGACAAGTCTGCCCTGCTTATTGCAAACGCAGTACTTGCAGAATGGCGGTTTGGAGATAAACGCGGTAAACATATCTCTTCATATCTAATGGAGGAATATCTGTTATATAACTTTTAAATTGTAACTTATATATAGTTAGTGATTAAACGAACTTACCTGTAAGTGAAGTTCTATCATAATTATACGAAGCGCCTCGTCCGAAGAGATTAGTAACTGCAGATTATATACACATGTAGTAACGCTAGATGTCACCACTCAGCACTTAGTTTGGAGTTATTTTTCAATTTTTAAAAAAGTCAAAAGAGGGTATGCCTAGAACCTTGGTCCTGCCTACCATCTTAGCAGCCGTTCATTAAGTTGAGAAAAGTTTTTTTTTTTTTTTTTTTTTTACATGTATGAAAATGTAGATATATTTTTAAGCATATATCTACATTTATGTGTTTGGTATATTGTTATTGATGTATATTTCTAGATGGATTAGTAATATGGGCAAAAGTATAGGGCGGGAGGGAGCTAGTTACTAATCTCTTCGGACGAGGCGCTTCGTATAATTATGATAGAACTTCACTTACAGGTAAGTTCGTTTAATCACTAATTATACTTCGCGCCTCGTCCTCTAGATTAGTAACTGCAGATTATATACACATGTAGACTTTGAGAGTAATATTATCAGAAATATCATCAATTAATGATCATAAAGAATATACAACTATATTTCATATTGAGTTTATATTTATTTAGGGTTTATATTGTAGTACATTGTTCAAGTGTACAACATTAAATTTGTGGTAAGACTACACCTTAATTGAAGCGATAACAATTGGTCATGTATTATATTATAGATATATAAATCACTTACCACCCTATCACAAAATAATTTTGGTAATGTAATTACCTACCTGTTAAAATTATACATTAATAATCACTGTCATCAGTTTCGTGATGTGTTAACTGAGAATACAATTATTGGTTAGAATAATGGTTACAATTATCACTATCTATCTATTATAAGTTAACTAACTCAATTAGTTATCCTTACTGATTATCGGTGGGTATTGTACAGTAATTACATTCATCTTGTAAAGAGTAACTAAAAGTGATTATCTTATTCTACACATTATTTTTCTATCACTACATAGTATAAAACATAAGTAATAAAAGCCTAAAAAGTTCGTTCAGAATAATGATTGTCTTAGTTATTTTTTGGTAGGTCAATTTACCTACTATTTATATCAATAGAAATTCGAGATTAAATAATTATTTTTCCCTATTTATTTAATCGGTTTAATATGGAACGCGCTAGAGACATATTTTCCTCGCTACCAATGATGGGTCTCTGGTAAAATTTAGCGAATGTGTTAGAGTGTCCGCTCCACCCAGCGGTGTTGCGGATGGTGTCGACACTGATACCGCGCGCGAGCGCGCCCGACGCGGCGGCGTGCCGCGTGCTGTGCGCGCTGAACACCGCCGCGTCGACCCCGCCCTCGCTCAGTGTGCGCTTGATCCATCGACTGAGTGTCTGGGTGCCCACTGGATTATGTGGACTCTTAGTACCAAGGAAGAGGTTGTCAGATCTTCTTAATGGCTCGGTTTTATTTAAATAACATGTTAGCACCCTGACTGGACATATTGAAAGATTTTCAACAAAAGAAGGCAAGTATATCACTGGTTGCTTGCAGCCAAGTCTAGATGTTTTTAAGAGCTCCGGTATTTTGATAATTATTCGGTCTGAATAAATATCTATGTTTTTTATATTAATTTTAGAAAGAGTCTGTACTCTGTTGGCAGTAGTAAGAGCAAGTAATGTTATGGTTTTCTTAGAAAGCTTCTCTAGTGATAAGTCTTCATTGGGATACCAACCACTTAAATGATCTAGGACAAGGTTGGTATCCCAAGTCACGTTATACTTAGGAAGGGGAGGTCGCAAACGAAAGACGCCTTTAAAAAATCTCTGCAGCCTGTCATCCTTTGATATTTTCGGTCCCAGCACCAAGGATAGAGCGGACCTACACGAGTTAAGTGTCCCATACTGGGACCCTTCATTAAAAAGTTGAGTCAGAAAATAAATGATTGTTGGTACAGAGGCATCGTAAATATTAATCGAGTTATTTTGGCAAAAAAGCCACCACTTACGAAGGCAAACATCGTATTGTTTTATTGAGTTTTGTGACAGTGATGCAAGCATTATATCTAACGAGGATGGTGGTAAGCGTCGTCTCGATAACGCGATCCGCACAATATCCCTGCAACCAGGGTAATCGAGTCGTGTATCCGTCGGGAACTGGAATGAGAAATCAAAGCGTTGCTGCACGGTCGGAAGGTTACGGTTTCACTGACGAGAAGTTTACTAAACACAGGGTACCATGGTTGTGTTGGCCACAAGGGCACAACCATGATACCCTGAGCTTTTTCTGAAATAATCTTTCGCAGAGTTTTCAGTACTACTGAAAAGGGGGGGAACGCGTAGAAATAAAGGTTCGTCCAGGAGACGGTAAAAGAATCTATCGCGTAAGCGTCAGGGTCTTTGTGCCACGAGATGTATTTTGCACATTTTTTATTTATGCGACTTGCAAATAAGTCTATTTCTGGCCAGTTAAATGAACATACTAGTGAGTCAAACGCCCAGTCCGCTAACTCCCATTCTATATCAGGATGGGACTTCCTCGATTGAAAATCAGCAACAACATTATCACGGGACCTAATGTAGGATGCGAGTACAAAAAGTTTCCTCTGTTCGCACCATTGCCAAAACTCTTTTGTTACCTGAGTGAGGTGGGGGTATTGAACACCGCCCATGCGGTTAATATAAGCTATTGCAGTCGAGTTATCCAGACGGAGGAGAATCTGGCAATCATATAAATCGCGTGCAAAGATTTTAAGAGCAATGAAAGCGGCAAGTAGCTCTAGGTAATTAATGTGTTTCTCTCGTTCAGAGGTAGACCACTGGCCGCTTGCCGTATCCTTCCCACAGGCCGCCCCCCACCCCGTAGTTGAGGCGTCAGAAAAAATTTGAACTCGATAATCATCGCCGCGGATGCGGCGATATGAATTGTCAATGTTCTTTAACCACCATTGGACATCAGGGCGGACGGAATCGGGAACACTCATTATACGACTATAGTTATCATGGCCCTTTAGGTTAAGGAACTTACAACGTTCCAGCTCCTTCGTATAAAGTCAACCGTATTCTATGGCTGGACAAGCAGACACTAGTAAACCGGTAAGTCGTGCCAGTTGTCTTATTTTGCAGTGTTTGACATGTAGAAAACTTTCAAGTTCCGATCGAATGCGTGTTCGTTTGTCAGATGGCAAGCTGAGGCGGTAATAACGCGAGTCTATAATCATGCCTAAGAATTTACATGACTGCGCGGGTCTTAGAACGCTTTTTTCGTCATTAATAATGAAACCTAGTGATATTAATAGCCGTTTCGTTAATTCGATGTTTGTAAGGCATTGTTGGTAACTCTGGCCGAACAGGAGCCAGTCATCGAGGTATAATGTGGAGAGCAGACCCGCGGAGCGCAGTACTTTAACAATGGGTTTTGTTATTTTAGTGAAAATATACGGGGCAGTATTGAGACCAAACGGTAAAACGTTAAACTCGAACATCTTCTCTGCGAACACAAATCGAAGGTATTTTCTTGAATCTTTATGGATCTTTATTAGAAAATAGGCATCTTTCAAATCAAGAGTGGCCATATAGCAGTGAGGAGTTAAAAGTTTTACTGCAGTACGCAAGTCCTCTAGCTTAAAAATGATCGGTCTTTATAAATTTATTTAATTTTTTTAGGTTGAGGATGAAACGCATTTTACCGTTTGGTTTCGGTACAAGGAAAGTACTTGAAACGAATTGGTCATCGCACGGGGAACACTCGGATATTGCACCTATCTGAAGTAGATTATGTATGGCGTCTTCATAATGAGCTTTTTCCTCGTTAGAGTACTCATTTGTCGGAGGCAAGGAATGTTGAAACACAGGGGACA